>QEPC01013253.1:1236519-1289136 GCA_003113815.1 Sphenodon punctatus
GACGCTCTAGGCCTTCCGGGGAACTTCCGGGTTTCCCCGGAAGGCCTAGAGCGTCTCTGACGCCAGTAGCCATAGCCGGTGCTGAGGCCGCCGGACCGCCCGCCGCCGCCGGAGCTCCGCAAGGTAAGTGGCGCGCAAGCTATCCACTTTAGTAGGGGTGATCCCTGGGGGGGGGGTTGTTGAACACCCCCCCCAGGGATCGGGTCATACTTACCGGCGGCTGCGGGGACGCCGCGGCCGCTGGTGCTGGGGGGTGGGCTCGCCTCTCAGTCTGTTTTTAAACAAAAATCCAGGCTGGGCAGGGTGGGTGGGGGGTGTCCCCCCTTCCACCCGCGCAGCCTGGGAGGGGGAGGGGGAAGGAATTCATTTATTTCATTGAGTTCAATGGGGACACAGTGCCCCATTGAACTCAATGAAATAAATCCGGTACCGGTATACCGGATTTAATCCGGGAATCCGGTTTTTGCAGAACTGGTAACCGGTAAATCCGGTAGCCGGTAATGGGGCCGGGGTCCCACCTCTAATTTCCAGGCTCTTCCTTCTACGTCAATACATCCTCAAACTCTCTTGGATTCCTGTCCCATAGAGATAACCTTTGTAACCTAACCTTTATTTTTATATAGCAACCCCCTGTTATGGCACTTGGAGCGCAACACAACTTTTAAGCATCACAACAACCCTGTGAGGTAGGTTAGACTGAGCAAATGTTGTGACTAGCCTAAGGTCACCCCATGAGTTTCTGGCTAAAGTAAAATTTGAACTTGTCTCCTATTCCAAGGACTGTGCACATAGGCATTACAGTACTCTGGATCTCTTAACTCTGTAACCACTCTGTAAAAGCTAATTCTGCTTTTACATCTACAAAGTATAGTCTAGTTTCTTCTTTCCTACAATCTTTGTGTTGTGATGCTGTATTAAGGTTTGTATCTATACTTCACTGCTGTGTTCTGCTCCCTGTGCTTTGAGTTCTATGAAGTGCATTTCCAATTAGTCTGAATAAAGCCCGAGAAAATATATTGTGGAGGACACTCCTGTGTTGTCAGGCAAATGGGCTGGATGACCTGAAAGCTCTTTCCTATCAGCCTCTGTGATTTATGAAACACAACATGCTCCAAAAAGCATCAAGGAGTACAAAAAGTGATTAAAACCAGCCATAGCAACAAAAACAATTGCTAGTCTACTATTGCCAGTTGTGAGTGCCAGCAACCATAAAGAAAGAGTCTGGATATGAATTTAGCCTTTCCTTTCCTTTTCTGATGCTCAAATTCAAATCCGGGTTTTTGCACCATGCCAAATTGATTATTGTATTTTTTTCCCTTATTTAGCATTCCAATTTTCTTGATTAATTAGATGGTAATTTGTACAAAACACAACAAAACAGGATGCTGGTTGCCAATAAGCAATTCCATTTAGCAAGCTTGTTCATTTGTTTCTCCTTAGTCTTTTTCTCCATTGAACTAATCCACATATATTTACCATGCTAGTTACTTCTGTTGGCTTCTAGAAGTCTTCATAAACAAAGACCAAGTCACTTATCCGAGTTAGTGATTCTTCCTTTCACTATTTAGAAGTTCACTTTCATGATAATTAATAATAATTAATTGGTTTTTAATACATAGGGCAAGTAACAAATTTTTGTGTGCACTGTTCTTCCTACATGGAGTTGGTGTGTTCTATTAATGTACCTTCCTAGACCAATGGAGTTCTGCTTCTGAATGTGGAATAACTGCCTGGTGGCCCTTCTATTGATGGAAGAGTATAGATAGCCCCACTTCCTTGTCCTGTCACAACAACCATGCAAGAAGTTTTTTTTCCCACTTGGCACACTGGAACACCATGCATGTCTGGACCAGAGAAAAAGGCCTCAAAAGAAGAGATTCAGGGTGGTGAACACAACTGAGAATTCCCTAGGTGGCAAGCAGCTGTTTCCATTCCTGCTCCCAGAAGAATCACTGTAGCTATGGGTGGATGGTCCCCTGGGGCAGGTGGCCAACCGCCAAACCAAAAGTTCAAGCCCCCCAAATGCCCCCTGTCCATCCCTGCAAACTCATTCTACCAGCGTGCTGCTCTGTGCGGCTTCTAGCAGCAAGCCTCCAGACAGATTGGTACTTTTTGCACATGCTCAGTAATGTGGATGCCATCTTGACTCTCTGAAGCTGCTGGGAAATGAAGTCCAGTAGCAGCCAGACAGCCAAGATAGAAGCCACATGTTCTCAGGAGCTTGGCCCAGTCTACCACCTCGTGAGAATGGGCCCAGAGGCAGAGTGGCAGAGAGCAACAGAGGGGGAAGCATTCCCCTCATTAGGACTCAGAGAGCATGCTCCAGGCACTGACACATGGAGTGTGGGGAGGAGGATTTCCTGGTTGAGCTCCATAGAAGAGTTCAGCCAATAGGCAGGGGTTTGGAGTGGTAATTTGTGCTGCCCTGGGTGTTCTGGGGGGCTCAGGGGAGTGGGCAGGTGTAGAGTGGGAGGGGAGAGGTGGACTTACAGTGCTGCCAAGGCTGGCTAGTGAGCACAGCAAGGAAGGTAACCACAAACTAGGATCCTGCGCATTCCTTCCTGACTGCCCCGAGTCTGGTAAGAGTAAAAGAAAATACCCTTCCCCCTGAGTCCTGGCCCTTTTCTTCCTTGTGGGGACATGTGCATAGTTTGGGGGTTTCTTTTTGATACTGGTGCTACTGGAATTTTTGGGCTGCTTTGTGGGGACTGGGGGGGGCTTTCTTGATTTTTGTGGCTTTGGGGGCAATCCTGGTTTGGGATGAAATGATCCTGAGATGGGAGGGGGGATTTTAACTTGATTTATCATGGATTTTCCCCATTTAAAGGTGATTAAAATTGTTTAGGGAGCAGTCCTGAGATGGGGGGAGAAGAAATTGTTTTGTGATGAAATCTAGGGTTTGGGATTTAATCCCCAGGGTGAGGAGGGGCTATTCCTCCTTCTTTTTTCTTGGATTTGCCACAGTTTTAAAAAGTTTGATTTTTGTTTCCCTTTGAATGTTTAAATTGGTTGCGATGTTTAGTGCGTTTTTCCTGCATTTTCCATGGATTTTGGTGTGTGTTTCTGTTCTGTGAGTGCCACTGACTGCTGCTGCTTCCTGTGGTGGTTCTCTTCCAAATGTTGCATAGCTATCCTTCCACACCATGGCCTGTGAAAAGCCTCCTACAACTTGTGTGTTATGTGTGATGGTAATAATGATTTATGATTTGTTTATGTGGTTTTCCCCTCTATTTCCCATGGGCTGTGCCTTTCTGTTCTCTGAGTGCCACAAGCTGGTAATGCTGTTGTGTGCTGCTAATAATTTATGAGTTTGTCACCATGATTTGGGTTTTATCCATCCCCTCCCCTGCATTTCCCAAGGGCTGTGCCTTTCTGCTCTGCAAGTGCCACATGCTGGTACTGACTCTTATGTGCTGGTAATGATTTATGATTTTGCCAGCAGGATTTGGGTGTTTTTTCCTCTGCTGAATTTCCCATGAGCTTTGGTGTGCCTTTCTCTTCCATGAGTGCCACATTGTGGGTATGGTATGGGTGCACTGCTGCTGCTTCTAATGATCCTCTCCCAAACTCGCATGCCCCCCTCCCTCACAATTGGCCCCGACTACCACCCCACCAGCCTTAAGAGCCACCAGCTACCACTGACTACAGATGTTTTCTTCTTTTTGTATTCTGAAAGAAATCACAGCTTCTAAAGATCCAAAATGGGAATGGATGGGAAATTTCCAGTGAAACTTTTCCCAACAGAAAATACTTTTTTTTTCTTTTTCTTTCTTGTTTGGGACAAAGTTATTGAGATGATATTTTTAATTGGATCACCTACTGTTCAGAGGAGTGTGCAAGCTTTGGGCTTTGGCCAGGGTTCTTTACCAATACTAGGGATGGGAATATTGAAATCGGTTCAATATGATTGGCTCAATTTTTGGACCAATCATATGGATCCGAAGAATCTGATCCTGCCGAGGGATACGCTCAGAAAATATTGGTTCCCCCGGTGCGGTCTATTAGAGCTCCTTGGAGTGGCGCTGACCCCGTTCCAAGGAGCTTTCAGGGAGACCCAGCTCTGCCTCCCTCGGACCAGGGCTATGCAGGAGTGAGGACTGAGGAGGGGGGTAGTTGCCTCCCAGTATCCCTACCCATCTCCTGCCTCCCCCAGACCCCTGTCCATGCCCACCCACCCCAGTGCCTGTCACAGCAGTGCTGGGGTGGGCAGCCGGGCAGGAGTTCAGGGGAGGAATGCAGCACCAGGCAGGGGGCCTGGCAGGTGGAGGTGGCCTGGGAGGAAGGGAGAGGGGGTAGTTAATTAACTTAACTTTTCCCCTTAGGCTTTGGAGTCCAGTGGTGCCACGCTGTGCCCGGCATGGTATTTATGCACCAGGCATAAATACTAAGGAAAACTCTGCTTGTGCAAAATGACCACCATGGCCATTCTATGCATGCACACCCATTTTCCAAAAGAGAGGGAGAGCTGGAGGAAGACATTGAACTTAGACTGTATTGATTGGAATCCAATCCGATTCCAATTAATGCGATCTAAAATAAGATTGAAAGTTGGGTCAATACAATTTTGAACAGATCCCGATTTTCAATACAATCTCCCATCCCTACCAAAAGCCTGTATGCTCACCAACAGAACTTGGTCCAATAAAAGATGTTCTATTAACTACTTTCTCCATCTATTATAGTTGAACCAACACGACAACCACACACTCTCTATAGATATTCTGTTGGAATGTTTTGTTGTTGTAAGAAAGCTCTCCCACCCCCTTTCATTTTTTATTGTGAAGATACCTTCAATTGGGGACACCTTCTCAGCAAATACAAGACTGGACTTGTTGTCCTGTCTCCATTTGGGAGACAGAGAAGACCAGTGGTGGTAGAAGCAAACAGGGCAGCTTCCACCTCCAAATATTATTTATTTATTTATTGATTAGATTTATACCCCACCCCTCCTGAACATAGCTTGGGGCGGCTTCCAACAATAAAAACAATAAATATAAAACAATTTAAAACATATAAAAATACAATCTCAATATTAAGAACAGGGTCCGGGATACATTAAAAAATAAATAGGGTAGGGGTGATAAAAAATCCACTAAACCCTCCCCCCCTCTCCAAAGGCCTGGATGAACAGCCAGGTTTTACACCTTCACCAGAATATCAAAAGGCTTTGGGCCAGGTGAGCTTCCTTTGGTGGGGAGTTCCAAAGACACGGCCCAGCCACCGAGAATGCCCTCTCCATTGTGGCCCCCCGCTTAACACGGGGGACCTCCAAGAAGGCACCCCTGGCAGACTGAAGGAGACGCTCTGGGGTGCGGAGGGTGAGGCGGTCCCTGAGGTATGAGGGGCCGAGACAATGAAGGGCTTTGTAAATCAATACCAATACCTTGAACCTGGCTCGGCATGCTATCGGCAACCAATGCAGAGTCCAGAGCACAGGTGTTATGTGCTCCCAATGACCCATGCCGAAAAGGAGACGGGCCACCGCATTCTGCACAAGCTGCAGCCTCCAAACCAGGCACAAGGGAAGCCCCACGTAGAGCGCATTGCAGTAGTCCAGTCTCGAGGTGATGAAGGCATGGATGAGGGAGGCCAGGTCCGGGCCAGAGATGAACGGACGCAGCCTCCATACCAGATGCAACTGGTGAAAGGCAGCCTTTGCTACTGCCTCCACCTGCTGCTCCAGGCAGAGATCCACATTCAACACCACCCCCAGACTCCGGACCTGTTGAGCTATGGGAGGGCGAACCCCCCCAATAAGGGGGGCTGACACCTCCCTCGCTCTGCCCACCAACATCACCTCCATCTTATTGGGGTTGAGCTTCAGTCTGCTCTGCCACATCCATTCCACCATGGTCTCCAAATATTGGGATAGCACCGAGATAGCAGGGTCTGGGTCCATTTAAAAAGAGAGGTACAGCTGAGTATCAACAGCAGCCCATGGTCCACAGTGTCAAAAGCGGCCAAGACATCTAGCAGGATGAGAAATGTTGAACATTCTGCATCCATCTCCCGGCGGAGATCATCGACCAAGGTCACCAACGCCTTCTCGGTGCCATAGCTGGGCCGGAACCCAGATTGAAATGGGTCCAGGAAACCGATGCTGTCTAGATGCACCTGTAGCTGGATTGCCACTGCCCGCTCAATAACCTTCCCTAAAAAGGGAAGGTTAGAGACAGGTCGGTAACTGTCGAGGGCATCCACGTCCAAAGATGGTTTCTTCAGCAGGGGGTGCACCACAGAAACCCGGAAGTTCCCCGGAAGGCCTAGAGCGTCCTGACGCCGGCAGCCACAGCCGGCGCTGTTAAACACCCCCCCCCAGGGATCGGGTCATACTTACCGGCGGCTGCGGGGACGTCGCGGCCGCTGGTGCTGGGGGGCGGGTGGGCTCGCCTCGCCTCTGGGTCTTACTCTGTCTTTTTAAAAACAAAAAGCCAGGCTGGGCAGGGTGGGTGGGGGGNCTGGACTCGGGGAGGTTTTTTTTAAAAAAAACTTTTATGCGGGGGCTTTTAAGTTTTTTTTACATTGCAGCCATTTTTAAATGGCTGCAATGTAAAAAAATCCGGTACCCCGAAATCCGGTACCCGGTCCGGATTACCGGGTCAAATCCAATAATGCCGGTACGCCCGATACCGGCATTATCGGATACCGGATTCTACCGGTTTCCCACCCCTAGTAATTACTACTTTTAGAGATAACAGCTTAGGAAACGGCAACTACTCCAACTGGCAGTTGAATAAATGTATTGTAAATAATAAGGTCAGCAGGAGGAGGATCCAGGAAAACTTACTGGAATACTTTGAGTTAAACACAAATTCTGTTAATTCGCCAGTGATTCTCTGGGGGGCAGCAAAGGCAGTAACCAGGGGCAAAATAATTGTGTTTCAAGCCATGATATTAAAACAGAGAAGAAAGCAGGCAAAAGATACCTACACAACCCTACAAAGACTAGAGGCAATGAACAAAAAAGTACCCTCAGCTTTTTTAAAACAAGAGAAAATAAAAAATAAGGAAATTTTCAATATCTTAGAATTAGAGAAAACTAAAAGTCAACTTCCAAAAATCAGATTTCACTTCTATGAGAACAGTAATAAAGCAGGAAAAACCCTGAAGAGACTAGTTAAGATTAAACAAAGGAAGGCACACATCTCTCTGGTTCATAATAAATTTGGGAAAAGGTGCACTGAACTAACTCATATTCAGGAGGCCTTCCTAAATTGTCAGAAAGAAATGTATAGGTCGCAGGAGCCAGCGAAGGAAGGGATCTCAGCCTTTCTAAATGGAATAAAAATGCCCAAAGTAAATGAAGCCCAGAGAAATTTTCTAAAAGCCCTGATTACAGAACAGGAAGTACAAGATGCTATAGAGGCATCAAAAAGCAACAAGGCAGGTGACCCTGATGGATTCCCCAATGAATTCTATAAAGCATACTCAAAAATTCTAGTACCACATCTTACTGAGGTATTTAATAATATATTAAAGGAAGGAGATATGCCTCAGAACTTTTATGAAGTGTCAATCACATTAATATCTAAGCCAGGAAGATCCCCATAGCACTGTGGCAGCTACCGCCCTATCTCACTGCTAAATGCAGATTTTAAATTATTTTCAAAAATATTGGCCACTAGAGGTGATTTCAGACGTTATGCAGTCCCAATTCACCACAGTGGATTCCCAGTGGGGGTAAACCGAACAACCACCCCCCTTGGTCAAAAAAAGCCCCGAACAGACGTGATGGGACTGGGACCATGGCAGGAGATCAGGCCGGCAGATCACGGGCTGGGACAGCGCAACAGACATGACGCTGATTCCCGGCTATGGTCGAAAGACCCAGAAGGTGCCGGGTCAGCCCATTCAGGCTACTGCTGCTACTGTCCCTCCACCGCCTCCAGGTGCAGCACGACGCCTCCTCCCCCTCCCATGCCTCTACCGCCGCCTCCTCCACCTCCTCCTCCTCCCTTGCTCTCTCGCCCTCCGCTCGCCTCTCCCTTCCACCTCACTTCATCCTTCCCCGTCCCTCTGCTGCTGTGTGCTCTTTACATCTCCCTCCACTGCCTGCGTTGTTGCCCGTTTCCTGGCAGCGATGTTGCATGCTTTGTCCCCGGCTGGGAATCAATTCCTTTGATTATGACTGGTGGTTGTCAGCCAGATGTTAAGTTTTGTTGGTTTCCATTGGGAATCTCTTTGACCACGCTTTCGGAGATGATCCGGCGGGGTTGATTTTGACCCCATGTGGTTATTGACTGGTGAACATCTGGTGGCCGCTGAACAGATGTTCAGGGTGCTTTGACCCCGCCGTGGGATTGACTGTGGTTCACTGTGGTTGAGCGTGATTTTGTAAAGTCTGAAAATACCCTAGGTTAAGAGCAATAGTCGGTGAGATTATTCACAGAAATCAGTTGGGGTTCATACCAGGTAGACAAGGGAAAGACAACGGGTATTTTCAGACATTACGATCCCACACTGAACCACACTGAATACCCAAATGGTGAGCAAGGGACCCTAACATCTGATGGGGGGAATAGAAATTCCCCCCCAGATGTTCACCCCCATGAATCACGGGGGGGAATCACATTCACCACGCGATCGGAGGTCCTGGTGGGACCGGCCCCGATCGCGTGGTGAATATGATTCTCCCCCATGACCAAGGGGATTGTATCATCTGGCCACCTACCATGGCCTGGAATCGGTGGCGGGATTCCGGGCCATGGTCGTTGCGGGCGGGTGCTGCGGCCGCATTGGCCGCGGTGTCTGCCCGTCTCCCAAGAGGACAGGTGGAGACAAGCATGGAGGGTCGGGGCCGTGTGGCCACACATTGTGCCATGTGGCCCCATCCCTCCCTGATTCCCTGCCGGGATCCGCCAGCACATCTGTTGGACGTGCCGGTTTGATCCCGCCGGGGGATCAAAGGGTGATTCCGTGACGGGGCCAATACAGGCCCCGTCACATCTGAAAATACCCAACATCAGAAAGACTATTAATATAATATATGCCCTGCACAAACAAAAATTACCAGCTATGGTTATCTCAGCGGATGCTGAGAAGGCTTTTGATTTTGTTGAGCCAGAGTGTCTATATTTGGTTATGGAGAAAATGGGTTTTGATGGCAATTTTGTGAGCTGGCTAAGGTCCATCTATAAAAAGCCCCAATCCAAGTTATGGATAAATGGTAGCCTCACATAATTCTTCTCTGCGAAGTGGGGGACCAGACAGGGGTGCCTGCTGTCACCTCTACTATTTAACCTGGTACTGGAAGCACTGGCATGTGCCGTAAGACAGAATGATAAAATTGCGGGGGTCAATATAGGAGACCAAATGTACAAACTCTCACTATATGCAGATGATCTGCTCTTGTACATAGCGAAACCAGAGGAATCTCTGCCGGAGCTCCTTAAAATTATAGATCAATTCGGCATGAACTCTGGCTACTGTATAAACAGGGATAAGTCCTTTGCTCTGGTATTTGGGGAGGACAAACTGCAGGAAGAACTACTAAGGAAAATATCCCCATTCCCAATTGCAGATTCAGGACTAAAGTATTTGGGAGTAACAATAACAAAAAATATAAAGGATTTATATGCAGCCAACTTTGTTCCTTTAATACAGAAACTAAAGGAAGAGATTAAACCATGGCAAAAGTTGATGGTGTCATGGATGGGTAGGATCAATTTATACAAGATGATTATTCTCCCAAAAATTCTTTATAGATTCATGACTTTGCCTATAAACATACCAAACTCGTTTTACAGATTAAATTATTTGCTTATGAAAGATTGTCTGGAATGGAAAAAAGCCAAGAATAAAAAAACTAACACTTATGAGAATGCAAGACAAAAGTGGAATAAACTTGCCTGATCTGAAACTCTACCACATGGCAATGGCATTGGGGGTGCTGCCAGAGTGGTATCACGAGCTACAGGCGCCTGAATGGGCAATAGTGGAGAGAGAGACCCTGCAGGTGAGGTCACTAAAAAAATCTTGTAGTAGACCTAGAGTCTGTAATTATAGAACACAGAAAAAAACACCCTTTTGTTGGCACGCTCTTGAAAATATAGACAATATGAAAAAGTTGGGGATAAAAAGGGGAACAGACCCATATACTACCATAGACTCAATAAAAGCTCAGGAACAAAGGATAGCTCCCGCTCTAAGAAGTACTCTTAAAACAAAGGAAATAATGAAAATGCAGCAGCTGTTTACTCAAGGGAGCTTCTTAGCCCCTCAAAAATTGGAGGAACTTGTACAGGAGACGGTAGACATTTTTCAATACCTACAGATAAGGCATATGGGGACCTCTACACAGAATAAAGATGGGTTCAATAGAGAACCATTTAAATTAGAAAATATTCTGTTCAAGCAAAGCAAATCTTCAGGGAGACTAGGTAGAATTTACAAAGAATGAAAAAATGTGACTTATGATAAAGCCATATCGTATTTAGAGAAATGGAGTAAAGACTTAAAAATAGATCTGGGTGAAAAGGAAGCAAAGAAGATTTGGCATCATATGGTTAAATAAATGTGCCTCCTCTTTAGAGATAAAAGAAATTCAAATAAAAGTACTCACCAGATACTATCTCACACCAACAAGGATAAAGCACTGTGACCCCAGTGAAAAGGACCCCAGTTGGAGAGGCTGTGGGGGTATAGGTGATTACAGACACTGCTGGTGGGACTGCAGTACAGTGCAGGTTTTCTGGGGTAAAGTATGGAAGCTAGTAAATAAGGTAGCAGGAGTAGTTCCATTTAAACTGAGATAGCATTGCTGTGCCTATATCCTGAAACAAAAAAATGCCTAGACTGTCAAAACTCTTGTAAGATTCTCTTTTTAGCAGCTTTGAATATAATAGCAAGACACTGGAAGGAAGCAAAAGACTTGTCCGAAGAGGAATGGCTCAAGAGAATTTGGTACACATCTACGATGCAGAAGTTACATGCAAGTCTGCAAAATAACAATGCAAATTTTGAAAAGTCATGGGCCCCAATCATTGAGGCTGTAGAAGGAAAAAACTTGGACCAAGAAGAATACAGAGAATTGTTTTGAACAAGAACTCTAGTTAGCTTGTCGGGTGGTACAAGAGGTAACACCCTTTTGCCTCGAAGGATGTGAGAACAAATGGTGTTAATAAGTGTAAGGAAAGGTTGTCTCTGAATGTATACTATAGGCTTTATAACCAAATTAAAAAAAAATAAAAATTAAAATTGCTTCTGAATTCAGTATTCTGAAAATAAGAGACTAATAGCATTGCCTGTAGTCTACTGCTGTGCAAGCTTTTCTACATAACACTGCTAATGCATTCAATTCCTAACTTATTACATCCTAGCCAATATTGTGTTCTGGTTTTCTTCAATAAAGACTGTCAATTGCCAAAAAAAAAAAAAAAAAAGAAAGAAAGAAATTCTACACAAGCAGACCTTAGGGAAATTGATGTACTTGAGCAGTCAGTGAACACACATCAGGATTTCACAGAGACAGCTCTGTTTCACAGCCAGCGGAGACCCTAGGTTGTCGGGCATGGTTCTAATGGAGAAAACCGGTGCTCAGAGAAGGGTCACTAATTTTCTCTACCTCCGTCCTGCCCAACAAGCATGGAGTCTGATTTGAGATATCCAGAATTTTCAATATGAGAATTCAAGATACCCATTTCACAATGCTTTCTTGTGACCTTTGGCTGGGGAGAAAGAGAAATTCAAGATAACTCAAACTTGCTTAATACAAAGTTCACGTTATCTGAATTCCACTATATAACTTTGGACCTTGAGCATTCCACCCATTCCAGTTGTATCACTAGATGCCAAAACCTTAACTTGCATTGGAAATTTTTGTTTGCTTGAACAGTCAGCTGATTTGAATTAACGCTACCTGACGCAATGCCTAAACATTTCTTTGGGATAGTAAAGATATTCAGCAGATTTGTAGAATAATCTCTTCAGATTACTCCACATAGGACAGAAATTAAATATGGCTCTGCAGAATTTGGGGAGGGAAATACCTGGCAAGTTGTCTAGGGCAGAATTTTCATTGTGCCAGGAGCTGATATGCAAGGGATGGTATAGGGGTAGCAGCAACAATGGGTTTTGTTTTGTTTTTGTTGTTGTTGTTGTTGTTGTTGTTTTTCCTATCTGAATTGCTTGCACTGTTCTGTGAAGTCATAGTACATGTTCAGTGCTGCTAGGGGTATTGTTGCAGACTAAATTACCTTTCTTAATGCAGTCATTGTTGAGAGCTTCACTTTTTCATAGATGGACTGTATCTGAAAAACTGTCAAGTTAAGCTATATGCCCTTCTCACCATTTGGGTGGAAGTAAAGAAGGCAGAATTGGGGACCAGTTCATTTATTAACAGTAGGAGATCCCCTTCCCTCCTTCATTGGAGAAAGGAAGTCTTCAGATGAGTTTAGAGTCCTTTTCTTTTTTAATCTTGCTCTTCCACTTTTATCTTGTTTCTTAATATTTTGATGCGGCTTTTCCCCTCCTTTATGCGATGGTATCAAATACTGATTAGAAAATGATGTGTAGAAGCTTTGGCAGACATTTTTGCATTATTCACTAAAACACTCTCATTCTTCATGGATTAAAAAAAACAACACAACTACCAAAGAATTCCACACATAGGTAGCTGACTGCACTCAACAACATTTAAAACCAATAAAAAAGAAATCTTTAAAAACAATGAATAGGAAAGCATCTCACTAATTTCAAAGATAACAAAACATTTTCTCTTTTGTCAGCACATTCTGAATAAGACAAGGACACATGCTATGGGTTAACAGTGGTCGCACTCTTTATTCATTGAAACTGGGTTGGAAAAATTGCCATAAGGCAATTTTTTTGGTCCAGGCAATCTTTATAACATTAACATTAAACTCAGGCAGGAAAATGGTCCCAATGCACCCTCAATTATTAGTTCTGAAAATACTTATCAAACTAAGCCTCCCCCTCCCTCCCATGACACAAATCATGGGTGAGGAAGGATACAAATAATGGGTGAGGAAGGACAAGTGTGTCCCTCAGGGAACTAGAGCAAGGAGTAGGTTCAGAGAGGCTCCATGGGGCCCTACGGTGCCCCCAGTTACCTCTCACAGGGATGTGATTCCAGCACTAGCCACACCCTGCTTCTGCACCGGATTCCACCTCCTCATCTCCTAGGAGACCTCTCCCCCTTGCATCTCATTCACTATGAACATATCTGTTCCTGCCACCAGAGGAACAGCCAGCAATTCTGTTGGCCTGTTGCTAACCCCCAGCCAACCTAAGGAACTAGAAGCTCAGTCAGTCAGCTTATCCCTTAATGCTCTGAGGTATGATTCCACACCTGATGGAGACAAGTGTACACCTTCAGAAAGGAATAGATCTGGGCATGAATGCTTAATCTCTGAATGTGTCCATGCATACCCCACTCATCTCTCTAAACCATTTCCCTACTTCCTTGTTCACCCTTCTTCTAGCCTTGTCTGCTTCTCACGGGGAGGTTGCATCCTGCCAAATTATTCTCTCTGCTAGGTTTGTCCATACCAGCAGGGTGGCAGGAAATATTTATTTATTTATTTATTTATTCAATTTATATCTTGCCCCTCCTGTGAACAGCTAACAAATTCAACATAAAACAATCTGCACTAGCTACAGCCTCTGAACCAGGAACAAGGGCAGCCCCACGTAGAGCGCATTGCAGTAGTCCAGCCTCGAGCTGACGAAGGCATGGATGAGGAAGGCCAGGTCTGGGCCGGAGACAAATGGATGCAGCCTCCGCACCAGATACAGCTGATGGAAGGCGGCCTTCACCACTGCCTCCACCTGCTGCTCCAGGCGGAGGTCTGCATCCAAAATCACCCCCAGACTCCAAACATGCCTAGCTACAGGAGGGCAAACCCCCCCCCAATCAAGGGGTCCGACACCTCCCTTGCTCTCCCCACCACCATCACCTCCGTCTGATCGGGGTTGAGCTTCAGTCTGCTCTGCCACGTCCACTCCGCCATGACCTCCAAACACTGGGAAAGCAACGAGACTGCAGGGTCTGGGTCAGCTGAAAAAGAGAGGTACAACTGAGTATCATCAGCATATTGGTGACATCGCACACCGAACCCTCTCACGACCTCCCCCAAGGGCTGCATATATACATTAAACAGCAATGGAGACAGAATAGAACCCTGCGGAACCCCTCAGGATAAATTGCATGGGCTAGATGTCTCAGCTCCCAGCACCACCCACTGGCTTCTCCCTGAGAGGAATGAGCGGAACCATTCAAGAACAGTCCCGTCCAGACCCCCCAGGTCACACAGCCGTCTCAACAATAGCTCATGGTCCACGGTATCAAAAGTGGCTAAGAGATCTAGCAGGATGAAAAATGTTGAACATCCTGCATCCATCTCCCGGCGGAGATCGTCGAGCAAGGCCACCAACGCCGTCTCGGTGCCATAGCCAGGGCAGAACCCAGATTTCAAAGGGTCCAGGAAACCAATGCTATCTAGATGCACCTGGAGCTGGGTCGCCACCGCCCGCTCAATAACCTTCCCTAAAAAGGGAAGGTTAGAGACAGGACGGTAGCTGGCGAGTGCGCCCATATCCAATAATGTTTTTTTCAGCAGGGGGTGCATCACTGCCTCCTTTAGAGTAGGCGAAAACCTCCCCTGCTGTAAGGACACATTGATCACCCTCGCCAGCACCATCCCCAACGTCTCCCTGGAGGCTTTCACCAACCAGGACAGGCACGGATCGAGTTCACAACTGGTGGCTCGCACAGACCCAGGACCTCCACTGCATTGGCTGGCGTCACTTCCTGAAACTCCCCCCACAAAGTTGGACCGTCCCCTCGCGCTCTCCGACTACTGCCCCTAATCCAGCGTCAAAGTTGCTCTGAATCCGAGCGATCTTGTCTGCGAAGTAGGTGACAAACTGCTCACAGAGAGCCTGAGACAAGTCCCCGTCCAGGCAGAGGGAGGTCAGACTGACCAGCCCTTGCACCACCCAAAACAGCTCCACTGGGTGTGGCTTTCCAGACGCTATGAGGACAGTAAGGAACTCCCTCCTTGCTGTCCTCACAGCCTCAACATAGGACCTCAAATGGGCCCTATGGAGAAGCCGGTTGGAGTCAGATCAAGTCTGACGCCAGCATCTCTCCAGCCTCCTGACTACTCACTTCATACACCGCAGCACCTCAGTAAACCAAGGGGCCCTGCGGTGACGAGACAGAGGCAGTGGGCGTCTCAGAGTCTCTCTGTCAATGGCCTCCTCCAGCAAGGTGTTCCAAATCCGGACCAGCTCATCGACAGAGCGACCATCCAGGTTCAGGGATAACTCCCCCAGGACTTCCTGGAACTGCTGAGGTTCCATCAGCCTCTGAGGGTGGGCCATCCTAACTGGCCCATTCCCCTTATGGAGGGGGTGCTCTGAGAGATCGGCCTGAAGGAGATAATGGTCCGTCCATGACAAGGGCACTTCCCTAACCTCCCCCACCACCGGACCCCCCCCAAGGCCAGAACCAAAGATCAGGTCAAGGGTTTGCCCCCCCATGTGAGTTGGGCAGATAATCATCTGGGACAGATCCATGGTTGCCATGGTGGCCATGAATTCTCGGTCCGCTCCTACAAGGCCGGCATCAGCATGGATGTTGAAGTCCCCCAGGACCAAGGTCCTGGAGAAGCCCAACACCACCTCCGAGGCCAGCTCTGCTAGAGTGGTAAGGGAAGCTGTCGGACAGGAAGGGGCCCGGTATACCAGAAGCACCCCTAGCTTGCCTCCAGTCAAATCAAACACCACATGGAGGGCCTCAATACCTACAGTCTCATGAACTGGATACCTCTGAACAGGCCAGTCTTCTCTAAAAACAATCGCTACACCACCGCCCCGGCCACCCGTGCGGGGCTGGTGCTGCACGGCATACCCAGCCGGAACGAGATCCACTAAAGTTGGTCCAGTCATCTCATCCAGCCAGGTTTCCGTAATGCACGCGAGATCCACGGCCCCCCTCCGAGATTATGTCCCGTATGATAGCGGCCTTATTCACAATGGACCTCGCGTTTAGCAGCAACAGCCCCCCATGTGTGAGCCCTGAACCTGGCTCCTCCCTCCACCCCAGTGGGGGGATGGCAACCTGCAGCTCCCGCAGGTACCTAGGTTCCCTAGGTGCGTGAGCCATCCAATCCCGTGGACCATACTGTCCATGCCCAAGAACCACCCCTATAGCCACCCCTCCCCCCCGTCCACCACATCCTACCCCCCCAGACCTGGCTGTTCACCCAGCAGTCCTTTCCCCCCTCACCTCCCCCTGCATATATTCCCCAATCCCCCCGACCATCCTGCTGCCACCAGGGGCTGAAATAGGACATCCCCCCCGCCCGATTTCCTTCTCTCACAAGGAGCGGGCTTCCTCCCTACCACCCCCAACAACTCTCCCCACGCCCCCCCCCTGCTGCCACCAGGGGCTGACTCTAGGACCCCCCCTATTCACCTCACTTCTAGTAATTCCTTCTTTACCTTAATGATTAAATGAAGCCCTTTATCCCCTAGTAAATTATTCTTTCCTAAATGAATAACTAACGTATCAGGTGATGGCCCAGCGGCATCAGCATAAAGCATGAGTAGGAGCTGCTCCCATTGCATGCCTCTCTGCCCTTTCCAAAGAATTTCTGCTCTAGTACTAAGGCCTAGCTGAGTTCCCCAGTGGGTCTTTCCAGATGACCGCCCAGTGCACCAGGCTATGACCAACGATCCACATCACCCTTTGCGGGCCACTAAATACACCTGAAGTAATAAGGAGAAAAACAAAAACTAGTGAGATACCAGTCACCAGTCAAATGTATGAACAAAATGCATTTGATCTCCATTGCCCCACCCTCCTGATGTCTGTGTCAGAGAAACCCGTGGCAAAAGTGGCTGCTCCTATTCTAAATGAGTGGGGCCAGGTTGAGATGCCGGAGTGACTCTCTTATGACTGCTGTAAAATGATATCAGGTAAGCAATCCACTGGTGTGCCTTAGTAGCACCCCTTGAGCTGAAGGATTGAATCTGCAGGTAATCAATCAGGGCATTGACCAGGCTCAGTTTGGGGGTCACCCACCTGTCAAAGTATAATGACTTGGCCCCTCCCACACTGGTATGTCCTGGAGCACCTAACATGTAGGAGAATCACCTGCTCTTCCCACATCATGTTCCCTATAGCTAGTGCCTGCCCAGAAGTATCCCTTGCTGATTTAGTAATGAGCTCACTGACACAAAATGCCTCAAAAAGGCCAGTTTAAATGCAGTAGCAAACAACTTAACCTCAAATTCATCATAACAAAAACTTGCATTTTAAATAAGCTAGCTGAAAGGTGTAATGTGATGGGGGGCCAGGAATCCTCCTTCCTCCCCTATTCCCTGTACCAACTCTCAATCAATTGTCTGGAGAAAATTTCTCTATCAGGAGATGGGTGGTAAACTGCCAAACCACTCATGTAACTCAACGCAGAAAGTTTCCCAGCATTTGTGCCTGGGGCAGCACCCTTGCGTCATAACGAAAGGCCGAACTGCAGAATTTGGGCTTCCGAATGGGAATGCCGACCGCCTACCCCAAATGAGCCCAGAAATCCTGAACCCTTAGGTACGCTGCTCTAGTCTTCTCTGAGAGGCATTCCTAGATAGTCTCAAAGAGGTCTAAGATCCAAGAATCCACAAGGTTGGAAACTTGGCTTCTGGTGTTCTGCTGGCTCCTGGTGCTAGGAGGCGAAAGTGCTCCATCTAGAAGCGAGAAAAGACATGTGCTGCATTGTTGTTAATGTCTGGCATGTGCTTGGCAAAGAAGAGAATGTTATTACTCAAACACGCTAGTACAAATCTCCTCACTAGCTTCATAACTCATGGGGAATTTCGAAGACAGGGAGTTAATGGCCTGCACAACTGCCAGGTTATCGCACCAAAAAAGGAACGAGATTAGTGAAATCTATAGTCCAAAGGTGAACTGCTAACACAATTGAAAAAAATTCCAAGAAAGTGAGATCTCTATTTAGATCTCACTTCACCCAATTGCTCAGTCATAATGCTGCACACCACCTGTCTTGGAAATACACCCGAAAGCCACAGCATCCCTCTGCATCTGAATAGATCTGGAGCTCAGCCTCTAATAATAAGTGTTGGTGCCAAAAGCTGCCCCCATTGTAATTAACCAGAAAGGTACCCCATGTTGCCAGGTCACCTCCCTGATCAGTCTCCCATAGTAAGGGGGTAGGAATATTACTGGATTCCTTGGTGTACTATCGGAATAAGAATGCTCTACCTGGGGCTATGACTGGACATACAAAATTCAAAATTGTGCCTGAATTTTGCATGAGCAACTGATGCCACCCTGCCTCAGGGCTACCAGCTTCTCGGGGAGCCTGGACACAACTTTCACATTGTCTAATTCAGTCCCTAGGCAGGTTAAGACAGTGACCAGACCATCTGTCTTTTCTGGGGTCAAGGGAACCGCGAGCTCTGCTGCCACTTTCTGAAAGGTCATCGGCAAACTAGCACATACGGGGATACCTGCCCTCTCTAGGAAGAGGAATTCCTCAAGATATTTTGTGACTTGGCAGGATCCAGACCACTGGTGGACCACCCTCACCAACTACAAGCTGAACCTCTCAAAGACCTAGCACGATATGGAACAACCCATTGGCATAGCCTTGTCGAAGAAATAGAAAACCTAACAGCTCTAAGTTGTTGAGCAGGCAGAAAGCGGAATTTTCCTCATGCTTTGCTAACAGATTACTGGTCCTACAACCCTTACCAGCACCTCAACCATCTTCTTTTTTTATTTTTATCTTTTGGAGCTTGGTGGGAACCACATACTCTATCCACATTACTGATTTTAGGTTACAGTAGTGACCTTGCTCTGCTGGACTCTGCCGTGGGAATTCTAAAACCCTCCCCAAACCCCTGGATAACATAAACTACCTCCTCCCAAACTGCATGACCTCTCAAAGCTGAC
This sequence comes from Sphenodon punctatus, assembly GCA_003113815.1. NCBI lineage: Eukaryota > Metazoa > Chordata > Lepidosauria > Sphenodontia > Sphenodontidae > Sphenodon > Sphenodon punctatus. The sequence goes on from QEPC01013253.1 coordinate 1,255,457, forward strand.
TTCAGGACATCAGGCTGAACGGGGGTTGGGGCTCTTCCCAGATCCCCCTGCAGCCGATTGGGGGACCCTTCCTTGGTATGACAAGTTCTTCTTAGACTTAGACCCAAATTGTTTGAATTTGAAGCAGTTGGCAGCAGGATGGGAGCTTCCACATTGAGTGCTGGAGTGTTGAAATCTTCAAGATGAACAAGAGCACTTGCCGGTCTTATTAAATTCTGAGCACTGCTCTCGTCCTGCATGCGCCTTCTGACCATTGCCACAAAATGGGTTGTTCGCCAATGGCACCTCTCCCTTTGCTAATACATGGCCACTATCAGATCTTGGGAGTGTTCATTGCATTGCTCATGCAGTCCAGTCATAGGTCATGGGCATGTACATCCCACCTCAAGCCTGTTGTGATGGCTGCTTGATGTCGGAACGCCTCATTGTACCTAAGCAATAACCTAGGAGACCTGAGTCATGTGTCTCTCACACTATGCTGGCATACTTAAGTAGGTCAGAGACCCTCTCATGGAAAGCCTAGTGGATCACACATGGAGCACCCTCAGGCGCTCAAACCTTTCCTTTCCCTTTGTGTCATCCTGAATAGAAGGGTGAATATATTAATATACTTGCCCCTCCAAATCCTCTCTCTGGTAGTCTGCATGAGATGCTCATTGATCAGGGACAGAGACACCAGAGTACCCACCAGTGGAGTGGGAGGACTGTTTGTAGGTTGATTAATATCCCATTTTGACCCCTGCTGTGAGGGATGTCTCATCCACACTTGCTCACAAAGTCATGGGTGGGTGCCCACCCCTACTCCCTGGAGGGGGTTTGGGGACGTTGTTGCCTCTGCCCCAGGATTGCCGCTTGCCTTCACTGGCCATGGGTACCAGACACCATTCCACTAGAGCCACCATGCTTCCCCTCCCCACTAACTGATTATTTTTAAATGTTATATAATTGTATTTTTATGTTTTAAAATTGTTAGCAGCCCCGAGCTGTTTTTAGGAGGGGCGGGATATAAATCGATAAAACAAACAAACAAACAAACAAACAAACAAACAAACAAACACACATAAATAAATAAATAAATAAATAAATAAAATAAACTGGGCATGGCCCACTCCTTTGCTACACTGCATTGATGCTCTGCAAGCTGTGCCATGGAACTGGGTGGCACATTAATGTTGGGGAGAGGGGGATGCATGGCCCAGATGTCCCGGGGGGGGAGTACACCCCCCTTGCTATTCCTCCCAAGGGAGGTCCCCATCACATCCAAGGGGGCTGATTCCTGCTTGGTTGAGGCAGTTGATGGTCCCCCGTCAGTCTGCAGCGCCAGGACTAACGATATGACCTGCTGATTCACTGTAGCTGCCATCCATATTTCCATTTACAGGGCCTCCACCCTTTCAACAGTGCCTTGGCCCTTGGGGCAGTGACTCAACTGGGTTCCCACCACCACCTCTTGGCCTCCTGGGTGCCAGGCCATCACTGAAATTAGAAGGGGGACCAACCTCTGTTCTCCTCACTTGGAGGTCCCCAGTGTGCCAGGCTCCACTGGCCCAGGCTCTGCCTCTGGTACCACAGGGGCAGGAATGAAAGGCAAAGCACTGGCCTGGGGGGGCGGGGGATGCAGGAGTGGGCTCCATGCCTGTCTCAAGAAGGTCTAGGGGAATGAGACCTGGGCCAGTTGCTTAAGTGCCTGGAGGTAGGGGCGCAGGCCCAGCTGGTGAAGTAGCTAATGAGGAGGAGGTAAGCCCCAGTGCTATAGAAGCCAGAGGTAAAGGGCTGAGTCCTGATGATGGGAAACCTTGAGCTACTGGCCCAGGCCCCACAGGTGTGGTACCTGGTACAGAAGTAAAAGTGGTTAAGGGCTCAAGTCCCAGTGCCACTAGGCCCAGAGATGCCATCACCTGAGACGTGCCACCTGCATGGGGGAAGGGCTGCCCTGGAATGGCCTTTCCCTTTGAAGCATCAAGCCCTTGTACGCCACGAGCCTCTCCTGAAGGGAGAAGAGAATGGTCTCAGTTCCCACAGCTGGGGGAGGGGTCTGGTGAGGTGTCAGTTTATCCAGGCATGTAGCAAATGGGTGCCCTTCCCTTTGAAGCCTGTGTAGGCATTGTGCTCCCCCACCGGGTGCCCACACAGGCCATAGAAAGGATGGCCAAGTGCCCACCAGAAAGGAGGCACTTCCATCTTCAGGAAGAGTGGCTCCCATACTCCAACTCTTCAACTGGTCCCCCACTCACCATTGCACCAGAACTGTCTGTGGGCCTCAGTGGGGAGTCTGTAAACTGACTGCTACCTCCTTCTGCTGAGCTTGATGCATGTGCCTACCTGCCGCATCAAGGTCATGCTCCAAAGAGGAGGGGTTGTGACTGCTGCTCCAATGCCTGACTGATTCAATTCTTGGGCCAGCATTGGAAAATTCTCAGTGTCTTGTTTTTTTTTGCTACATGCTGTAAACAAACCTACCTACCATAAAGTCTTGCATTGTGACACTCCAGTTGACACCCTCGGGTCAGACTGCCTAGCAACCCTGGCCAAGTGAATCTCTTTTTCAAGTCACTATGGGCATTACTGCCTAAGCAAACCCTTGTCTATGCCTCTCTATGCAGCCTGTAACTTTGTGCACCTTGCTCCTTGTACTACTGGGGTTCTACAACAAAGAACCCTTCACCACCACCCTGGCTTTTCAAACAGAGTTTATGAAGAGGTAATTCTCTCATGTAATGAGTCTTCTATTCATAGTCACTTCAGAGTTGCATGCAGAGACTGAAACAGAGGTTCTAAAACTAGAGTTTGAATCACTGGTGGGTTTTATGCTATAAGTAGATGGGGTCATTGGATAAACTTTGCAGTTATTTATTTCTTGTTGCTGCCTGGAGTCACATGATTAATTGATGTCTCAAAATGGGACCATGCGTACCAAAAATTTGGAAGCCACTGGACCCCAGGGCCCAAGGTATCTGAAAGACCGCCTCTTCCCTTACGTTCTGTCACAGCCTCTGAGGTCAGTCGAAGGTGCCCTCTTGCAAGTACCAATTGCCCATGAGGTTTTTACAACAAGTACACAGAGAGGCATTCTCGGTGGCTCCCCCTCCCCCGATTATGGAACTCCAGCCCCTTGTGTGTCCACCTAAGCTTGAGCCTTCTCATCTTCTCAAAAAGATATAAGACCTTTTTGTTTGGCCAGTTGTTTGGGAGGCAGGGATAGGGTTGGGTGGAGGGGAGAGGGAGAGGGTTGGTGGGCGTGGGGTTTTAGCTCCTTTTATATGTTCTTATGTGTTTGCAAGCTGCCCTGAGCCTTTTGGGGAAGGGCAGCGTAAAAAAATATATAAATCTGTTTCCTCCCCTGAAAAGATTAGGGAGCTGCTGTATAGGGAGATGCTGTATAGGCATATTCAGATACTCAATATTATAGATAATTCAATATTTAAATGCTTGCCTACCCAGATTTAGTGTTGCATTACTTGCCTAATTGTGGTATACATTTATGCATGCTTTTATTTTGCTTATTTTGTATTAATAGTTTTTATTTCAAATACAGTGTAGCTAACTCACTTTCGATACAATTGCTATAGCAAGTTCACATCTGTTGTGCTTGGGTGCATTTCTATCCTCACTGAGGTTGGTAGATTGCCTCCAATTGGCTGCAGTCCTGATCCCAGTGTAATCAACAGCAGAATTCCCCTTGACTTCCGTAGGCTGGGAGGGGACTTCACACATTGTACTTAATGGGGGAAGCTGGAACCTTTAGTCTATATAATAAAACTAGCTTGCTCTTGAAAGCAGAAAATGTCCTGATTCCATCTTACAGTTTATTCAGAAATAGTCTATGATAGCAGATTAGTCTTACAAGAAAAAAATAGTGTGCATGTAAAGGATAGTGCATTTGTGTTGGTCACAGAGTGACTTTAATGCCATAGCCTTTTTTTAACATATAGGTTTTTTAACATATAGGCAGCCCCTCCTCTCTTCACTTCACTGGTTTCCCCTTCCTGAACGAATCCTGCACAAGCTCCTAGCTCTTTTGTATTCCTCCTCAAAATACTTTTAGTTTCCTTCCACTGCAGGGACCATCTCTGCCTTTGAAAGTCCCCTGTTCAATTTGCAAATGGCAGGATGTTCTAACCTTTAAGACTTTAGATGACCCATACACTCTGGAGCCTGTATAATATTATTATTATTATTATTATTATTATTTTATTCTGTTTGCATACATTTGCAAATGGCCTACAGAGAGAGAGAGAGAGAGAATGGCTTTAAAGGCTTTGCTCTATATTCTGATGGTTATTAGTTAGAATGCTTTACTTGTAGCTGATGTATTGTAATGTGGCAATTTAATTGGCAGGAGAGATTTGAAAAGACAAACAATTATACAAGGATAATTCCAGTTGTGTGTATAAGAGCTTTTGCAGTATCCTTCACGACTTGAATTTCAACAACTAACAAGTTATAATTACCACTTTTGCAACTGAGAATTTTTCCACTTATCATTTTTCATATTGCAATTTTGGTAAATCAGTGTCATCTTTTTTGTCTAGAACCGTTTGCCCCAGACTATTCATCTATGTATTAAATTAATTTAGATATCTTACATTTTATGCTAATTTTCTCTATACATCATTCTCTTCATTAAATTTACAAGATAAAAAGATGGCTAATAATACACATTGTTATTACACATGATTCACATGGTTAAAAATACATAAAGGAAATTGTTTGAACAGCAGTGTTAGACTTGGGGTAATTTGTATATCTTTTGAGTTTAGTGAGACGCTCCTGTTCCAAATATTCCAATAATATTTTCTAATATACAGCATTTCGGATAGTGGTATTTAACTCAGGACACTTTCATGTGTTGCTGAGGAGGTAAGGAAACTTCTGTGATTGCAATCGTGACTATTCTCATGGGAATGAACGCACATGAAAATTCACTCTTCTGCTTTTATTCCACGAGGACACACTCACACATGACCATATCCCCCAATGTAGCTTTTACAAGGATGGGTTTTCTCCTGGGATAAAAGCAGAATACTGTATTCTCATGTAATTCCCATGTAAATAGAGTCACAATTGCAATCATGGAAATTTTCCTGCCTCCCAAGTAACATTGTGAAAGTGACCTCAGTAAGTAACTATTTATTTGTTTGTTAATTTTCATCCCACCCTCCCCAGTAAGGCTCAGGGAAGCTTAAATAAAATTTTAAAAAGTGAAAAGAACTAAAAAGAAATTCCTAGACCCCCCACAACCTTTCCCCAACCCCATCAAATCCCACCCAACCTTATCCCTGTCTGCAAAACAGCTGGCCAAACAAAAAGGTCTTGAATCTCTTCTGGAAGATGAGCAGGCTCAGGTTTAAATGGATCTCCAAGGGTTGGCAGTTTCATAACTTTGTGGCGGTCATTGAGAATGCCTCTCTCCATGCCCTTGTTGTGAAAACTTCACTGGCAAATGGTACTTACAAGAGGGTGCTCACAGCTTACCGCCGATGCCACAATGGAACATAAGGGAAGAGGCGGATACTTTCAGTTCTTTGGGGTCTGGACCATTTAGGGCTTTATAGGGCAAAACCAGCACTTTGAATTGTGCTCAGAATTGTGCTTTGAATTGTGCTCAGAAAGCTATTGGCAGCCAGCACAGGCTCTGGAGCACTGGTGCAAAGTGATCCCAGAGACCAGTCACTGCGGTCGCCCATGGGTGTCCTGCTCGAGGTCCCCCGAGTCTTTAGGAGGGTCACTCAGGAGAGGGCATTCTCGGTGGCCGTGCCATGGCTGTGGAACTCCCTTCCGGTGGGGGTGCGGCTGGTCCTGGACCTCTCCTCTTTTCGGAAAAGTTGTAAGTCCTGGCTGTTCCACCAAGTGTTTGGTGGGGAAAAGTGTGGAAAGGTGGATGGGTGTGTGTGTGTGTGTGTGTGTGTGTGTGTGTGGTAAATGTTGCTCTCCTTTTGGCAGTTTTAAAAAATGTTCTATATTGGATTTTATTTGTGTTTTTATATTGTAAGCTGCCCCGGACTGCCTGATGGCAGGAGGGGTGGGGTATTAAATTGAAAAATAAATAAATAGATAAATAAATAATGCAGTGTTTCTGACAGTGGTTAGCACAAATTTCTTCAGAGGAAGTCTTTCAAACAGGGCATATATGGGACAAAAACAAACAAAATCTCTCTCTCTCTCACACACACACAATCCTCTTTGTGTGTAACATTAGACTTCATCATTATCATCAAGTTTATTGCATCACCATTGGCCTTAGCAAACCTATAGATATGAAGAGCAAACATAGTAAAAACAAAAGAATAACATAGTAGTGTAAAAACAAGAATAGAAAAGAGAAAAACTCTACAGAAAGTATCACGATTACAGTCACAGCAGTTCGCAAAAAAACATAATGATCCATTAGAGGCCTGGCTCAAAGCAATGTTCCAATATAATTCTTCCTGTGTACCGGTGGTCAAATCACCCAAACAGACAGATCTAGTTTGAGCCAAATATTTGGCCACAGACAATGTCCTCTGTTACTATCCCCCAGAAAAAAACAGAGACATTCCCACACTGATCTTCCAGGCAGGGCTGTCAACATATGGCAAATAAGCTCATCTCTTAGTTGCACATACAATCTGCAGTAGAGCAAGACATGCTGCACTGATTCCACTTCACTCAAGTCACAGGGGCAAAGATGTTCAGAGAAGGGGATTTCAATATCGTCCCTCAAGAACTGCAGTAGGGAGAATGTTCATACAAGTGGAAAAAACCCCACCTTTTATTAGAGACAATGAGATCCGCTAGATATGAGGCAGACGGATCCTGGTAATATAGAGAGATACAAGGAAAGAAAAGAAATGTCATTTAATTTTGCCAAACCTTCCTTGCGCTCTAAATCAGCTAATCTTAATTTTAATTAAAATTTGGCTTTAAGGTACCCTTGTGCAAACAGATACGGGAAAGAAAAACCCATACGATTCACCCTACATTGACCCTCAGCCATCAACGATTGGGTCTAGCGTCACTTGCCAGAAAAGGGAACAAACCTGGTGGAGACAGAAAAATCAAACAAAGTCAAAATTTAATGGCAACTTTCCATACCAAAAAGGATATTGAAGGGCTGCCAGATTCCATTCTCAAGGCAGCATTAGGACTCCCATGAGATGCTACCAAGAAGACACTTAAAATTTTTGATTGCACTATCTCAATCTCCTTTCCTTTCTCTAAGGCCCAGAGATGGGCCCCAAATAGGAGCTGAACAAGTGATTTGGCCGTACACATATGCATGGCTTGCAATAGGGGTGGGAATATCGGTATCGGATTAATCCGATACACCAAGTAATCGGGTGTATTGGATTAATCCAATAATCACCAATATTGGCGTACCGTTTTTTTAACATTGGTCACTTTACCATTTTTTTTACATCACAGCCATTGAAATAAATGGCTACAATGTAAAAAAAACCAGTAAAGTGGCCAATGTTAAAAAAAAACGGTATGCCGATACCTGTAAATCCGATACCGGGGAGTTCCGATACCAGTAAATCCGGTATCCGCTATTGTCCCCATTGTCCCACCCCTAGCTGGCAATATCAAATTGTCCCCCCTTGATCTGGAAAAACGAAGTATGGCTGTGGCACTTTTATTGGCCTGATCAATTGTAGATGTGCAGTGAATGGTCAAGGCACCAGTTCATTGAAAAACTATAGCAAGATATCTGAATGAGCTGACCTGCTGAATTACATTGCTGTTCATTTCCCACCTATGTTGAAGATGATGCTTACAAAAGACCATGATTTTAGTCTTGTCATAGTTAATAATTAATTTTAACCTATGGCAATAATCTGCAAAACTTTTCAACATTCTTCTCATTCCCACCAAAGTTTGAGACACAAATGCTGCATTGCCAGCACAGAGTAGACAAGCCAACTGTTTAGTTCCAAGTCTGGATGGGTGATTCTCATCCAATAGAATGGCGGGAATCAGGTAATTTATATACAGATTAAATAAAGAAGGGATGAAAATACACCCCAGCCGTACCCCAGAGGTGACTTTGATCTGGTCCAATAAGTAGCCCCTAAAATCTAGTCCGACTCGCAGCACAGTGTTTCTATAAAGTGAGCGCATAAGAAAAAGTAAGCCGTGATCCATATTAGTAGCTGCTAATTTATGCCATAGTCTCTCTCGTAGAATAAAGTCAAAAGCAGACTTTAAATCCACGCAACCTACATACAAGTTTTCATTTTTAGTCATATATTAATCAATCAGGTGGACAGAATGAAGCAATGGTCCACTGTGGACCAGTGTTTCCTGAAGCCTGCCTGTTTGTCATGCAACACTTTGGCTTCAGCTAGCCAAACCTCCAATTTTCTTAACAGATGTTTAACATGCAGTTTTCCAATTACATTAAGAAGACGGATAGGCCTGTAGTTACTAAGAAGGGTTTTAAGGCCTTTATAAATAGGAACTACAATACCCATGTTTCAGCCCTTCAGGAATTTGCCTTCTCTATTGATATGAGTAAATAGCACAGCCAGAAGAGAGACCCACCAAACTGAATGAAACTTGAATAAAACAGGAGGCACAAAATCCTTGCCTGGAGCTTTCCCAGGTTTGAATTGAGCAATTAATTCTTCAACTTCTGTTGTAGACACAGGGGGCCAATCAGGCAAATCAGACTCTAAGGCCCTTTCCAAATGGATGTGCCCCCCCTCTCGCCCATGTGTGCAGGTGGGGGCATCCGTTTGAATGCTGTGGTGTGTGCGGGGGGATGGGTGGGTGTTCGTGGGAACACCGCAGCCAGTGAGAGGGCATGCATGTGTGCTCCTGCATAACACCCATTTCCAGCCATTGCCCATGCACAGAGCAATAGGTGCCAATGTTGGATGTTCCATTGGTGGAAGTGGGTGGGGTCCATGGGAATGCTCCACCCACCCACTGTGCCGCCCCTCCATCCCCCCCATGCACCCTCACCCATTTGAAAAAGGCCAAAAAAGGAGTTGTCTAAGTCAGGAAGTTCATTCACTTTTGGGGATACAAACAACAGGGAGAAGCACAACTATATTAAAATAGTGAGCCAACAAGCTGTTGATGTCAAACTATCTCAAAGGGCTCTATAGTACCTGAGCCTTTAGTCTTAATCAGTTTCCTGAATTGTCTTTTAAGATCGTGAAAATAAGATGGAATCACAGTGTGCACATCCTTCCTTTAAGCAGTATACACTTCCTGAATCTCGTGTTTCCTAACCAGACATTCTGAATCAAACCAGCCATTTAAATGCTTCAATGATGAGTAAGAGATAATCTTTTAACTCACCAAATATGGTTTGATATTTAACAGACCTTTCTAATACAAACATGCGTTTTCTTCAAGAGAGGCAGAATTAATACAAGTCTCCCAAAGTTGCAAGCAAGCTGACGAGGACAGAGTCTCTGATACCTTAAAATTTACTTCTTCAGACCACTTAACATGTCTTTGGTGCTCTAAATCACCAAATTCCTGCAACTCCAAATTTTCTGACTGATAAGTCAGCTGGGACTTATCAGTCAGTAGGACTTAAGTGGTAGGACTATCACAAGAGTAAAGGGCTGGTGATCACTAACTGGTTGTTGTCACACTGAGAATATCTTAATTAAAGGCACCAGCTAGGGAGATACAGCCACATAATCAATTATGCTGGCTCCTCTACTTGAGAGAAACATAAGTTTCCTCAATTCATCCCCCAGGGTCACTGCCATTAAGAAGTGTCAAATCAGATCTCAACAATAGACTAGCCAGATGTGCCACTGCAAAGTTGACTCCTGGGTCCTTTGAACATCTGCATGCAATTGGACTAAAGTCATCTTCCAGCCTCATTCTAACAAAATGGAACAGGGCTTCATCATTCGAGCCTAGTCTCGCATTAAAGTCACCTGCCACGATTAAATAGACTGTTGAGTGTAATGATTTTGAATTTGAAAAACAGGTTTCTAATAGTTGCATAAGACTTCACAGCTTGTTGGGTGGCTGGTGGGGATGAGAGGGGAGGCGAGTAGCTTGGAAGCTGTGGAGCAGACCTGGTCCACTCTGTGCCACTGCTTCTGCTGCTGCTACTGTGGGATGGGGCTGTGCACGTAGTCCTTGCAAAGTCCACAGTAGACCTCACAACTGCTCTGCCCACACTGTGGTTTCACAACNGTGTGTTCACATGCAAAAAAAAATCTCCAGATGTGTAATGTTAAGACATTACACCAAGCTGGTGGTGAAGGAGGGCAGCTTGGAAGCTGTGGAGCAGACCTGGTCCACTCTGTGCCACTGCTTCTGCTGCTGCTACTGCGGGATGGGGCTGTGCACGTAGTCCTTGCAAAGTCCACAGTAGACCTCACAACTGCTCTGCCCACACTGTGGTTTCACAACAGCGGCCCTTACACTATGGTCGGAGGGCTGAGTATCTGCTACAGAGTGTGGGTGTGCCGATTAATTTGATTTTTTAAATTACTAAAACAAAGGGCAGTGTGTCAGTGCCATTTTGGTAAATGGCTGCACGTATGCAGAATGGTGCAGCGGCCCTTTGTGCACATGCAGCAATTTTTAATTTTGTTTTGTTTTTAATAAAAGAAATTTTAAAATTAGCGAAAATGGTAGAGGAGGGTCATGAAAAACCCCCCAAAGGATCAAGATTTTGGAAATGAAAATGAAAACGGTAATGAAAACAATGCTATGCCTGCTGCACATCCCTACAACAAAGCTGCTACTCACAAAAGAATTCCTTCAACTTAACAAACGTAACAGTACCCACTCAGTAGGTGTCCACTTGAGATTTCTAACGATTGATTCCAAATGTCTAGGGATCAGCATAATTTAAGAACTTTATTTTATTCCATTCTCCTGGCAGGGTCAATTATAGGTTACTGTCATGTTTGTTTTCACACATGGATTGAGCAACCCCCATCACATGCTTCCAGCAGTCAGCAGCTTCCCCTGTTTATCTTGGCTAATAGATATTGAATAAGCTTTAGCTTAATCTATCCATTTTGCTTTCTGCATCCTCCTGCTTACCCTCCCTCTTTCACTCTGCTGGAGATCAATTTCTTTGTCTTCACTATAAATTTAGTAGAGATTGCTGTACTGGAGGTTGGAGCTCCCAGACAGGCATAATATAAAATGTCTGGAGAGACTTTGGCCTGCTTCCATGTACTGCTTGTTAGACAAGTCTTTCTCGAGTGGCCGTGTAGCCTTTGCGCCCCCTGAAATTTTTTTGTCTGTTCCTCAATAATCCAAACCACTGGGATAATTAGGATTTATATATTTAAATCTTGTTTTCCAGACACCTTTGATTAATGACAAAGCAAGCGTGTGGTGATTTTGCACCATGTAGTAGGGATGCTTAAGATCTTTGGGCTTCTGCTTTTCTAGATCTTTCCCTTTATAGTCTTTAGGTAAGGCTAGCAAGGCACAAATTAATTTTCAAAACACAGGATAAATAAATATTCAAGTGTGAATACTGCTCTGTATTTTTGGCAATGAATTCCAAAGTTTGATTGCAGGAAAAAAATAAAACCTTTCATTAGTTTTAAACTTATTACATTATGAAAAATTATAAATAACAGCTTCCTGTCATTTTTCTCAATGCCATTCATGGTCTTGTATACCTTTTTTCTTATTTCTCTGTCAATATTATATATTCCCAGTCTTGTGTTTGTTTGGAGCTAGGACGAAGGTAAAGAACTTTGGGCCTTTTTACACAGGCCGTGGCACGCGGGGGCAGTGTGCATGACAGTCCATGTGCAGTGGATGGGAAGAGGGTGTAGATGGGCACACACCTATCTACACCCACCCCCACCCATCAACACTCATGGAGCAACCATTGTTTTTGCTGTTTGCTCTGTGTGTGGAGAATGGCTGTAGATGGGTGTGCATGCGTGTGCACAGGAGCATGCACACACACACACACACCCGCCATGGGATTTACATGGGCAGCACGCACACAAAAGCACCCAGATTTCTGGGTGTTCATGCGTGGGTGCTGCCCATCTAAAAAGGGCCGTTAGCTCACATTGAGGTCTATCCCATGCCCCATGGAGGATGTGTGGTGCATGAATATGGACGTGAGCGCAAACTGCATGGACCCCTGGCATGCAGCCTCTGGTGCCTGTGCAAACCGCGTTGTTACGTGCACATGCATGTGAGCAGCTGTGCATGCAGGGCATGGGATCATCTCCATTCACTGTAGGTACTTTTGTGTAATTTATTCCTTGGAAGTTGGTGCTGTAATGAATTTCAAATAAAAATGCAAAGCATGATCAGTGCCTATGTTATTCTTCTGCATCTTGCACAATGACTGCTTTTAATCTCACACTTGTACTTTTGACAAGAAAAGAAATAAGATTGTTTCAGGAGTAATTCCCAGAATCCAACATCATTAAGAAATAATTTTCCAAACTTTCTTCTGTCTAAAGTATATCATATTATAAAGCAACATACTGGAATACATTCTTCTTGCACATGGGTAGGGTCTTAAAATCAAAAAGTATACAAAACTGCCTATGATGATAGAAAAATAGGCCATTAAATCATGCCAGATTGCAGGTACTATAATAATCTGTGTAGTATGCATCAATCAGCTTCTGACATTTAGTACAGAATCAAGCATCTGATATGACACATGCCATACTTGTAAACTGGAGTAAAGATCTATTGATAATGTGGAAAAAGGAATTTGCACTGTCTTATTAGAGTCATTTAATGAAAATGTGCCACACAATAGCAATATTTATTGAGCAAATAGCAGCAATCCTACAGATGTAGTAAAAACTCATGCTGAGTTTGCACAGTGCAGTGAGTAAAGATTTGTTTGTCGTTATCATCATCTCTAAATAAATGACCCACTAAATCCTATCTGAACTGTAGCTCCTCTGATGGATATAAAGGCTCTGTGGTAGAGTAGAACAAAGTGTGATCTTAAATATGTTACAATTTCTCATCTAGTGATTTATTATAGCAAAGTCAAATGAAGCTTATACCCTATAAATTCAAACACATATTTATCTCTCAATACTCATTTACCTTCTATCACATGTCAAAATAATCTCTTCTTGTCATTGCCACAGGGTTACATTCAATTTGGAATTTATTGTTCTTTTTTTTTTTACCCCTCCCCTTGGTGGCTGTCTACAAAAAAGCTTTGAAGATCAAGGACATTTTAGAGACAATAAGGTTAGAGGTAGCTTGATTTAAAAACCAAACAAAATACTCAACAAAAAAATGATGGACTTGTCTTATGGAAATATTAGGATTTGATTTGTGAAGACTATTATTACTAACCTCCATAACAAATTTGAGATATGTATATATAAGCACCACTAAGGCCCTTTTCACATGAGGCGCCCCCCCCAGCCATCTCCACACAGTTTTGCTGCATAGAGATGGGTGGGGGCGCCCGTGTGAATGCCGTGGTGGATGGGTGGGGGTGCATGTGTGTTCCCGCGGTACACCCATCTCCACCCATCACCCATGCGTGGAGCAATGTGCTCCAATGCCTGATGCTCCATGGGTGGAGGGGGATGTGCACCCAAGGGAACAAGTGCACACCCACCGCAGCCACAAACCCATCACCCCATCCACTGCGGTCCATTTTAAAATGGCCAAAGTCCTGGCTAATTTCTTGGTAACTTGCATACAGCAAAATAGAAGGGACTGGGGCAGGTTTACTTCTCCCACTGACTCAACAGAGAATGTAAAATCTGAAAGCAACCAAGGAGTGTTGAGTAGGAATCCATGTGGATAGCATTTCTCACTGGTGTATAAAAGGGACCTTTCTTTGTATGAATGAATGAATAATAACCTTTATTTGCCGTAACTAAAAAGTTATTGGCAATATAAAACCAATAGGCAAATTAACTAACAATTACATACATACAAACTAAGACAAATATTTACAAAGGAGGAATTTTTCCATTCACCATACAATTTTGTAGTCCACCATTATAACTCTAAGCCGGCCTCAACCGGACATATCAAATACTTCAAAGGAAAATACTCAAATGGGTCTGTTATTCCCTCCTTATTCCTCTTCTAGATTTCTCGAGGATCTTTCATACATGACCAAGTTGCCAAAAATGGCCACAGACAAAGTTAATTCAGAGGCCCTGTGGTCCAAACATAAATTATGAGATCCAACAAAAGGGAACTTTGCCTGGGATTCCCCGAGCACTGAGAGGAACTTGCCCTTAAATTTTGCAAGTTTGGGACAGACAAAGAGAATATGATTAATTGTATCCAACTCTTGCATAGTGCATCTCCTTTCTTGGAATAGCACTCCCTTGCATAGTGCATCTCCGTTCTTGGAATAGAAACATCTCCTTTCTTGGAATAGCACTCCCTTATATCGTCCCTCCAATATTGCTGAGGGGAAAACACCACATCGAAGGTGTTTAAAAGCTCGTCTTAAAGAAAATGTGGGCCAAGTTATCAAATAGTTTGTTTCCCGTAGGGGTCTGACGGGAGGCTTATATAAGGGATTTACCCTCTGGAGCTGAAGGTTGTCAGCATTAATTTGAAGTTGCTGATCGGCAAGCCTCTGCTTCACCAAAACCATGGCATGTTTAGTTCCCAAGGACAATAAATGTCCTGGGGAGAAGCCAAGTCTCCTGAGAACAACCTCCAAGTGCCTCAACCAGGGAAGCAACAATCCCTCTTCTCTAGCTCTAACCAGAAGGGAACCATCCCCCTTCAGTTCTACCTTCAACCAATAACGGATAAGGGCTTGAAGTGTAAAGACCCTGATAGGAATACAGCCCGTCTCTACTCGCAGGAAACCCTGCGGCGTTCCTTGGGGGACACCCAAAATGGCCCTCAAAAAGCCATTTTGAACCATTTCCAACTGATCCAAAAAATCCAAACCCCATATGGTGAAGGCATATAATAGCTGTGTCGAAGCGCTGGCAAAATCAGCTGACCCCCTTTACCAAAGTAAAACCTGTGAATTACACTTGCTGTCTGCAAGGCCTGATTTTTGACCGAGAACCAATGGTCCCGCCAATAGGGGGAGTTGGAAAAAGGAACTCCCAGGTATTTAAACTTGTCAACCTGGGAGATCTCGTGTCCACCAATCTGCCACTTGTGGGCCTCTCTATGCTTCCTACAGCCAATGATCAAAACCTTTGTTTTCTCATAATTTATAACAAGACCCTCATTTAAACAGTAATCCTTTATCCGTTGCATTGCCCGGCGGAGGCCCACTAATGATCGTGAAATCAGGGTGGTGTCATCGGCATAGAGTAAGGATGCCACCTCTCTATTCCCGATCTGCGAGGGGTGGGTGTCAACCCCAGATAGAAAGGAGGGGAGATCATTTAAAAAGATGTTGAACAATGCAGGCGCCAAAAGGCAACCCTGTCTCACCCCCCTATCAACCCTCACTTCCCGTGTCAGAGCACCCGCCCTGTTAAGCCTAACCTGCAAGGTGTTATTCTCATGAAGTTGAATTAACAAGAAAAGAAGTCTCGGCTCCATCTGCAGGGATCTTAAGTTTGTCCACAGTCGGCTCCTACAGATGAAGTCAAATGTCATCCTCAAGTCAATAAAACACATATAAACCTTCAATCCCTGGCCAACAGTTTTCCCCACCAAGTGAGCAAGGACCAGGGCATGATTCACCATTGAGCAAGCCTTCTGAAACCCGGCTTGTTCAGGCATGATCATTTTGTTTTCATCCAACCAGCCCTGGAGCCTATTCAGTAGAAGCCTTGAGTAAAGTTTTCCTACAATACTGAGAAGGCTAATAGGGCGGTAATTTCCTGGGTCCCTAGGGTCTCCTTTCTTAAAATTAGAAACCACAATACTGTTGGTCCATGATTTAGGGACCATTTCTGTTGTGTTGATATAGGTGAAAAATGGGGCTAGCAACTCAGTCCACCAATCCGGGGCCTCCTTCAGATGTTCCACAGTTATTTGATCAGCTCCAGGAGTCTTCCCACTTTTGCACTGATGGATCAAATCCTTGATCTCTACCTCAGAGACTGGAGGCCAGTGCATAAAGGAGTCAGATTCCTTGACAGAGGGACTAGGAGAGGATAAAGGAGATGCTGAAAAAATTGCCTCGTAAAATCTCTCCCATACATCTGATGGTAATTCTACTGAGGCCATAACATAGCCCCCCAATCTCACCTGACGAATACAGCCCCAGAATTGGTTAGAGTTCCCACTCTTTGCCGCCTTTTCCAGCAATGCCCACTGCTGTTTCTGAAAAGTTAGATGCTTTGAAAAAATCAAGCGTCAGTATCGTGCTCGAATTTCCAGAAAAACTGCTTTACTAACCCCAGAAGGGTGTTTCTTCAATTGGCATGCAGACTGTCTAAGAGATGAGCATAGGGTATGACATTCTCTGTCAAACCAAACCCCAGGATTTCCTACGGGGGGGGGAGGGAGTCCTTAGGCATCAAAGATGGCCCAAGTAAAGCAACAGCCTGTTCAAGGCCCTCCTTGTCATCCATGGCTCCAGATATAATTAAATGGCACAGCTGTTCCATTTTAGGGTCCCTCAAGAACGCCAGAAAGAGCCGTGCCAATTTAACTGTCTAGCGGGCTCTTTTATATTCTGACTTTTGACACAAGGGGAATCTGGCCCCCTCCTCCAGGGAAGGAGCCAACTGACCCTGAGGGTCGCTGCAAGTCAATTGTAGTGCAAAATGAGCTGTTTCAGCACTAGGGAGGACAACAAGATTCAACGCCCTCGGGAAAAAAGAAGCTGAAACCAGAAAAAAATCAATGGTACTGGAACCCTGATGTGAATGGAAGGTATAACATCCATCCCAGTCACCCTCCAACCTACCATTCAGTATAAGCAGTCCCAGCTCTTCCACTAACAGCTTCATATACCTAGCATTTACGTTGGTTACTTTGTCCTGAGCCTTTTGGGGTGGGACCAAAATGGGGCATAGGGAATTCACCACATCCCCAAGCTCCTGCCACTCACCCAGTCTTGTATTGAAGTCCCCACCCATAACAAGAAAGGCCATCGGATACAACTGCCGTGCGTTTTTGACACTATAGGTAATTTCTTCCCAAATATCTGCACAAAAAAAGGTGGAAGCAAAAGGGGGAATATAAACATTACCTATCAACAGTTCGGTTGCTGAGGGAAACGTACAATGAAAGAGAGCAAAATAAGATTGATAACTATTTATTAACTTTATGTCAACATTAAATGAATTTGAAACCGCAAGAGCTAACCCACCACTCAGTCTCCCGGACACCCTGGATGGGGTAGCCCTAACGGATATGACAGTAAAATCTGCCAGCTTCCTCTCCTTCCTCACTGTCAATAACTATTGATGGAGTCACCATCCTGCCTGTCCCCCAAGCCCATAGCCTAGGCTTCATCTTTGACTCAGCCCTTTCTTTTAAACCCTACATTGACTCTGTTGCTAAATCCTGTCGCTTCTCCCTCCATAACATTGCTAAGATTCGCCCTTTTCTCTCTGTCTCGTCTGCCAAAACTCTTGTTCATGCTCTGGTCATCTCTCGCCTCGATTACTGTAACCTCCTTCTCACTGGCCTTCCCCGGTCTCACCTTTCTCCCCTCATCTCTGTCCAAAACTCTGCTGCCAGGGTCATCTACCTCGCCAGTCGCTTCGACCATGTGCAGCCCCTCCTCTCTTCGCTTCACTGGCTTCCCCTTCCTGAACGAATCCTGCACAAGCTCCTAGTCTTCACCTATAAAGCTCTTCACAACCTTGCTCCCCCCTACCTCTCTGCACTTATCGCCCTCCATACTCCAGCCCGTGCACTTCGCTCCTCCTCTGTCCCTTCTCTCACCCTTCCACGCCTTCCCTGCTCCCCTAAGCGCCTTCGTCCCTTCTCACTTGCTGCCCCCCATGCCTGGAACTCCCTCCCTGTCCACATCCGCCTTGCCCCCTCCCTTCATACCTTCAAATCTCTCCTTAAAACTCACCTCTTTCGCTCTGCTCTGTCTGACTCTTTATCCTGCTGAGCCACTATTCCTATACCTACGATCGGTTTACCCTTATCCTTGCAACATGGACCTGCCTGCTGTCATTCTCATCGTAACCAAGCCAAGTACGTGCACTTGAGACCTCGCATCTTCATGAATGTTAGACCCCTTGTCTCTCCCTCTGTTCCCCTTCCTAAGTCTCTCCCCCAGCTCCTGTCTCTCAGATTGTAAGCCCTAGGGGCAGGGACCGTGTCTATTTTATTACTTTGTAAAGTGCCAGGTACACTGCTGGCGCTATATAAATGTTTGTTAATAATAATAATAATAATGTCATCCAAAGACCAAGTTTCCTGCAGAAGACAAAGATCCCAAAGTCTTAACATTTGGGTAAATTCTATGTCCTGACAGCGAGTCCTCCAACCAGAGATGTTCCAGGAGGCTAATTTAAAAGCGGGAAGCTGTAGCTGTCATGAAGCAGTTCCCGCACCGTGGGGCCCCGGCACCCGGCCCACAGAGTTATTTGGATCCTGTACCCTGACCACCGGGTAAACCCTTGGTGGAAGGACACCCAATGAAATTGGGGGGTCCTCCACCTGGGGCACCAAGCACCTGGGGATTGGTAAAGGAGGGCCTAAACGAACAAGTTCTTCCGACCTCCCCGAAACCCACAAACTGACTTCCAATTGAGTCCTGGAGGGGAAATCGGAGAGCACCTCCTTCCCTTCTCTGGCAATGGGGAGAGGGCAGGACACCAGCTCCTGATCTAAAATTTTACTGCACTGCCTGGGGGGTGGTGTCCTCACCTTTATTCCCCCCAGGGGAGTTATCGTCCTTTACTCCATATGGGGGAAAGGCTTGTTGCCCAGGGACCGGGGATGAAAAGCACCCAACCTGGGCTAGGGAGTCCTGTCTCCCCAACTGGTTTTGAGGGGCACTCACCCCAAGGGGTGGGGATCCAGATCTCAATTTATTCAGTTGTAGACACAAAAAGTCTAGTTTAGTCAGCAAACTTAATTCTGGGGGGTCATGCTCACCCAACCCACCAGGATAACTGGAACAATCATGCTTCTGAAGATATTGTTTATGCTTCTGAGGGTGCCATGCGGCGGCCTGGGATTTGACAGTTTCAGTTTCCATGCTTTCCCCTACCACGCAAGTCACTGGGCACACTAGGTCATTTCTCATAGCCTGTCAAGGGGGTTGTAAGAGATAACCACCCACCAAAGGAGACCGATTTGCCTCCTGGTCACCTGCCTCCAAATTTAATACCTCAGGTTGGGCACTGACAAGAGGGGGTAGAACCTTCCCAATACCTTGGGGACCCCTCTTGTCAGATAACATAATATTACCAAAGCTGGATTGAAATGCTTTGGAGATATAGACTGATCTTTCCTCAAGAGATGATTTAGCTACCCAAATAGCCGCAATGGTTTCTAAGGAGATAAACACAATGTTCACCACTTGTCTATCCCGAGTCACCAGCAACAGGTCCACAGACTTAATGTCATGTCTGGTAATCAGGAAATGCCTCATAATTGGAAAATTAAGCAACAGTCTAAGGTATTCGGCAGTATCCAGGGCGGTGTTCCACATGGGGGGACGCCTCCCATGAAACGGCAAAATTGTAAAAATTAAATTTAAAGGAAGAAAACTATAAAAGGCTGCTTGTTCTGGGGGTAGCAAAGCTGAGGAACCTGAAAGAGGACAGTTAGAATTAACCTTAGGTTGTGAGGGCGGGAGAGAGTCCTCTAACTGGGCCACCACAGGAGGAATTGCAGAATGAACGAGTGGTCTGTGTTCAGTAGGCAAAGCCTGAAGACGGGAATCTGTTGCAGCCCCATTTGGTGGTGGTGGGGGAGATACAGGTGGCTTGATCCCCAGTTGACCCCCTCTAGAAAGTACCATCAGGTTCAATTTCTCATGGATTTGATGCACTTGGGAAACATGAATCGGATAGATTTGGCAGTTACCACAACATGATTGGTGAGAAACTCAGTTAAAGAGTCATTTCCCTGGTGTAAGCCAGGCCCTTCCTGGTGCTGAGTAAGGGAAAGGCTCCCTACGTGGGACCTAACCGGGGTGGAATGGCGCGAGAAGGTGGTAGTCTTACCATATGCCGCACAGGAGATTGTTTGGTGGAAAGAAGCCTCTGATACCATGTCCTGAGGTGTGGGAGCTCGAGCGGCAGCCCTTGGCAAGTCTGGGTTTGTATGGGAAAAAAAGTACTCCAGGCGCCATTGTTTTATCTGTTTGTGCGCTGAGGGGGACCCAGCCGAAGGCTCGGGATGTAGCCTTTTATTGATGGACATAGTAATACGGCAGAACGGAAAGATGAGCCGAGCTGATAATTGCTTCTTGTGCTCTAGCCCGTGCCTAAGACCACGCACACAAGGGTGCGCTGCCCGGGTGCGCACCTCTGGCGCTGCCTCTGGCAGGTGAGTTCTTTTGAGTCCCCGACACTGGCTCTACCTCCGCCCCTTGCTGCTCCCACTGGGCTCGGTGCTGCATGCTGTCACAGCTGGGGAGCGGCACCACACTCCAGATGCCGCCTCCGGCAGGTGAGTTCTTATGAGTCCCCGACACCGGCTCTAACTCTGCCCTCACTGCTCCCACTGGGCTCGGTGCTGCAGGCTGTCACAGCTGGGGAGCGGCCCCGCACTCCAGCTTCTTTGTATAAATAACCCCGTCTGGCCAGAAAAATGGGGAATGAGGTTTTAACAGCTGAAGAGAGGCGTGGAACCCAGCCCACTTACCCTCTTTCACTGGTCACTGCAAGTTCTCAGTTAGCCACCTACTTTGGAGCTAGTGAATTAAGTTGTCCCCTTAGCTGTAAATGGACTACAACAGCTTCAGTACCTCCATCCTATTGTTTGCTGGCTGAGCAACTAATATGGCTGCTTGCCCACGTTAAGAAAGGGGCGGGGACTAACGTGGGTCGAGCTGACATTAGGCCAGTCATGTGAAACCCCTAACCATGGGCATGGGGTTTTTAGCATTATTTTCTGCTTCCCATATTAAATTCAATAACATGAGACAGGGGTAAAAATCCATCCCTGTCTCGCATTATTGAATTTAATGGGGGAAGGAGAAAATAATGCTAAAACCCCAATGCCCATGATTAGGGGGTTTCACGTGAAGGGACTAATGTAAGTTAAACTCACTTTATTCCCTTTCCGTTTCTTAATATGGGCAAGCAGTCTATGGTACATCTAAGCTCTGGGTTGGTGGTGTTACCGTGGAAATGGCTCCAGTGTTTAGTAAGGTAATGGGATACTAGTGNGCCTCTGGAGGGTGCAGCCGCCAGGGGGGGCAGGGCCTGGCCACCCTACCAGAGCCACCCAAACAGGAACAGGAGGCAGCCTGGCACACTTCTAGCAGCAACGACAGCGGGGGGTAGGTGAGATCTATGAGCTCGATGGCCCAGACTGGGCACGCTTGGGGCCATCCCAGGGGCCAGCGGGGATGGGTAGGAGGGGTAGGGCTGTGTAGGGGGGAGAAGAGGTGGTGGTGGCAGGGCACAACCTGTTATGAGGGAATGGGTGTCACTGTACACATGGGTGGAATTAAAAGTGTGTATGGTACAGTGGCTCCTGGTCCTGTATGTGGGAGACAGGGGGGTGGGGCACATGCGGGCATGCAGGGACCATGAAGATGATCCCCAGGGGGTGGGCCAGAGTGGTGGGCACCCCCCCTGCATGGGCGCTCTCCACCGTGCGGTCCTCGGGCACCTTGAAGCGATCTGCCAAAAACAACCACCCCCCCTTGGTGTTTGCGGCACATTGGCCTTGGAATGCTGATTAGTTGGTATGTGAGAGCTCCTGTGTTGTGCAGCTGTGCTGGGTCCGCACCCCACGCCTCGCTCTGTTGTGCTACAATGTTGCGGTCAGTGGCCGCTTTCCCTGTCCTTGGGACCCCCAGGAGGCCCCTCGGCCCTGGAAGATGTGCGAGGCCCCAAGAGCTCCTTGCTACTCTCCCCGGACACCTGGACAATGGCTGCATGTCCATCCATGGGGCTCCCGCTTCATGTCCCCCATGGGCCCCCCCGTATCTGGACCTACACTGAGACCATGTCCCTCTGTGACCTGTGGCATAGCCCTGCCATGCAGCTGCTCCTGGGCAGGCCGGACAGCTGCTCGTCCGCATTCACGAGCCTGAGCTCTGGACTCTGCTACCTGGGCCATGATGCGAGAGCACAAGATTGCCGGCTCCATGCCGAGACCCTGGGGCTGGTCCGCTTCCCTGATGGGCGCGTGCTGCTGAATAGGTGTTCGCATGTGCCCTGGTCCGGGACAGAGACCGTGAGTGCACTGTGGGTGTGCAGCCTGGCAGCCTTCTCGCAGTGCCTTGTGGATGGGGGCCCTGCCCTGGCCGTGTCCTACTTTGGCAGTGTTCACGGGGCGTGTGGGTACCAGCGCACCCGTGTGGCAGTGTATCACCAGCTTCTGGGGCTGGGCCACATTCATTGGCCCCCTGCTGCTGCCTGCTGTGTAACGGAGCCTTCCGCGGTGGAGCTGTCGGCACTGGGGCGGGTATGGTCCCGTCCGGATGTCCAGTTGGGGCTGTCTGTGCATGACCCCTTTGAGGCTTACTACCTGATTGCCCACCACATGTCCAAGCTGGGATACCACTGGGGCTTGATCCATTGGTCCCACCTGGTTCATCGGGCCGGGCACCCTGGGCCCGGGCCCCTCGCTGCCCCCAACGGCTGCCTGTGAGTCCCTGGGTCCCTCCCTGGCCCCCTCGTGTCCTGGGGCGTGTGGGCTTGGGGACCTGGCCATGGGCCGGACCCCGGTGCCTTCTACCACCCTGCTGTCCCTGCCTTGCTGCCGCAAGGCCACCGTCCCTGTGTGCTGCTGCTCCGACTGTGTCACTAGGCCCCCTCTGGGCTGCTCTTCTCCTTCCTGGGCTGCTTTTGGGCCCCGGGGGTCCAGGGCCCAAGGACTGCCCCTCCTGAACTCCTTCACTGCTGGGACCACCCATCCTTGGACCTGCTGTGCTGGACTGCCTCTCCTGGCTGCTGTTCCGTTGCCCCTCGGTGGGATGCCTTGCCTGCATGTGCCTCCTGGGCCCTTCCCGGCCAGTTCCCTGTGACATCTGGCCGCCCGCTGTGGCATTCGCCTGAGCTGCAGGGCCCCCCCTTTCCGGGACTGTGTGTTTGCTGTGAGGGGTGCCCATGGGGACAGTTCTGCTGTGGGGTGTGCTGTACCTGGTGGTGGTGCCCTGCCCTCCCCCTGTGCCTGTTCCTACCCTCTTCCCGGTCCCGCATCACACACACCCACCCTGTGGAGCCCGGCCTGCCTTCCCAGGTGTCTGGTCGCCCTTGTCCCCCCCGCCCCTGTCTTTGCTGTCCTCTGTGCCTGCGTGGGGGGGGGGTGTATTGGGCCGGCATGTGCTGTTGCTGTGGGTGCCCCCGAGTCCACGGTGTGCGCGTGCGTGTGTGTGCTTGCTGTGTGTGGGACCTGTGCGCTTGTTCTCCGCCTCCCTCTCCCCCCTCCCTTCCCGTTTCCCTGGTGTGGGCATTCCCTTTGGTGCCTTTTCGCTTCGTATGCCCTCAGGCGGCCATGTCTGTGTCCCGCCCCTCCCCGGGGGATTCTGGGTGTGCTCGCCACGGCTGGGAATCGGCGTAACGTCTGTTGTGCTGCCCCAGTCTGTGATCTGGCGGCTTGATTCCCATCCGTGGTGCAGGCCCCATCACGTCTGTTCGGGGCTTTTTTTTGGCCCCGGGGGGTTGTTGATGTCTTCACCCCCACCGGGAATCCACTGTGGTGAACCGGCAGCCCATAACGTCTGAAATCACCCACAGTCAACCACAGTGAACCACGGTCAATCCCGCAGCAGCGCCAAAGTGCCCTGAATGTCTTTTTCGCAGGCGTCAGATGTTCACCATAGTCAGTCCCTACCAGGGGTCAAAAATAACCACGCTTCCAGAGCTCCAGCCCGGACCATCTCCAAAAGTGTGGTCAAAGTGATTCCCACCAGGAAACAAAAAAAAGTAACAACTGAACAGCAACCACTGGCCGGAATCAAGTAACATGATTCCCAGCTTGGGACAAAGCACGCAGTGTTGCTGCCAGGCAACGAGCAACAACACAGACCGGGGAGGGAGATTTAAAGGGCACACAGCAGCAGGGGGACATGGCGGGATGGAGCGAGGTGGAAGGGAGAGGAGGAGGAGGAGCAAGGCAGAGGAGGCAGTGGTCGTGCTGCACATGGAAGCAGTGGAGGGACAGCAGCAGCAGCAGCAGCAGCAGCAGCAGCAGCAGCAGCCAGGACGAGCCACCCCGGCACCTTCTGGGTGCCTTGACCACGGCCTGGGATCGGCGTAATGTCTGTTGCGCTACCCCGGGCCATGGTCTGCCGGTCCGATTCCCTGCCGTGGTCCCGCTCCCATCACGTCTGTTTGGAACCTCTCTTGCCCACGAGGGGTGGTTAGCCGGTTCGCCACCGCTGGGAATCCACTGTGGTGAATCGGACGCCTGTAACGTCTGAAATCACCCATGGTTACAGTGGAAATTCAGCTCTTGTAAGATGAGGGAAAGGGTAGGGATAGCCTAGGTACCTTGTGGTGAAGCCACAGACACACACACACAATGGAGAAAAGGCAGCAGCTAGGCTGGACAACCTATGACAATGACCAATGTCATACCATTTTCTTACTCCTCTTTGCCTGTACCAGTTGGGGGGAGAGAGCTCTGCAGTCACTGGGGAAGAGGGTGTCCAGGAGCTGAGTTAAGGCTCCAACCAGGATCAGACATGTTGCTAGCAGGGCAGTAGTTGACTCCTTGACAAATTACAGTGATATGGGTTTTTCGAAAAAATTTGTATAAGAAAATTTTCAAAAAAATATCCTGAAAATGTTTCCAGAAAAATTTTCCATGCAGTTTTAAAATTTGCATTAAAATTAATTTGCATGAAATTTACATAAGAAAATTTTGAATTGGAAAATTTTCCTTTGCAATATTTCCTATAGCCATGGAAAATTTTCCACCCCACTTCACTACCAAATTGTGAGCACTGGGCTTTTATGGCTGGACACCTTGGGTCTGGTTAATTGGTTTAATGAGGGGTGGCTTCCTACTTAAATTCCAACTTATATTTTGCTTCCTTTTTCTAATTTTCCTTAGTGTTGTTTGCACAAGTTACACATTGTAAGTTTGTTCCTGGGCATTTTCATACAAGACAATTCCCACCCACCTCCCATCCACTATACATGTTACAGGGTGTCCATAGGGCAATAATGCATCCCTGCAACATGTATAGTGAGTGGGTAGTGGGTGGAGAGTGTCTTCTCTGAAAACACCCCCTGTGTCTACAGTACAGCATTTATAGGCTTCCTGAACTCCAGTAAGTGAAACGCAGCACAATGCTACCCAGTTTCATCCTTACCAATGGGCTTTGGCAGGGATAATCTGGCTAATGGCCAAATAATAACATAAAAGGTTCTTTGAGAGATTAATGAAAATGTCATGCACACCAGGAGACAGGAGAATGTCCCAAGTATTTAGCATTTTTAGGATTAAAGACCCTAGCAGCTCCTTATCACTCCCAAGTATAATTAAATTGATTTAAATTAAGAGGAAAGATAAGGAGTTCAATTTGTCCCACATTTGCACAGATCAGAGCTGAAGAAATGCACTTTAGTCTGAAAGCACCATTTGCTGTTCAAAGTATTCCACTGTAAATGAGACAGACGATACTATTTCTCTTCCACACTTGTTCACAGCATTATTTAACACAATTATTCCCTTTATGAGTTAAAAGTACCATTACTTCATATTGTATTATTCTGTCTTAACCAATATCTGTGTGCGATATATGAACACTTAACTGTCTCACTGCTTTAAAAGAAGATAATAAACTTAATTTTGTAGGTGTTTTATAGACATTGACATTTACATTTAATTCAGTAAAAATGCTGAGATAAGACCTTTATTTTTAATAACCCCAGAATAAATCATTTAAAGTATTTTTTATAGATGGTAGATATTGACACCCAAGATACCAAATGGTTGGACATACTCAGAGAAAGATGCCAGTTGTGATAAAAATCCTGTTCTGGAACTTAGTCCAGGTTCAGTCCCTTGTCCTGCCATAAACCTTTTGTGAGATTTTGAACACATTCAAAGTCTTTGTGGCTCAGCAAACTCATTTGTAATATGACAGAACATTGTCATATAGCTTCGGCAAAACTACCTGTGTAGAAAATAGAGAGCAGGATGAAAGGCAACTGTGGGACAAGATCTGAACCTTAGATTGCCTATTAAAGCCCATCTATTAAAGTCAATGGGAACAGAATCATTGACTTTAATGATGGAGGATTGCAGCAGCCCTTAGTGGTTAGGGCTGAAAAGAGAAGCAATTTATTCTTGTGGAAATATCATGAGAATTGTCACCGAGATCTCAGTACAATCTCAATTGCAGAACAAGATCTCAGTTGAGAATTTTTTCTCAAAATACCATTTACAGTTTAACACAATTTACTGTATACCAGATTTACCCTATACAGGATTTATCATGTACTGCCTTCATCTTGGTAATGTGCATGCGCAAAATTGTACTTTGTGCATGAACATTACCGCGATGGACGTGGTACACTGTAAGTGGCACACGCTAAATTGGTATATAGTAAATGGTAAACAGTAACGGAAATGGTATTTTGAGAAAAAATTCTCAACTGAGAAATGTTGAGAATAGGCATTTTTCTCGATTACCATTTCTTGTTTTAAATAAGTAGAGTATTGTGATTCTTGACAATAACTGAGAAAAACTCGAGATAGAGTTTCAGCCCTGAAAATGACAAAAAGGGAAGTAACAGGTAAGAATGGAAAGTTGTATGGTTCTGAGAAGGGCACAGTGGCAGAAGCATGTATGTGGTTGAAATCATATTGGTTAATTGCAAATGAACTCTAATAAGTGATGGGGGGAGGGGAAGGCATCCCTAAAAAATGCATTAAAACGATCCAGTCAAGAAACAAGTTGTGTCTTATTCAACTTGATAGGGACAGCCTGTTGAATGTTTCTCATTCCTGATTCAACTCTATTTCTATGTGTCTGGGATGTTTGCAAAAATAAATACATGCATGTTTGCAAGGCATTCAAATATTAAAGCAACAGAGGCCATATAAGTAGATACATAAAATATGTATCCAATTTAAAAAAAAACAAATATAAAACAAGTGCTGTTTTGAAGAGAGGGATTTTTTGTGTGTGTTTTATAAAATGTCTTAAAATGTGTAATATCAAGAAGATAATATATAAATCCTCTCCTGTGAGTAAAAACACTTTTAAAAACTTTAATAGGGTGATTATTTCTCCCCCTTTCTGTCATACAAAGCAAACTTTCAACACAATTCTTGAATATTATATCTTGATTTCAGGACAACAATTCCTGGTCTGCAGATGTGCATGAAATTAGAAG
This sequence comes from Sphenodon punctatus, assembly GCA_003113815.1. Classification (NCBI taxonomy): domain Eukaryota; kingdom Metazoa; phylum Chordata; class Lepidosauria; order Sphenodontia; family Sphenodontidae; genus Sphenodon; species Sphenodon punctatus. The sequence goes on from QEPC01013253.1 coordinate 1,282,780, forward strand.
TAGGTCAGAGTGTCTAACTCCTACTATGCCATTCATTGGATTTGTGTATTATAGGGAATGAGAATAAATTGTGTCCTCTTGGGGCCAGATCTTGTGGTTATTATCTTACCCATATAATGTTTTTTTTACAAAAAGCAACAAAAATATCATGTAAGCACAGGACTGCAGGATTTTCAGTACCTCGTAAAGATCTCTACTATATGATATAAAGGACCTATTAGCACAATCCTCAGTCTGCTTAGCACTGATATGAGTCCCATTCACTTCAATGAGATTAGTGTTTGCGCTGATGGTTAGCACTGTGCAGAGCTTCAGGATTGTGTTGGTTGGCTCTGAGCACAAAGCTTTAAGCATGTGCTTTAATATCCATTAATTTGGTGTGGTTTATGAAACTAAGCTGGCACATGAATTATCAGGTGTCCTAAAATGGTCTGTCATCTGCAAGAAGATAATCTAAAAATAATAGTCTTATTTTTATACAATTTATGAGTTTCACATGGCTCTCCTACTCTGAATTAGTCACAGAGAAGCACATGTTAATATACTGATGAATAGGTTACAAAATATAGAATCAAGGTCCTATATTTGACCCTACTCCTGAAAAGACTTAAATGTGTGCTTATTATAACAACCATATGTAGTGCCAAAGAGGTCAATGAGACTCTGCATACAGTTGAGTATGTTCACAGTCTTTGCAGGATCACAAGCAAAGATTAAGTTGCAAAGAAAATTAACTTTCTGCCCCAGAACTATTTAATTATTCAGTGAAGTCACCAAAGGAAGAGGTGCAAAATACTGGCAATAGTTTCTACCGGCAGTTGTCTGCCAATGAAGCAGCAATGCAGTAAACCCTCCACAAAATTAGAATTGCTTGTTTATACCCATCAACCACTTCTCATTAGTATTATGATTCTCTGAGAGCCAACTTCTAAAACAAATGAGAGTGCAAATGCAAGGTAAAGTTTGGTTTTCTGGTAAATTGTTAGCAATTAGCATAATTAGACTGAATTGTATAGAGAAAGGTATTGTTTCTTTATTTTTGAGGTTGCCATTGTCATTCAGACACCAGTATTTCTGTATTGTGATGAAGGAACGGAACCACTGCAAAACCGTTTCATCCGCTCCATCCATGTCCCGCAGGCGGGTCACCAACACCTCATGAGTCACTGTGTCAAAAGCCACTCAGAGATTGAGTAGAACCAGCAGGTTTGAACATCCCCTATCTAGTTCCATTCTCAGGTTGTCGACCAAGGCTACAAGCACAGTCTCAGGTGGAAATCAGACTGTGAGGGATCCAAGAAACTGGTATGGTCTAGATTCACCTGCAACTGACATGCCACCGCCCAGTCAATAACCTTTCCTAAAAAGGGGAGGTTAGAGACAGGCCAATAGCTCACTGGGGAGTCAACATCCAAACATGGTTTCTTGAAAAATGGCCAGACGGCCACCTCCTTAAGTGAATCCGATAGCCTGCTATCCCCAAGAGAGACATTGACAACCCTGGCCAGCAATGGCCCCACCATCTCTCTGCTGACCTTGACTAGCCAGAACAGGCAAGGGTGAAGTTCACATGTTGTGGCCCGAACAGAGCCAAGTACACACAGACTCAAGACACACAGACGCAAACCTTCAGAAGGCATCACCAATTTAAACTGTTCCCACAAACAAAGACTGGGCATTCCTTACCTCTGGCTCTGATACTGTCTCTGAAAGGGCGGAGTCAAAGTCATGTTCAACGTGAACAATTTTATCGTGAAATACGCTATAAGCATGTCCAGCAGGTCCTGGAAGATCCCAGGTCCAGGTGGAGACAGGCTGGACTGACCAGACCCCTCACCACCTGGAAAAGCTTAACTGGACGTGATTTTGCAGACACTATGATGGAAGTAAAACCACTGATTTTTGCTTACGCACATCCACAACATTGTGCTTCAACCACAGCCTATGCTGCAGTCGGTCATCTTCAGCACAAGTACGGTGCCACCGCTGTTCCAACCGCCTCCCTTTACACTTCAGCTACCCAACAGCATCCGTGAACCATGGAGATTTCCAGCACTGAAACGCCTGGGAGCCACCTGATCAGTAGCCCTCAACAGCCACTCCTTCAAAAAGCTGCAAGGGCATTGATGGAGTGGCTGCTGAGGTCTATGGGCAAATCCCCTAGAGCCGTCTGGAATCCAGAGGGTTCCAATAGCCTCCGAGGGCAGACCATCCTAATTGGTGCCACACCCCTCCAGTCAGCCAGGCGTGCCAGGAGAGAAGCCCGCAGGAGGTAATGGTCCAACCATGACAAGGATGAGCTAACAACACCCCCTGCCATCAGGTCCCCTGTTTCAAAGTCAGTGCAGAACATCAAGTTCAGGGTGTGCCCCTCCCCCCATTTAAAAGGTAGCACTTAATGTCAATTGCTAGCAGAGTTTGTGATTTTAAAATAGAGAAATAAACATGAGATTTTCAGCATACTGACAGATCCTCATAATATTTTCGGCCTCATCCAGTACACCCTCCTAATTTTCCTTTTATTCCTTTTAACTCAGGACGGCCATTTCTTAACTGATTTGCATCTTTTAATGGTGCAGTTTGTACACAAGTTGTACTTACTCCATGACCTTTGGTTTGCAAAACATTTCCTAAGGATGCATTGTAATGGTGCTGCATTACTCACAAATGCAGTTTTAAATACTAGGCTAAATGACCTCAAGCTTTAAACCTTCAACTGAGAGTTAATTATGAAAGGCCACAAGAAGACTGTTTGTAGCACCATTTGGTCACACTGGCTACATTAAATGATGTGATTTCGGGTCAACTTGAATTCCAGGCCTGTTTTTATGTTACTGTGTGCCTTCATTAGTACTGATGGCTTCCTTTTGCATGTTTTGAAGGCAGTACCACAGGTTATAAAGATGAAAAACAGTGGGTAAAAATGGATGTGATGGTGGCTCACTTAGGCCTGCTGTGACCCACATTCACCCATGGGCCACCGGCATGTCTGGTTTTGTACTACCACTGTTGGAATCTAGCCTGGGCTCTGACCTAGGGAAGCACCTGATGTCACAGCCCAAGCTAAGGTGCGGGCCACAGTAGGCCAGCATAGCTGTTGTGACCTGCCATGACCCAAGACAGATCAGGGTGCACCATGGATGCCCATGCCCATCAATAACCACCATGGCTGTTCACCATGGCAGGACACTGGGAGTGGCATGGGGGCAGAGACACTTGCCCACATGTCTATTGCTGCCCTCTATGGAACATGCAGGTGGCAGAGCGGTGGCATGTATGGGTATATATGGTCAGTACCCTGACATGGCCCAAACTGCCTCCACCATGGCTTCCCAATCCAACCCAGGTCGGGTCACTGCTACACCGCCGGCTCTATTGTCCCCATTGAGGTCATTTATGTAACTTGAGCTCTACGTGGGCCTGAGGTTATACATGGCAGGTAATTAAGTGGCTGTAAGAGGGAAGGCATAATAACTTTGTACCAGGTTTATTCACCTTACAGTGTAACCCTGTGAAACCATCCCAGCAACATCTTGCCATTGTACTGACACATTAGGACCTACCATGTTAACTATTTAGTATTTTTCTTACATGAAACAATCAATAGATGATTAGAAATGGGCAAAATGGTTAATTGGTAAAATGGTGCAAAATAGAATATGGTAATTTGATAATGGTAATGGTAATGGTAATTTGACTAACTTGGATAAAAATGGTTACAGTTCAGTATTCAATGTGCCCCAAACTATTGTTATCAAAATTTTAAGGGGTATGCTTGTTTTTGTGAGTACCTATTTCACTCTAATCATGTCATCATCTGCAGATGTTGTGAGACACAGTTAGGGAACCCTTCTTTTAGGCTTCTTATAAATCTAATGATGAGAATTACATACACCCCTTACACATACACACTCCAGTGCACCTGCTGTCCTTGTACCTATGAGCCTTTTGCGAAAGGAGGCAGCACAGTTGGGGATGGACCAGTGGCTGGAGCATTTTCACAGGTGTGTGCCCACCTAGCAGTGCTTCCACATCGATCATGGTTTTTTACCCAGGGAGGGAGGAAGAGCACACCAGGGAGTGCTTTTCCCACCTCCCTTATAAGAAGATTTCTTAGATTTGGGGGATGGGGTGGGGTAGGAGGAGCATGGAAGTTGGACCAGTGCACTGAGCTTAAACACCCACCATCTTGGAATGAGACTATGGGCTCAGCTGGTCACCAATACCGTAGCCAGGAAGGATTTTTTTCTTCATTTGGGCTCATTTGCCAGGCTATGAATGAGGGTTTTTCACCTTCCTTGGAGTGCTTTTACCCTCCAGGTTACAGGATCTGTAATAAAAGGGTGTGTTCAAGGAGAGGTTTAGCAAATTGTCACAACTCTAGTATAGGCAATGGCAGAGGTCTACGGTTTGGCTTTACTTGAAACGTGGTTTGGAATTTGCCTGTAGTCCTGGGTGGGGGTCTGGCTAGCAGAACCAGCTAAGCAGGAGACTACTAATCCCTAACCATGCCTCCCTCTGGACCCCGGCTAGAGTGGGATTCTGTCAGTTATCATTGGGCAGTGGTGTCTGCTCAGCAATTGATATGTTAAATAGAACTGGCAGTGGTGTCTGCCCATGAATGGATATGTTAATGGACTTGCCAAGTTTTAAGGGGGTGTTATCTGGATTTTGGTTTTTTCTCCCCCCTTTTCCAGACTGAACAAGTTAATAAAATGTTGTGGCCTTTTTGACCCCAAACTCTTTGTCACCTTCTTTCGCACTACTGGGACAATCTGCTCCTTTTCTATGGACTATAAAAACATAAGAAACATTGCTGTAACCTATGGGCTGGTGCAGGATGATCTGCCAGATTTATGTGTAGCTTTTTTGATTGAGGCCACTTTTAAACAAGACACTTAGAAGCATCTCCTGAGCCCTGCATTCAGAGGAAAGCTGCATGGGGAGTGTTTACATGCTCCCTGAGCTACCAGAAGTGATGTGATGCCCGGTCTTGGCAGCGGTGGCTGGAGATGCGGGGCTTTGAAGAGGAGCAATCTGAAAGCCTGCAAAGTGAAGTTTTCAGAATGTGCCTTGTCAAAGTCTGGGTTTCCAGCCACCACTGCTGCCGAGAAGGGGCAGCACGTCACTTCTGGTAGCATGGGGAGCTTGTAAACACTCCCCGCGTGGCTTTCCTCTGAACACGGGGCTCAAGAGGCACTTCTAAGTGCCTCATTTAAAAGTGGCCTCACTCTCTTAATTCTAGACATGTAAAGGTGAAAATTTAGGTCAGGATATAGTACTGCAAATCTCCCACTGAAAATATACATACTGCACAGCATGCTCAGATCCCCACTGAGGGTTTGGTGGTTTTTGTTTTGTTTTTTTGTTTTAATTGGAGGTCTGTTTCATTATTTATTGTAAATTAGGGATGTGTGAACAGAATGCGGTTTGGATATTCGGCAGTACGGCCGTTCAGTTTGAAACCCGAGTTCGGGTTCAGTTGTTCGGTTAGGCAGAGTTCAGTTTGGGTGAACTCGGCCGAACATCAGAAAATAGCTCTATCGATACCGCTATCAATTTTTTGGTATCGGTATCATTTGGCCCTGAAACCACCCCTGTTCTTCCTGGTTCCAGGAAGTCTGCTCCTCAGCTGCCTCCCCCTTCCAGACACATTTTCCCCACCCAAAGCCACGTTTTTCCCACCGCCCAACTCATCCAAACTCATCTGGACTTTTCTGAACTGTTCGGCCGTTCGAACGTTCGGTTCAGACGTTCGGTTCGATTGTCCGAACAGGCCAAGTTCGGCCCAAACTCCGAACATCTGAACTGCGTTTGCACATCCCTATTGTAAATGCCGCACATCTTTTTTATTATTATTATTCAAAACTAATCTACTACTACTCCTAGGCACTTCTTAAGTCCTTTGTACTTTCTGCCTTTGAATTTTTGAGAAATATTCCTGACCAAGCAGTGATAGGAACATAGTTATTCAAGTCACTTTGCCACATCATTGCTATGGCTATCTACTGAGAAATAGTAGATGGTTTCATACACGTTTATAAAATGGATTACAAATTCTTCAGTAACAGGAATGGTGGAAGTTTACAGTATTTTCTCACCATAATCCAAAAATGAATTACTCTCTCAAACTACTTTAAGTATCCACTTTTATAAAAATAATACTGAGCCATGAAAGGATGTAACATGTTTTAATCTTCCTCTTTAATGGGTAAGATGATGATTGCAGATCAAAAATAGCAGTTTTTAAAAACAGACTGAAGTAAGTGTTGAAGTATAAAGATATGTTTAGCCACATGTAACTGCAGGGTGCATGCATCGACTTCATCCTGCAGATATTTTGAGTAACCTTTTTTT
>QEPC01013253.1:1301533-1314871 GCA_003113815.1 Sphenodon punctatus
GGGAGGAGGAAGCCATGCAATCCCCTCCCCAGATTTCATACCTTGTCTTGGGCTGGCAGTTCAGTATGAGGAGTTTGTGGGGAAAGCCCTATAGAGAATTCTCAAGAATGGGAGGGGGAGAGCAGGAAGGAGGGGGTAGACACAGCAATCATCTTCAGCATTATGTTGGCTAGCAGGAGTCAGCAACACCCACTAGAATGCTGAAAACCTGTGTTGAGCCCACCACTTCCCTTCAGCTGCCCCTCCCATCTGGAAAGGACTCCCCCCTCACATCTTTTCAGATAGGAGTGGGGAGAGCTGAGGGGAAGGGGCAGCCTCACACCACAGCTTTTCAGCATTCTAGTGGATGATGTCTCCTGCTAGCTAATAGAATGCTGTAGTTGTTTGCTATGTCTGCCACCTCCGTCCTGGTTTCCTCCATCCTACTCCTGAGAATTCTCTATCAGGTTTTCCCCACAGACTCCCCATACCAAGCTGCCAGTCCCAGACAAACTAAGAGAGCTGGGGAGGGCACAGTGGTTTTCTCCTCCCTCCTTCCCTCTCCCTTTAGTTTCTTCAGGCTGGGAAACCAGCCTGGTTGCATGTGAGGGGTGTGTATGGAGAGAGAAATCTTGCAAGATCTGAATCAGGGTTGATATCTCTGCAAAAACTGAACCCTTATTCTCATTATTCTGATTCTCAAGATTCTCAAGACAACGAGATTTTCACGAGATACTTTTTGATTCTCATTTCTGTCCTATACCAGGGTGCATAATTAATAGGGGTGGGACTTCACCCAAAAACCAGGATACCGGTTTTACTGGATATTGGTTCCCAAAAAAACAGTTTAGAACCGGTATACCGGTACCGGCATTTTTCCATTGATTTCAATGGGGAACTGTCCCCATTGATATCAATGGGAAAAAAACAAAACACTTTCCCTCTCCTGTCCAGGCTGTGCAGGTGGAAGGGGGTACACCCCCCCACCCATCCTGCCCAGCCTCGATTTTTTAAAAAAAAATTTTTTAGCCGAAGTCCCTGCTAGTGTGGGCTTCGGGCCGCCACCGTGCCAGCCGCAGTGACCCAAAGCCCGCACCAGCAGGTACTAGGGTGATCCCTGGGGTGGGGGTGGTTTAACACCCCCCCACCCCAGGGATCACCCTACCCCCCACCCAGAGATCGCCTACCTTTTGCGCTCCGGGCGGCGGTGGCGGTGGCGGCGGTGGCAGCATGGTGGTCCGGTGGCTTCAGCGCTGGCTGGCTTCAGTGCTTTACTAGGCCTTCCGGGGAAACCCAAAAGTTCCCCAGAAGGCCTAGTAAAGTGCTGAAGCCAGCCAGCGCTGAAGCCGCTGGACCACCGTGCTCAAAAGGTAGGTGATCTCTGGGTGGGGGGGTAGGGTTATCCCTTGGGTTGGGGTGCGGGGTCTGGGTCGCCGCCACCACCGTCGCCGGCACGGCAGTGGCCCAGAGCCCACACTAGCAGGAACTTTAGCTAAAAGAATTTTCTTTAAAAATCCAGGCTGGGCAGGGTGGGTGGGGGGTGTCTTCCCCCCTTCCACCCACGCAGTTCTTTCTTTTACATTGCAACAATTCATTTCAGTGGCCGCAATGTAAACAAATCTGGCATGGGGAACTGGTATTGGTACCCCCAATTACCAGATTAATCCGATACTGCTGGTACAGCAAAATACCAGCAGTGTTGGATACCGGGGGAACCAAACTTCCCACCTCTAATAATTAAACAGATTATTCTTATCTGAAGAGCAAGAACGAGCATTCTGAAGAAATCAGTACCTTAAGTCATCCCTTCCTTCCCTCTCCCAGCCATATGAAAAATAAATGTGTAGAAATAACAGTAAAATGACTCCATTTATTTAAGAGAAATCTGTCCAAAATGTGGAAGGTAGAGTCCCCCCCCCTTAATTTTACCCCAAAAGGGAAAACAATAGGGAAAATCAGTATATGTCCCAAATCAATATGAAACTGATAATTAAAATATTGTGCTGTATTTATAAATTCATCTGCATCCTCTAAGTCCCATCTGGCTGAGCTCTTCCGGGTGGTGAGGGGGTTGGTCAGTTCGGCCTCCCTCTGCCTGGATTCAGAGTCATCAAATACTCACTTTGACTTGTTTGTGCATTTTTTAATGGACAATATCGCTCAAATCCACAACAGTTTTGATGCAGTACGTTTAGCAGTTGGTGAACCAGAGGCAGTTGAAGCCCCTATCTTGTCCTGTTTTATAGGATGCATTTCAAGACATGCCACCCTTAGATGCGAGGGATGGTCTTTGGAATGTTTGAGCCACTTGTGAATTAGATCCATACTCATCCTGGCTGGTTAAAGACAGCAGGGAGACATTAGGCGTGTTGCTGGACGAGAGAGTCAGTGCATCCCTTGAGGAGGGCAGGGTGCTGGACTGTCTCAAGTTGATTGTGGTGTGGTCCCTGCTCAAAAAGACATCATTGTACATTGACATCCTGGCCAGCTATCGGCCGGTCTCTAACCTTCCCTTTCTAGGGAAGATTATTGAACGGGTGGTGGCTCAACAGCTTCAGGAGCATCTGGAGCAGGTCAGCTTTCTTGATCCCTCACAGTCTGGCTTTCATTCGGGTTATGGCACGGAGACTGTGCTTGTGGCCTTGGTCAACAACCTCTCCTGAGAGCTGGACCAGGGTCATTTGACCCTGTTGATTTTGTTAGGTCTTTCAGCTGCATTTGATACCATTGATCATGAGTTGTTGATGACTCAGCTGTGGGATCTGGCAGGGATCAGCGGGACTGTTCTTGATTATATTGGGTGATTATTTATCTTCTCCCCAGGGCCTCAAGTATGGAGTCCCTCAGGGTTCCATCTTATCCCCTCTCCAATATGTACATGCAAACTTTGGGGGAGGTTGTCAGAAAGTTTGGTGTAAGGTGTCATCAATCTGCCGAGGACACCCAGCTATATCACTCTCTCATTTTCATCAGACCCAGGTCCGGCTGTCTTGGTGCTTACCCGATATCTGTCAGTGTCAGATGGGGCGGAGGCGGGTACGGTTACCCGAGACTCAAAACCCTAAGGGGAATAGGTTCTCTGCCCTGCTCTATATTCAAGGTGTCCCACACAGAGAAAAATGGGCCCCCAGGATCTTATGGGGGTGTTCTCTCTGACACAGAGAGGAACCCAGATCATCACCAGGAAGCGAGGGCAGGGATCCCCAACAGGGGGAACGGGAGAACACAACACAGGACTAGGGGGGAATAAGAGACCATACTCACACAGGTGTGGGGACTGCCACCAGGGAGCACCAAGAATGGGTGTGTGTGTGCACGTGCAGGGGGTCCTGGGTCCAGGGGTGTAGGGGGGCCATGCAGGGTCCCTTCGGAAGGATACCAGGCAATCCTCGTTCATAACCAGGGAATGCAGAGGTCTGAAGGGGGGGGAAGGGGCACCAAATCACACGCTTCACTCTCAACACTCTCACACTCATGACTTCCCACTCACTCACACACAATCTAGGGTTGGATACAGAGACAATAGCTCAAGAGAATAGGTTCAAGGAGTCACAGATAGCAAGTTTAGGGCCAGCCTCTCGCAATGATTACCAGCAAGGAGTGAATGTCATACCGGCTCTTTTATGCACCTGCTTTGGGCCCCTCAGGTGTTGCTTCTCCTGGCTTCAACCCTTGGCCATGCCCCCATGCTTTGTATGGATGCGGGATGGTCCCTCTGGTGCGCAGCGCTATGACTCCCAAGCCGTGCGGTGCATCACACCTGTGTTGCCAGTTTTTCAGCAACCAGGGATGCCTGTGGCATGGCTTCCTCCACATCTCGCCTGTCCAGGCTCCACCCCCTTGGTTGTGCGCCACGAGGCAGTCGACCTCCAGGCTGCCCAGCACTCTGGGAGGTGCGTGGCCAGGCCCCCACCACCCATCCAACTGGGATCCCCCGCGTCTGGGACATGGTTCTGACAGTCAGCTGTGGGGGATTGGATGAGGGCAAGCCGCTTTAAGTTAAATCCTTTCAAGACAGTGGTGATGGTTGTGGGGAAATACAGGGATGCGATGACCCTCATCATTGACGGGGTGCTCCTTCCCCTGGAATCTCAGGTCTGTAGTCTGGTGGTGCTCCTTGATCCGCAGCTCCACCTGGATGTCCAGGTGGCAGCTGTGGTGAAGGGTGCATTCTGTCAGTTACATCTGGAAAGTCGGTTTAGGCTGTATGTCTCAGACTTGGACCTGGCCACATTCATCCATGATTTTCTTACCTCGAAATAAGACTACTGTAATGCACTCTACGTGGAGCTACCCTTGGTGCAGGTGCGGAGACTGCAGCTGGTGCAGAATGGGGCGGCCCATCTTCTGAAGGTCACAGGCCAACATGACCACATTACTCCAGTGCTCCTCTCTCTGCACTGGCTGCCAATAGTCTTCCGGGCCCAATTCAAGGTGTTGGTGTTGACCTTTAAAGCCCTAAACGTCCTGGGCCCCACCTACCTGCAGGACCACCTCACCCTCCAGATCCTGGATCGACCTCTGTGGTCGGCCAGGGGCACCCTCCTTGAGGTCCCCCCAGTTTCCCAGGTGTTGACCATGAGGAGGGTGTTCTCTGTGGCTGCACTGCGGCTGTGGAACGCCCTTTCATTGGAGGTCCACCTTGCTGCTGACCTCCCCTCTTTCTGTAGAAAGTGTAAGACCTGGCTGTTCTGTCGGGCCTTTACCGAGGAACATGGGATGGGTGGGTTGGGCTCAGGAGTGATTTTGGTACTGGGTTATTTTAACTTTTGGGGTTATTAGTGTTGTTTTTTATGTATTTTATTTTATTATGTATTTTAAAATGTTGTTAGCTGTCCTGAGATGCTTATAGCAGGAGGGGGCGACATATAAATTTAATAAATAAAATAATAATAATAATAAACCCCCCAAAATGCTTTAATAAATTGGACAGATAGTAATATTGCTAGAGACAAAGTGAGGTCTCTTATTAAAAGTGAGCTTTTATTAAATCATTGGGCATCTTTGAGATGCATAAATATCTCAAATTTTGAAAGTGAGAGCTCCAATTCTACTCTTGTCAACATTATTAATTTCCTAGGATACATCTGTGATCACATGAAGTTTCACCAGTAATGAATGCTGCAAATTTAGACAATATCAAATTGTCAGATCATGCCCTGAAGACATTTCAAGTACAAATAGGGCCAGGAGACCAAAGGGTGGGGGAGAGGGGGAATGGCAGTGAAATTATTATCAAAAGACTGAAAAAGAGTGGAGAAGATTAAACCAGAATGTCTCTGCATTTTAAAGAAACGGATATAGATATCATAAAAACAGATCAGGAAAAAGAAATAATTTGAGACTTGCTATTCAGCCATGTGTTCAAAAAAATAAAGATGCCATGCTAGAATCATTCCACTAAATTAATTTTAAGAAACACACACACAAAATGGAACAGCCACAGTTTAAAACAAAAACAAACAAAAAACAACCAATAAATAAAATGTTCTACCAAAGTGTATTAACTGCCAGGGTCAAACTAATTCTATTTATAACTGAGAAGATAAGTATAAGTTTTCAAAAATTTAAAAAAACACTAAACAATTTTACAGAACCTGGTGTCTGTCACTGATCTGTGGGCACACTTTTGTTAGTCATTATCTAGGCCTGAAACAAAGTTTTCAGAAAACTTCAGAATTTGCAGAATATTAAGGTATTCAGTTCAGAAAGGCCGAATTCTGAAGTTCTGAAGACCAAGACCATTATTCAGAAAACTTCTGAAACCTCTATGCGCATGGGGGGGCTGGTGGACAGTTGAGTTTCTTCTGGAAATGAAACTTATTGCAATATGTGGTAGGAGGGAGGTATGGGAGGGGACAATTGAGTGATGGTAATCCAGATGGCAAGTTTTGATTGGTTGGCCAAGTCAGATGGTCAGCTTTTGAATTGTCTGGCAGAGCAAAATAAAAGTTTATGCACTATAGCCATTTTGTCCATTCTCTTTGGTGAATTTGGCTGCGCTGCATGCTACAATGCTGCTGGATCTGTAAGTAATCGGCTGGAGGGGGGTGGGGGAGAGGGGTGCCTGGCATGGCATAGCATAGCATGGTTTGGCTTGGCCTCTCCATAGAGCCAATGGTGGAGGATGAGGGTTACATTACCCTTTACCTTGCCATGCAGTTAACAATTAAAAAATAAAATAAAATGGGTGCCACATTGCTGCCTGCTACTTGGTTGGCACTTGGCACTATGGAGGAGGAATCTCTCTGCCTGCATCCACTTCCCAAGTTTGTTTGGTCTGTTCAAGTTACCATTGACACAATGCCATACCAAGGAAGAAGGTGGCCCTGGAGGGGCAGGGGTGTGAATGTCTAGTTTCTTAATTTTGTGAATGTTGCTGGGGCCTGTGCTTGCTGGGTTTGTTTTTTTTTGGGGTGGGATTTTCTCCATGCAGTTGCAGACTGTTTTGCAGGGCTGGATGTGTTGTCTAAGCTGTAGCATGGCACACAACAGAGCCTAATTTATTCACTCTAAAGTGTAATTTCTACTGTTCTGCTAGATACTTGGCACTAAGAGGTCAGAGTCAGACTGGGATCTCTCTGCCTGGCTTCAGTTCCCAAGTTTGCTTGATTGGTTCAAGTTACCATTGCCACAATGCTATGTCAAGGAGGAGGGTGCCTCTGGGTGGGGGAGGGGTGTGAATGTCTTGTTTATTAATTTTGTGACTGCTTTGGGGGCCTGTGCTTGCTGGCTTTTTTTGGTGGGATTAATAAATCCCAACAAAATCTCCATGCAGTTGCAAACTGGTTGGGGGTCGGGGGGGAGGAGGTTTGTTATATTCTTCTTGAGCGAATGTCCCTTGCTAGCCTGCATTTTTTTGCATGGCTTGGTTGGCATAATTATAGAGTGGGTGCACTCACTGCTGATGGTGGGCCATGTTGTGGGTACACGACTGTTTTTTTAAAAAGAAATTCTGCATGCAGTTGCACTTTTGGGGGGTTGTCTTCTGGAGTGATTGCTAGTGTGATTTTCTGGGTACTGCTTTTCTGGGTAGTGCCTTGACTGTGGGTTCAAGAACTTTGCAACAGCTTTCCTAAGTTTCCTAAGTTTTCCAACGTTCTGTGCTTCGGTCTCTGAAGTCCGAAGCTTCGGCAAGAACACCGAATTGCCTCTGAGTACTCGAACTGAATATTTGGAACTTCAAAAATTGGTCCGAATACTCAGAAATACTATTCAGTTCAGCCCTAGTCATTACCAAGGTATGGTCTTGTAGTGCTCATTCAGACTCAGATTGTGCTTTATCTCCTGTAATAGGTAATTAATATAGACTCATTATCCAGCTGGTATTCCCTTTTCCAGTGGCAGAAGAGGTGAAAAAGGTAAATCAGATGGAAGTTTCTCTAAGTCCTCTGGCCAATAACAGTTTGGGGCAGATGGCTAGACTTAAACCAGTCTGAAACCTGTGTGCATGTGTAGACTTCACAGCACGTCTGAGTGACAAAGGAGGATCTTCTCATGGTCAGATTCCTCCCCACACCCATTGGTTCATATTATATTTTTATAAACCTTTTTCTGATCCTCTGTATGAATATTTATTTATTACTTTGACCATTAGCTGTAACAGAATCAGTACAAAATTCATTTGTATAAAACATAACAAATGACATACAGCGATGTTTAAAATAACAGAAAAGAATATAACACATTAAGCTTGCCTTGCCCTTCCTGGGGCTTATGGTGACAGCAATTGATCCCTGAAACTAATAAAACATTTATAGTATAACAGTTGAAAAGGGAATACTGACATTAGGGCAAAATTTAAGCAGATTTTACTCTACATTTAATACCCCACCCCATTATAATTTAATAGGTGTTCAACGAACCTGCCCTCAATTCCTACCTCAAATTCAGGCATAGTCAATTACCATTACCCAACTATTCTCAGTCAAGCCTGTGTTAACAACCTTAAAACAGGATAAAATAAAATAAAATAAAATCCCCCCCAGTGCAAATGATATTATCCTATAGTACCCACAAAACCTCCCTCATCTAATTCCAATTACATTTACCCCTTTTTCCTGTCAGATTCGGATAGCCATGCAAATTTTGCCACTGCCCTTGTTGTAATTCCATTTGAGTTTCCTAGTAGATAAGATAACGTCCAATTCGCTCCCCAGTATTCTTTCCTTTTCAACAATGGGGTCATAATTTCAGACCTCAATTTTTCATTATATGGGCATTCAAACATATACTGTTCAATATCTTCAACTTTATTTTGACAACAACTACAAAACCTCAAGTTATACGAAATTCCCTTATACCAACCCTCCACGACTGTGGAGGGAAATAGTTGCATTCTTAACCACGAGAAAGCCGCCCTAACTAGTGGGTTCTCTATAAATGATAAATAATCCTCAAAGATGAACAGGTTTTTAAATTCTGCAAATCTTGGTGCAATTCAACAGGTTTGACTCAAGCCATGTCAGCCTGTATAAAGACGTCCTTAATTCTGTTGTCTAATTGTGCTTTTGATTGTCTTTGGGAACCTACCATTAAATCATAAATAGACAACTTGTAGGCTTGAATTAAAGATTCAGTTTTATAAACCCATAGGGTTTTCCCTTGAGTGCCTTTTGTTCTATCATGCACAGTTTTGGTAGTCTGTTTTCATCCATATAAAGGAGGCATAACCAGTATTTAAATATGGCCAATTTAATCTTATACTCGGTGGAAAAAATACATAACTCAGCCCTCACTATACAGGAAGGAGTGGAAGAAGAGATGCAGATTTTTAATTGAGCTGATTCAAGCCTCAATGTATAGACATGTCCCCAAACTGGCACTCTATATATCATCTGTGGGATCAGTTTCTGATTTATCAAATTAACAGCAGGTTTAACCAGTTTAGCCCCTGCAGATCTCCAAATTTTCAATATTCTGTTTGAGGTGTGGTCAGCTTTCAGTCAAATCGCCTCTAGACGTTTGGTCCAAATGCCTAAGTAATGAAATAAAACCCCTAGATATTTATACGCCTTCATGTGTTCGATAGGCTGTAGCGCTATTTGCAATTGACTGGGGGGCGGGGGGGATGATTGGCAAATACCAACACCTTGGTTTTGGAGTAATTAACTTCTAAATGGTTTAATACACAATAGTCCCTTAGGCCATCTAATAGTGGTCACGTGCTCACTTTTGTAAGGGACAATAAAACCATATCATCCACATATAACAATACTGGCGTGTGCCTCTGTCCAATACTAAGGGGGTGACCTTTTTTGCTTAGCAAAAAGCTAACTATGTCATTAATTAAGAAATAAACAAAAAAGGGGCCAGAACACACCCCTGTTTCACTCCATTTGAGGATGTTATTGGATCTGAGAGTTGACTTACTTGTTAGTAAGTCGCACTCTAATTTCTGTACTGTCATATAATAATTGAATTCAGTCTACTGTCTATATTGGTCTTCCTAATTTTTTTTCCCAAAGAAGAGTCCTATCTATTAGGTCAAAAGCAGGTCGCAAGTCAACAAATACTGAATATAGTTTTGATCACTTGGTTAAGACATATTTTTGAATTAGATGATCCAAAACAAAACATTGGTTGATTGTTGAACGGCCTGCTCTAAAGCCAACTTGTTCTTCCACAACAATATGGCTAGCACCAGCCCATACTTCAAACCTATTTAATAATAGCCGAGCATATATCTTGTCTAAGATGTCAATGAAGATTATGAGTCTGTAATTAGCTGGTGAAGATTTATCGCCCTTTTTATACATAGGAACGATTATACTTGAGTTCCAGCCCATGGGAATATGACCTGAATGGTTAATAAAACTAAACAAATTACTCAGTACAGGAGCCCACCAATCAATATGCAACCTGAAAAGTTCCCCTGGAAGAGCATCTTCTCCGGGTTCTTTATTGTTAGGGATGCTCCTCAATATGGGCCTAACTTCTATTTCAGTAACTGGGGACCAATCAGGATGATGTGCCAAATTTCTTTCCAGATTACTGTGACATCTCCCAAATTTATTAAAGATGCCATTGAAATGGTCCAGCCATACTGCCTGTTCCGCCAGGCCTTTGGCAAGGGGGTGGGGTGGGGGATAAGGGGGGTAGTGCGGGGGAGGGAGGGGGAGTTTTTATGATTTGTTTTTAAATTTGTGGATTTATTTTATGTTGTTCACTGCCCCAAGCTGCCTTTGGGCAGGAGGGGCGGGATATATGTTTTAAATAAATAAAATACTGCACTGACAATATTGGGCTCAGTTGTCCCATATTTAACCATTTTCCAAAACGCTGCCGTGTCTTTGGCCATAGTTTCCTCTAAACGCCTCCAAAGACCTTGTTGGTAATTTGTTTTTTTTTATTTTTTAGCAATCTTTTGTGCCAAGCTTTTGCTCCAATCAGTATGGACAAAGACTTGGAAGTTTGGGCAGTTTTAGCATATCTGGCTTTCTTGTTTAGGTCAGATTTAGACCTTCTGCATACACCATCAAACCATGGCATGGAATTGGAAAGAGACCTA
The DNA here is from genome assembly GCA_003113815.1 of Sphenodon punctatus. NCBI lineage: Eukaryota > Metazoa > Chordata > Lepidosauria > Sphenodontia > Sphenodontidae > Sphenodon > Sphenodon punctatus. Next base: position 1,312,023 of record QEPC01013253.1, read on the forward strand.
GTTGGCTGAGGAACAAATATTAAATCCTTAAGACATTTAGTAATGTTAAGAAATGGAGGATTTAAATCATCCCCAGTGGGATTAAGTTTCATAAATTCTTCTCTAAGTGATGTTAAGTCAGCTGCCAGAAAGAGCTCCCTACTGATTTCTGCCAATTTATTGTTCCATCTTGGAACCTTTAAACCTTGTGCTGACAAGTGGGCAACAGTCAGCTAAATTAGTTGGCTTCAATTGAATTGGATCATAGTTATAATCAATAGAAAGTTCCAATGGCTGATGATCACTACAGTCATAAGGCAAAATCTTACAGTCCAATGGACTATCCATTTGAGCAGCAGGTACAGACACAAAGTCCACTACGCTTGCTCCCGACGGGAAAATGAAAGTCCAATCCCCAAAAGAGTCTAGTGCAGTCCTCCCATTTAGAACTTTATAATTTGTTCTATACAAAAACTGGAGGAACTGTAGACCAGCTGCATTAAAAATTGGGTCTCACTCTCTAGAGTGAGACCTAATGGGAAAGAGGAAGTCATCCTCCTTATCAATTGGAGGATGCCAATAATTGGGCAATTACTTGGTCAGTGTTCTCTATCCTAGAGTTAAAGTCACCCATTATAATAGCTGGGGAAGCAGGGAATTTCTTATCCATAAGGATAAGGTCGATGAATTCTTCTAGTTGTTTCCAGAAACTAACCCTTTCATAAATACCCCTTACAAGGTGGTAAATAGATATTAACAATAATCAGTGAAACAGCCACCCCCCCCAAGACAAGTATATTGCTAACTAATTCTTTGGAGCATTTTCTATTTGCCGCGTATATATCTGGAACTTCTGGTTGAGAAACACAGCCAGTCCCACAGCTGGTCTGCCAAATTTAGCTTTCTTGATAGCCGGGTTAGTCCATACACTAAACCTCGGCAGCTGAAGGTCCACTCTGGCCTCAGCCCAAGTTTCTTGCACACATACAACTACGTAGTCTGAAACCAAATCTATAAAGTCCTTATGTACGCTAGTGGCCCAGGCAGCAATGTTCCAGAAAAGAGCTTCAAATAAAAGACTGTCCTTGGAATCTGCATGGAGGGTTGGAAGGGAGTCACGTACCCATTCTTGAATTTACAGTATCATTATCTTCAGCATCAATTGTATTCACTTCAACAACATTGTTCTAAACCACCCCACTCCTAATTTTTCTATTCTGCCTAGTTGTCCCGGTTTTAATGGGTTCTGTTCAGACTTTAGTATTAGAACATTTTTTTGTAGAGTTTTCCCCCCTGTCCATGGCAGCTTCAATTACAACTCTATGTTCTATTTTTGAGTTCCCATTACCCAACATATTGCCAGTAACAGTTCTAGTTCCATGTACAGAGTAGTCCAGACTATTTTCCCCCAGCTTAGCTTGCAGAGCACGTAGTTTCTGTATGATCTTATCTTGATCTATGACTGCTAGGAAATCGAATTCAGAACAAAATTCAGCTTCTCTGTTACCACTTTCAACAGAGGACATACAAAAGTCCATCAAATCCAGTCCTCTTTGAGACCTGAAATCAGGTGATGGATGAGGAGGCCCGGGCTGATGACTAAGGTGACTAAGGTGTTACCCTGTGGCAGCTGGGGATAGGGGGCATTATTCCCATTACAATTGCAATTTTGGGGGGGCAGTTTCAATTTGGAAATTGCGCTCAATTACTCTATTGATCGAACCCCCCTTGTTAACAGAAACTTCTTTGCCAGGAAAAACTTCCTAACAATCTCTTTATGCAGAAAAGTAACTTGTAATTTTACATTTTCACCGTTACGAAAAGGACAATTCATTTTAAGAAATTAAAATTTCATTTGCTGTTAATTTTAAACCCATCAGATGGTAAATATTCCTCTGGACCAAAGCCTTGGTTTCCCAGCTTGGTAACATCCCATTGGGAAGACATCGGATTTTTAATGAGATAGCTTGTTTGTCTATCTTAAAGTATTTAAATCTTAAAGTGTCTATCTTAAAGTATTCCATCCCTTCTTGGTCTATGTTGAAAGCATTTTTGTGTATGTGGGGGGAGTATGATACTTCCCTCACCAGTTTCCCCCTGCATTGGGGGGGGGAGGAATACCTTGGGGGATTATTATTTAATGTATACATGCAGCCCTTGGGGGAGGTCGTGAGAGAGTTCGGGGTGAGGTGTCACCAATATGCTGACGATACTCAGCTGTACCTCTCCTTTTCAACTGACCCAAAACTGGCTGTCTCGATGCTAACCCAGTGTTTGGAGGCCGTGGTGGAATGGATGCGGCAGAGCAGACTGAAGCTCAACCCCAATAAGACGGAGGTCATGTTGGTGGGGAGAGCGAGGGAGGTAGTGGCCCCCCTGATTGGGGGAGTTCGCCCGCCCATAGCTCAGCAGGTCCAGAGTCTGGGGGTAATATTGGATGCAGACTTCCGCCTGGAACAGCAGGTGGAGGCAGTCGCTAAGGCTGCCTTCTGCCAGTTGTATCTGGTGCGTAGGCTGCGTCCATTCGTCTCCGGCCCGGACCTGGCCACCCTCATCCATGCCTTCGTCACCTCGAGACTGGACTACTGCAACGCGCTCTACGTGGGGCTTCCCTTGTGCCTGGTTCGGAGGCTGCAGCTAGTGCAGAATACGGCGACTCATCTCCTTATGTGGACAGGTCATCAGGAGCATATTACACCTGTGCTCCGGACTCTGCACTGGCTGCCGATAGCGTGCTGAGCTAGGTTCAAGGTTTTACTGTTGGTCTGTAAGGCACTTAATGGTCTGGGCCCCTCGTACCTCAGGGATCACCTCGCCCTCCACGCCCCAGGGCAGCTCCTGCGGTCAGCTGGGGGTGCCTTCTTGGAGGT
>QEPC01013258.1:9801-24917 GCA_003113815.1 Sphenodon punctatus
GCATCCTTCTCTAACAGCTGCCGATAGCAGCAGAAGCGGTATTACTGCTGGGGGGAACAGAAGCTGGGGTGGGGGCAGCTGTCAAGTCCATCAGCATATAAGCACTGGGGAGGAAGCTGTCCTTCAACTGAAAGTCATGTGCATGTTGGGGGAATGATTGCGCTGGATGGGCAGCCCTTCTCGGCGGTCGGGTACATGGTGTTTAGCCGCCTGATTGGCTTCTAGGCTCCCCAGTTAAGCTGCCCTCACACATCATCCTGAGTTAGGCTCCCACTGATGCCTGGCAGCCTGCAATGCCCGGACAAGCAAGAGTGGCAGCCACTGAATCCTGGCCGGACCTGTGCCACTGCTCCGTCGATGCCTGGCAGCCTGAAATGCCCGGCCCTGATGGTGACTAGAAAAGTGGAGAACCCAGTATGTAATAGAGCAAGCAGAACTGGAGGCCTGCCAGCAGGCTCTGAGTCAGCAGGTGGTGCCAGCCCTGTAATAGGCTTTAAAGGAGTGGGTGAGGGAGCAGATGGCAGGGGCTGGGGGTGCCACCATACACTTCACCACAGACCTGTGGTTGAGTAGGAACACGCAGCATGCCTACATGGCAGTGACTGATGACGCACTGGTGGCAGGACCCGGAAGCAGCATTTGGCAGTGGCAGGAGGGGTCCCAAAGCAGGGTATAGGTGGACCCTGCTTCAGGTGGAAATCATGGATGCCACGGCCCCCACCCTTCTCAGAACATCGAGCCACCCCTGACTGCCATGGTGAAGGAGTGGGTCACGTCAGGCATGCCCTTCACCAAGGGTTCGTGGTGATGCACAATGTGGCCAACATATTGAGGGCAGTCCGCGAGGGGGGCTTCACCAGCATCGCTTCACCTGGTGTTCAGGGATTCTTTGGGCTTGGGGGAGAAGGGGATTGTGGCAGGCCCCCTTAGCTCCCTGATTGAGTTCGGGAGGAAGTGGGCCAGCGGTTTCTTTAACTGGAGCATGATGGGCAGCAACCTCCTCCATGCAAAGCAGGCCGAGCAAGGCTCCCCAGTGCACCAGCTGGTGCAGGATGTGTCCACCCAGTGGAATTCCTCCACGTTCCTGATGCTTGAGCGTCTTCTCGAGTAGAAAGCTGCCTTGCATCAGGTTCAACTTTTGCTGGACAGTGGGGCACCTCCAGGGTACTATGGGGCAGAATGGGAGATCCTGGAGCTCTATGGGCACTGGAAGGGTGAGGTGGTGGAGAGGGTCCATCAGGCAGAGAGGGCTCTGGAGAGTGAGTGGCAGAAGCAGCAGGACACCACTGGAGATGGTGGGAGTGGGAACAGCCACTCCTTTCAGCTGGTGGGGACTATCTCTGCCCCCAGCCCGAGCAGTAGCAGCACCAGCAGCAGCACCCCTATTCCTTCTGGATGACGTGGAAGGACAGCCCTCCCTGCCTGGAACATAGGTCCCAGAACCCTGAGGTGGGTCCTGGGGTTGGAGTGGCTGGCTGTTTGTTGATGCCAGAATCGATGCCTGTGTCCAACAGGGGCAGAGCTGACTCTCCGTGGGCCATGCTATAAGCGAATAAGGACCATTTCATGTAGGTGACGGGCCCAGAACCCTGAGGGTGGGTCCTGGGCCTGGAGTAGCTGGAGAACTTTGAAGGCCGAAGTGGAGAAGGGTTCCATGTGACAGCTCCCCGTGAGTGGAATGATGACTTCAGAACCTTGATGGTGGGTCCTGGGACTGGAGAAGCTGGCACCCCTGCTCGGCCGGGCATTGCAGGTGGAGCAGCGGCAGAGGCCCAGCTAGGACTTGGTGGCTGGCACCCCTACTCAGCCGGGTATTGCAGGCTGGCAATGCTGAGTGGCACTGCTTCAGAGCACGCACTTAGATGGAGTGCTTAGGGAGGGATTCAATTGGGCAGCTCCCAGCATTTCTACCAGGGCAGCAAGCCACCATGAACTCCCTCTGCCATCAACCATGGAGGAGGGGGAAGCACACTGGGCTGGCCTTTGCAATTGACATGTCCCCACCCAGTGTGAGCCCTCGGGAACCCAGGCTCCCCAGGGCTCCTGGCTATTTCTTCTGAGGCCATGTCCCTTGCTCACTGAGTGCCAGGAGAGCATCGCGGTTCCGGCGGTGTCCAATCAGTTCTCACTGCCCCTTGAAAATCCTTAACTTGGCCCAGGGACAGCCAGCTCTGCTGCTGTTGGACACAGACAGCTATTTTAGAGGAGGTATCCATTATCATCACTGAGGCCGGTGAGGAAATAACCAAGAGGCGCTTGCTTGCAGGCTGGCTGGCATGGGTGGAGCAGTGACAGAGGCCTGGCCAGGGTCATGCTCAACAGAGCTGAAGAAGGAGGAGGGCTGCTGCGGTGAGCCTTGAAGCCTAGTGTGCAGGACCTGGTGGAGCTGCCCCAAGGTGCAGATCTTGATGATAGTAGCAAATAAATAATGATATTCAAATGACAACCCATGGCACAGCAGAGGGAGCATTGGCAGCAGAAGTGGATATTGGATTGTCTGGACACAGAACCTATGGCACAGACAGCAGAGGCAGCAGAAGCTGGAACTTAATTCCCAGAACCCTGAGGGCAGGTCCTGGGGCTGGAGTAGCTGGCAGCTTCTCAATGAAGTGGATGACAGCCCTCCCTGCCTGGAATGTAGGCCCCAGAACCCTGATGGTGGGTCCTGAGGCTGGAGTGGATGGAAAACTTTGAAGGCCAAAGTGGAGAAGGGTTCCATGTGAACAGCAGTCGAACATGTGTCAGTCAGTCCTAAAAGATAGGCGAGTGCCCTTCCATCTTCAAGGTCCTCACAGATGATGGAAGATACATCACATACCTGGAGGAAGAGCTGGCTGAGTTTGTCCTGCAGTGGATGGATGTTGATTTATCTTCCAAGTTCCTTCTGGTTCTAGTCAACTTGGTGAAGTTCAACTGGTGCTACCTGGATGCTTGTGTTGCGGAAATGGCCCATATGATCTGTAGGGATGTGCAAACAGTCAGTCCTAAGAGATAGGGAAGCGCTGTTCCGAATGGACGGGTGATTGCCAATGGGCTCCATTGCCCTCAACTAATCAAAATGGAGTCGGGTTCAGATCCCCGAATCTGAAGCGGCGGAGATGCTGGAGTCACAGCCAGGAAGGGTCTCAGCATGAAGAGTGTGTGAGCCAGGATCTCCCATTCTGCCCCATTGTAATATTCAACCAGCCCCCGCCCGCCAGCACACTCAGCCGAGCAATGGTCATCTACAAGATTGAGGAGCAAATGGCTGATGTGCAGTACAAGCAGCAGCAGCAGACATTGGGTTGCCAGGACACAGAACCCATGGCACAGCAGAGGCAGCAGAATCGGACATTGGATTGCCGGGGTACAGAACCTATGGCACAGACAGCATAGGCGGCATTGGCAGTTGAAGCCTGAGGGTGGGTCCCGGGGCTACAGTGACAGCATCTGGCTGCAATGGAAGGACAGCCCTCCCAGTCCCTGCCCTTTATGTACATATCCTTCTGGAGAAGATTGGAGTGAATTAACTATTTTTGTACCCCCCCCCCTTTTCTATTTAAATGGATTTTGTCCCTGAATGCTCGAGTGGGAAATCTCTTTGCCCTCTTTTCCAGGTTTGCAGGCTTGCTTGGCTGGCATGGGTGGGGGAGCGGCAGAGGCCAGGCCAGAGCAGCAGTGATCTTGGTGGTAGTAGGAAATAATCAATCATATTCAAACGAGAACTTTGAAGGATGAAGTGGAGAAGGGTTCCATGTGAATAGCAGTTGTTGAACATGGGTCAGTTGGTCCTAAGAGACGTGAAGCGGGCCCTTTCTGTGGCTAGCCTTGGGCTGGCTGGCATGAGTGGGGGAGCTGGCACGCCTGCTTGACTGGGTGTTGCAGGCTGACTGGCAAGGATGTGGGACATTTGCAGACAATGAGCTGCTGTACTGACACAGTTTTCCCTGCCTGTAACATTGGCCCCAGAACCTTGATGGTGGGTCTTGGGGCTGGAGTGGTTGCTTTTTGATGTGGTGGAATGATAACTCCCCATGAGCGGAATGATGCAAATCCTGACAGTGGGTCCTGGGACTAGAGTGTCAGCTTCTGGATGCAGTGGATGGACAGCCCTCCCTGCCTGGAACATATGCCCTCCCTGCCTGGAACATATGACGGTGAGTCCTGGGGCTGGAGTGCCTGCTTTTTGATTCGGTGGGATGACAGTTTTCTGTAAGTGGAATGACGACCCCAGAACCCTGATGGTGGGTCCTTGGACTACAGTGGCAGCTTCTGTATGCAGTGGCACAGCATTGGCAGCAGCAGCCATTGGATTGCTGAGAAGCGGCATTGGCACAGCAGGAGCAGACTTGGATTGTCCAGAGGCAGCATTGGCAGAGCAGGAGCAGACATTGGAGTGCCCAGAGGCGTCATTGGCAGAGCAACAGCAGACATTAGATTACCCAGAGGCAGCATTGGCAGCATTGGCACAGCAGGAGCAGACATTGGAGTGCCCAGAGGCGGCATTGGCACAGCAGGAGCAGACATTGGATTACCCAGAGGCAGCATAGGCAGCACTGACAACATTGGCACAGCAGGAGCAGACACTGGATTGCCCAGAGGCAGCATAGGCAGCACTGGCAACATTGGCACAGCAGGAGCAGACATTGGATTGCCCAGAGGCAGCTTTGGCACAGCAGGAGCAGACTTTGGAATGCTCAGAGGCAGAATTGGCAACACTGGCACAGCAGNTGGCCACCTTTAGGGGAATCATGTTCACCTACACTCCTATGTCCAGCTTGAACGAGATGGAGGCGCCTGCCACCCACACAGTATCAAACAAAGTCCCATGTGACTCAAAGTGTGAGACAGGGTTGCTCAGGGTGACTGCACTCAGGAATAGCGTGTTCATGGGACGTGGAGGTTGCACAATGGGGAGCTTTGCTCTGCACACCTTGGCAAAGTGATTCTGCCCTTGGCATCTGAGGCAGGTTTCCCCAAAGTCAGAGCACTGGTGAGGGTCGTGAGGCCGTCTGCATCTCCTGCAAGGAGCAGACGCAGCACCCAGATTCTCTCTGGACCAGGATGGGGAAGGGGGGGCTATTGCCCGGGCATAGGTGAGTTGGGGGAGGCTTGGGGCTGAGGGTGAGAACACTGACATCGGCGGCCATGGCAGAGACCTGGGCCCTGATGATCGCTTTTGTCCTGCAGACATCAAGGGCTTGCTGGAGGGTTAGATCAGGCTTTTCAAAGAGCCTCTCTATGAGTTTAGGATCCGTAATGATGAAGACTATCTTGTCATGCAGCATAATATCCATGGTAGGCCTGAACTCACAGTGTTGGACCTTGTCTCATAGGGCTGTGGCAAAGGCATCAATACTGGCAGTCTCATCATAGGGCAGTTGCCAGAATCTGATTCTCTCAAAGATGAGGTTCTTCCTGGGCTCGCAGTAACCTCTGAACACGGTGAGCAACTCCTCTAGCGTTCTCTGAGCAGGGTCGGCATAAAGAATGGGGAGGGTATTGTACACCTCCAGGACCATTTTCCCTAGGCAGTGAAAGGTAACCACTATCTGGTACCTCTGTGACTCGTCCTCAACCTTTGTGACTTCGAGGTAGATGCAGAGTTGCTGCTCCCACTTTCGCCAATTCCCCCCCCCACACACACACACGCATTCACCATGAAGCTGAGAGCTAATGGCAGCTTGAAATGCTCCATGCTTGGCTTGGGAAGGGTGGGTTTGAATTAGAGGAGTAACTACAAAACTACAATGCAAGTAGGAACTGCTCCTGACACCATGTAGTGTCCCCTGACTGGGACGCGGGAAACTCAGATGGGCTTTCTGTCTGGGACTGTGGGCAGGATCAGGCGAGGCCCCTAGATACTCACAGACACCACCGAGCTGTCAACACACTTATTTATTAGGTCTCAGGATCTTTTGGGGCAGGTACTCACAAGCTGGGCCGCAACCTGGCAGAGCTCCACTCTGCTCTACGTCCAACTCCCGACTAAGTCTCGGTGGAATCAGACTGCTCAGCCTAGCTGTTCCCGCATGTGGACTTCTGGCTCCTCCAACCAATGTGGTAGGATGCGTTCAAGGCACACATCATCACAGCATAGGCCCGTAAACTGGCTCTATGACACAATGTCAGTTTCAGCACGCGAACGACGCCACCGTCGCTCCAACTGCCACCCTTCTCGCTTCAGCCTCTGCAGTTCCTCAGAGAACCAAGGAGGCCTGCAGAGCTGTCACCTGGGCAGCGGACGCCTAGGTGCTGTCCGATCTATGGCCTCCATCAGCAAGGTATTCCATAACATAACGAGGTCATCAATGGAACAGTCGTCAAGGTCAGAGGAAAATTCACCCAGAGCCTTCCTGAACTGATCAGGTTCCATCAGCCTCTGGGGCCAAACCATCCAAATTAGATCTGCACCTTTCCGGGGGCAGACATGAGCTAGGAGCGAGACCTACAGGAGGTAATCATCCATCCATGACAAGGGTAGCGCTGATAACTCCCCCACTAATAGAGCACCTGTCTCAAGGCCAGTGCAAAACACAAGGTCTAAAGGTATGTCACCTCTGGTGTGTCGGGCCAATAACTCTCTGGGACAGGTCCATGGTTGCCATGGCGGTCATGAAGTCATGCTCTGCTCCCACAAGGTCAGCATTGGCATGAATGTTGAAGTACCCCAAGACTACTGACTTTGGGGACTGCAACACCACTACCGATATCACCTCTGCCAAAGCATGTAGGGAGGCTGCTGCACAGGTAGGTGCATGGTAGACAAGCAGCACTCCCAGACTGTCACCCACCAAATCAAGCACAAGGTGAAGACCCTAAATACCTGATATGGATTGCACCGGATACCTCCTCACAGTCCAACCCTCCTTATGAATCATGGCTACACCCCACCCCACGGTCCCTCCAACCGTCGCTGATGCTGCACGGAATACCCGGCTGGAACAAGGTCAGCCAGAATAGTCCAGCTTGACCCATTGTCCAGTCAGGTTTCCGTGATACATACGAGATCGGTGGCACAGTCCAGGATTACCTCCTGGACAGTTGTTGCCTTATTCACCACCGATCTCGCATTTAACAGCACCAACACAGGGCTGGGGACCCCCTGACTGAGAACCACCTGCCCCTCTGCCTGGGGGGTAGTGAGCAGGACACGCAACAAACACCTGTCTCGTCTCACTGATCTCACCTCCCCCTGTTTGGGACCATATCTCCTCTGGCCTGTCACGACTCCAATGGCTGCTCCCTCCCCCCTGGCTTGTCCCCCAGGCTGCCCCGTCCTGGCAGTGGGGGAGATCCTCCCCCCCAATAAAAAATCCTCAACCCTCCCCCTTAACCTACTTCTTCCCCATCCCTCCCCCTCCAAACATTTCTCCCCCCAAAATAGTAAAGTATAATACAAAAAACCCCACACCCTCTATCCTCCACATAGACACCACAAAATAAACCCCTCTAACCCTCCCACTAATCTCCACCTTCCCAGGATTCCCCAAAGTTCCCAGCTTTTTGCCCCAGCCCCTCGGGCCACACCTAAGGACCCTTTGACGTGACCCTTAGGCACGCACCTGTGGCAGAGCCGACAGGCACGCCGCTCTTCAGCCCTATCGGGGCTGGACACCCTGCCCCAAAGCCGCCGGGGGAAGCCCCTTTGACCCTGCCTCCTCTTCCTCTTCCACCAGGAAGGGGGGGGGATTTTCAAACAGGGGCCAAGGTACCTAGTCATTCCCTGGCACAGCTCTGATGGGGCAGGCTGTTTTCGGGGCGAGCCCAACCGGCTCCCAACCTCCTGCATATATTTATGCAATATAAAAGTATAGTGAAGGGAAGTAAAGAAGAGATGTCCTAACATTGTAATAATTAATTATCATTATTTTTATATAGCACCCCCCTGCCATGGCACTCAGAGTGCTTTACATATAAACATAACTTCTCATCCTCACAACAACCCTGTGAGGTAGGTTAGGCTGAGAGAATAGTGCAACTGGCCCACGGGTCTAATAATTCATTACTGTATTAAGTGCTACTGAAATTTTACTCGATCTTGCTGCCATTTATACATTGACAGTGACACCAATGCAAGTTTCTGGTAAAACCTGGCAAGACAATATGAAATGTGTAGTGCCTTACTTTGGTACTCCTGCTTGATTTGACCAGGAAGTTAAAGTGCAAGTATTCGGGCATAAAAATGCAGAGTTGGAAGAGGGGGGTTGCCTGTCTCCCCCCAAGTTCAGGGGAGACTTCTGGACCAGTACTTTCCTATTCTGTGTGCTTTTCGACCAGGAGGTGCTGCTGCTGCTCATCTTTATGCCCACCCATATTCCTAAGCATCCATTCCCCTTCGTGGTTTAGTTCAATTATAATTTATTTTCANGAGGGGTGGGGAGTTTTTATGGTGGGGAGGGAAGATGTCCCCTGCTGCCAAGACGGGGTAGCCTGGGGGATTGGGGGGCCAACCGGTGGGGGGCAGCCATTGGGGTCGTGATGGGCTGGGGGAGATATGGTCCCCTGTTTCCCCCAACTCCCCTTGAGTTCATGGGCTGTAGTTGCCCAGAGAGAGAGACACAGATGGTGGAAATGGGAGAAGAGAAAAGAGACAGACAGACAGACAAATATAGGATATGGCACACATGGCTCCATTATGTAGATTGAGAAAAGAAAAGAAAAAAAAACTCATCTAGAAAGTCTTGAGAAGCAGGGCTTTTCTCTGTTGTTGTTTTTTCTCAATTCTTGTTGAAAAGCTTGGTTCTCACCTGCCCCAGACTTCTCAGAAGTTGAACTCCTTCTTCCCTTTCTCATTATAATGCAGTAGTAAGTAAATTTATTTGTTACAACCATATGGTTATACAAAGGAAATAACAAACAACATCATACAACGTGTGACATATAAAAATAAAAATACAATCTAACATACAGTGAACCCTAATATGTTGCCAGTCATTCCCCAGAGATATAATCTAATACAGTTTCCCCTTATGTCTACAAATCGCAAGGGAGTGCATCAAGTTTACAGCTTTTAAAATTAAAGATTCCTGAGTGTTTGCCAAGAGATAATTGACCTTATATTTCAGATCCCAATGTTCTTTGCCTATCAATAATGGTTCAAGAAATTTGAATCGCAGCTTGGAGGAGCGAGAACACCTAAATAAATAATGCAGAAAGTCTTCGTGCTCACCGCTCCCACAAGAACACAGTCTCAGGTGAATTGGGATTTGATCATATCTTCCCTCCAAAATGCTTGATGGCATTTGTTGAAATCGAGCCGTTAGGGCCCTACGTTTAGTAAAATTAGAAATTATACTAAGGTAAGGCTCAAAACTATGGGGCAACTTGAATTCAGAATACTAAGGGGCAATCTTTACTCTGGCCCAATCATCCAAATCAGTTTGTTTTACAATATCACTTAACCGGGATTTGATTGGAAATTTCAGTTGATCATTAGAACTATTTGCAAAAAAATCAGGTGAATAACCAGCATATTGCAACATTTGATGTAATTTCTTATACCAAAAACAAACTTCTAATCTAAACAATTGTTCCAAATAACAAAATTTGGGGAGCCTGGAGTCTGGCATAATTTTAACCTCAGTAAGTAGGAGCTGATCTGAGCGCATATTCTCGAGAATAAAGATAAAATGTCTGTCTCTGTTCTCAAAATACATGTGAGTATACTGCATGGCACTCCTAAAATAGTGTGTAAGTATTTGTTCTGTATGGGTTCTAACGCTACCAGATCCACCTGACCCAACATTTCAGCTCCATACAGAATCTGAGGGCAAGCTTTGTGTTCTAATAACTTATGTGCTGGTTCTGTCAGCTTGCCCCTTTCAGATCACAAAAATTTTAAAATTGCACCAAGAGATCGAGATGATTGAAGTTTAACAAATTCCAAGTGTTTCAAACAATAACTTGGATAATACAAAATTAGTCCCAGATATTTATATCTATCTACTTGTTCCAATAATCTATCATAAAGATGTCAGCAATATTTGTAAAGACGCTTTGCAAAAACAATCATCTTGGCTTTGTCATAGTTTATGGATAAATGTTTCTTTTTGTAAAATAAATCCAATGAAAAAAGACAGCGCCTCACCCCAATAACTGAATTTGAAAGGAAAACTGTATAATTTGAGTAAAACAGAATCGATATGGCCTTACAGCAAATCACAAGAGGGAAAAATGTATCACCGGAAAGCTCCTGGACAATATCATTAATGAAAAAAAATGAATAGAAAAGGGGCCAGCACAGAGCCCTGCTTGACCCCGTTTGGAACAGTCATTGACTCTGATAAATGACCCATTCTAGTAACTCTGATTTTATGTTTAGCATTAAAATAGAAACTTTTCACTAAAAAAGCCAGCCTCTGAACAAAGTTTGTTTTTACAAGTTTGCCCTTGATAGCAAATTTCTATCAATAAGGTCGAATGCAGACTTCAACTCCACAAAAGCAGCGAAACACTTGCCCTTTTCTAATGTCCGCATATTTGTCACTCAAGTGTGACAACACAAACAATGGTCAATTGTAGAGCACCTGGCACGAAACCGGCTCACTTACCAGGGAACAGCTTGTTGTCTTCTGCCTATACTTCTAGCTTTACAAGCAAAAACTTAGCATAGAGTTTTGTGATTATATTAATCAAGCTGACTGGATGGTAATTGTAAGGCATATTCCCGTCCCCCTTGTAGATCGGGATGACTATACTTTTATTCCACCCCGTCGCTGACATTATTCTACAGTTGTGTATTGAATCAAATAATCTGCAGATAATTTGTATCCACCAGTCAATATTTTCTGCAAATAATTCTCTGGGAATCCCATTCTCTCCAGGACCCTTTCCTTTAGGAATCCTTTCAAATACTTTATTTCTCTTTTATTGATGGGGGGAGGGGAGGCAAATTGGCAGAAATAGATGGAGCTAACTGAATATCAGGGATTTGTCACCGCATCCCAGAATGAGAGAAGGACACAGTGTTGGAATTTAATGGCCTCACTCTTTAATACTGTATTTATACTCAGTCAGTTGGAAGAGGGAGGAGTACCTAACAACATCAGGAGTCCAAATCATTTAATTTAACCTTAAACATAAACTTGGGCTGCCTGAAGGTTCCCAGGATCCCAGCCTCTTAATTTAACTAAAAATCATTACCCTCATCCCCCCCGCCCCCGTATAAACTGCTGAGGTGGGTAAGTGAGGTTTGGTCCCTGTAGGGAACCTTACCTAATTTTGGTATGGGGGTGCCCTTATCTTTCATAACCCTTTGGGAATACTGCCCCCACATCATGGAATTAACCTTTTATTGACTGCACACAGTCCTTGCCCAAGGTTCAATTCCCCACCTCTTAAGGATATGCCTTACATACTACCTTACCCCTTACGTAACACATAATCAACTGCAACCTGGACCCATGCTAGAGTGTGACAGAATCAACATTTTAATAGCACATTATAAACTAGAGCAAATGGCCCTTAAAACACACTATGAGGAAGGCAAAAAACAGATAAATCAAATGCTAAACTGACTTGTCTTCAAAAATTATTTTCCAACCCCAGTTAGGGTGATCAGCAGCGCCCACAGTCCTCCTATTTTTTGGGAAGGTGGGAGGGATCTTCGCTTCCCTGCATCGCTCACAGAACTGCAGAGCGAGGCAGTAAGAAATAGCCCTACCCTCTTCTGCAAAGTCTCGCAATGCAAGACAAGCTCAGTCCTGAAACCCCCGATTGTCAGGCAACCTCCCAGGGCTCTTCCCGCCAGCGTGCAAATTGCACCGGCTCCTGCTTGCAGTTGACTGTGTCCCTACTCTTCCTGCAACATTGCAGGAGTGGGACAAATTCCCCCACCACATAGCCTGCTTCTGCAGGCGCGGTGAGGGGAACTTCGCTAAAGGTTCCCGTAAAAGGATCTCACCACACTGAGGCAGGAGTATTTGGATGTAATTAGCTTCTGCCCTGATCAATATAAATAAGCTTCCAAAACTTATGATGGTCATTATAATGCAGTAGTAGTAATAAGTGCACAAGGACAATATGAAAAATTACTATGTATGTCTACACTAAACCTACACCTAATAACCTATACTATATGCAATATATTCCTATCTAAGTATCTATATTAATAAACTTCTATCTGCTATGTGTTCTAAGTATCTATCTATCCTATCAAATAATTCTAATATATATAATTAAAACTCCTGGTATCAATCTAGCTAATTATTTATTAATTATTATTATTATTATTAGCATTTGTATAGCACCAGCTGTGTACCTGGCGCTTTACAGAACAATAAGAAAGACGCGTTCCCTGCCTACAGTTTACAATCTAAACTGACACTGACAATCTAAAGACACTAAGAAAACTAACGTAAAGTTAAAATTGAAACTGGCAAAAGCCACCACCACCACCCTGTTCCTACTTGTATACCTGTACCCCCATGTTCCTACCTGCATATCTGTATTATTATTATTATTATTATTATTATTATAAGCAAAAAGCCTGGGATAGCCCATGGCTCGCTCTCCTCCTCTGGACTTCAGCCAGAACACAGCTCTGTAACTAAATATAGTGCCAAATGTGGCTAAGATCACCTGGCCTCAGCACATGGAGAAGGAACCTGTGTGTAAAAGAAGTATTTGCCTACCTAACCTCTAACCAGGGACAGTCTAGGCCAGATGCAATCTACACAGGCCACTAAGTCTGAAAACCTGATGCTAACTGCTCAAGAGCTTGTCCTACCTTTTCCTACATTAATACCTGTTTCTACCTTTTTTGAATCCTGACTAGTAAAGTTGAAGCTTTTTTTGTTTTCTTTTTACCCAAGTGAATGTGTGTCTGTGTGCTTATCGCCAAGAGAAGTCTCCCTCAGCCTGCTGGCACAGCTACTGGAAGGGAGAGGGGATCCACCCAATCAAGGAGAAAGGGGAATCCCCAACTGGCTTGTTCAGCCAGGGTGGCTTCTCACCAAGTTAAGTACCCCGAGGTACCCCAAGAGTCTCTGCGCCACCTAAGGGGAACTGGGAAAGGTGTGCCCTTGAGAGGCTTGCAAGCTTGTAACTACCCGGGGTTTGTGTAACACAGACTATGTAGACCCCCTGACTAAAATTGGAGTCCAGATGGAGTCAGCAATACCCATGTTTTTGGGGGGTTGTCAGCAGGTGTGGAACCAGCAGGATTCTCTCCCCTGTTGGGACCCCCTGGGTCAGAGCTTTGGCCTGGCACAGTGACGTGGGTGGCTCACCATATAGCACCTCCACCTGTGCTGCCACAAACTATTTTGATTTTTGTTTTAAGTTTCCATGATCTTTCTTTCTCATAAGCCCACCATTTCCTGATGTATACCCTGACCCCATGGAATTCTGTGACATCACAGTTCATGTCTATATCAGTGAACAGCTGGGGTTAAGACATTCCTACATCTTTTTCCTGATGTGATCTGACTGGAGCTGAATGAGAGCACCCAGGAACTGCTCAGCTGAGTTGGGTGTGCATTCCACAGTGCTCAGTCAGTCATTTTCAGGCATCTGGGCTCCCATAGGGGGTCAGCTAACACACTGGGTGCCCACTCAGAGCATCCAGAAATGCAGGTATTACCCTAGGGTAGTGCTGCAACAAGAATCAAATTGATTCTCACAATAATGTCGCAGAAATCGAGAGCTGCTGCCAAGATTTCACAGCTTTTAAGAACTTCTATCAAGATACTGAACGTAACTTGATTCATCGGTTACTGCAATTTACCATTTACCGTGGGTTTTGATCATTTATTGGTTATATCAGTATTACAATTTACCATGTGACATGTTTACCGGTTACTGTGATTTCCCATTTACTGTGTTTATTGGTTACAATGTTTACTGTTTACTAGTATTAGATTAAATCAATCTAATACTAATCTAAATAAATCCAAAAACAGGGGAAGGGAATCAGGGATGGAACATATACAGGGAGGAGGGAAGGATTCAAGGGGGGAGGGAAGAAGAAAGAACACAGGGAGGGGTAAAAAATAAAAATAATACCTAAATATATCTAATCTAAATAAATGAAACTATGGAGGTAAATGGGTGAAATAGGAGGAGGATGGCAATGGATTGGGAGTAACGCAAACTACTGAGACAGGGAGAGTTCTGAAAATGCCTGCTGACAGGATCAGTGGCTAGCTCAGAATGATATGGAAGGGGGGGGGAGGGCAATGACTTTTGTTACTTGTTGTGCCTGCCTTACCACAAGCCCCATTGGTTCCGTGCAGCCTAGCCCGTGGCCAATCGCAGACTGCCAAGCCAGTGGTCTGAGGAAAAGAGGATGGTGACTGGGCAGGCTGGCTGCTAGTTTCTCCACCCCTGGCACCAGGAAGTCTGCTCCTCACCTTCCCTGCCCCCCACCTCCTTGGGCCTTCCAGCCAGGGTTTTTCGGGCCAAACTTATCTGAAAACGGAAGAAATGTTCGGGGCTTTGGTTGTTCGGTTTGGCCGTTCGGTTTGGCCGTCTGAACTGACTGATTTCAGGCTGAACCCCGAACATCTGAACCTCGTTCGCACATCCCTACTCCCACCCCTTCCTCTGTGGCATCCCCCCACTCTCAAGGCATTCCCAACTCCTCCCACTGCTCTCATCAGTGGGTGAAACAGCTCATTGCTCCCACTATCGTGCTTGAACACAGACCCATTGTGTACCTACCCTACCCCCTCTCACAGGGTGATCCCAACCCCTCCCACTACTCTCACCATTGGGTAAGCCAAGTCTGCTTCTATCACCAGCAGGTTAGGACATACACCTTCCACACTCCCAACACACCCAATACAACTCACACCCTTCCACCATACAAAATCCCAGCACATGACTGAAGTATTTCAGACTACCACTACTAACAAATAAAAAAATCCTAACCACTAGTCTCCCACTGGGCATCAGGCCACTTTTTTTCCCTTCTAGCCCCAGTGCCACAGAAGCCCTGCTGGGGAGTCCTGGCACTGCCTCCTCTCCTCCTGTGGGGTGGTGTGGTGGTAGAATGTCACCTGGGGGTCCAGGAGAGAGTATCCTCCCAGCAAGGGACAGTCCTTGGGGGCTCTCTCAGCTCAGGCAGAGCAAAACAGCCACAGGAGCAAGGTGGGGAACAGGAGTGGCAGAATTTCTTCAGGTTCGGCTTGCAG
>QEPC01013258.1:24945-124951 GCA_003113815.1 Sphenodon punctatus
AGTGCCAAATGTGGCTAAGATCACCTGGCCTCAGCACGTGGAGAAGGAACCTGTGTGTAAAAGAAGTATTTGCCTACCTAACCTCTAACCAGGGACAGTCTAGGCCAGATGCAATCTACACAGGCCACTAAGTCTGAAAACCTGATGCTAACTGCTCAAGAGCTTGTCCTACCTTTTCCTACATTAATACCTGTTTCTACCTTTTTTGAATCCTGACTAGTAAAGTTGAAGCTTTTTTTGTTTTCTTTTTACCCAAGTGAATGTGTGTCTGTGTGCTTATCGCCAAGAGAAGTCTCCCTCAGCCTGCTGGCACAGCTACTGGAAGGGAGAGGGGATCCACCCAATCAAGGAGAAAGGGGAATCCCCAACTGGCTTGTTCAGCCAGGGTGGCTTCTCACCAAGTTAAGTACCCCGAGGTACCCCAAGAGTCTCTGCGCCACCTAAGGGGAACTGGGAAAGGTGTGCCCTTGAGAGGCTTGCAAGCTTGTAACTACCCGGGGTTTGTGTAACACAGACTATGTAGACCCCCTGACTACAATTGGAGTCCAGATGGAGTCAGCAATACCCATGTTTTTGGGGGGTTGTCAGCAGGTGTGGAACCAGCTGGATTCTCTCCCCTGTTGGGACCCCCTGGGTCAGAGCTTTGGCCTGGCACAGTGACGTGGGTGGCTCACCATATAGCACCTCCACCTGTGCTGCCACAAACTATTTTGATTTTTGTTTTAAGTTTCCATGATCTTTCTTTCTCATAAGCCCACCATTTCCTGATGTATACCCTGACCCCATGGAATTCTGTGACATCACAGTTCATGTCTATATCAGTGAACAGCTGGGGTTAAGACATTCCTACATCTTTTTCCTGATGTGATCTGACTGGAGCTGAATGAGAGCACCCAGGAACTGCTCAGCTGAGTTGGGTGTGCATTCCACAGTGCTCAGTCAGTCATTTTCAGGCATCTGGGCTCCCATAGGGGGTCAGCTAACACACTGGGTGCCCACTCAGAGCATCCAGAAATGCAGGTATTACCCTCGGGTAGTGCTGCAACAAGAATCAAATTGATTCTCACAATAATGTCGCAGAAATCGAGAGCTGCTGCCAAGATTTCACAGCTTTTAAGAACTTCTATCAAGATACTGAACGTAACTTGATTCATCGGTTACTGCAATTTACCATTTACCGTGGGTTTTGATCATTTATTGGTTATATCAGTATTACAATTTACCATGTGACATGTTTACCGGTTACTGTGATTTCCCATTTACTGTGTTTATTGGTTACAATGTTTACTGTTTACTAGTATTAGATTAAATCAATCTAATACTAATCTAAATAAATCCAAAAACAGGGGAAGGGAATCAGGGATGGAACATATACAGGGAGGAGGGAAGGATTCAAGGGGGGAGGGAAGAAGAAAGAACACAGGGAGGGGTAAAAAATAAAAATAATACCTAAATATATCTAATCTAAATAAATGAAACTATGGAGGTAAATGGGTGAAATAGGAGGAGGATGGCAATGGATTGGGAGTAACGCAAACTACTGAGACAGGGAGAGTTCTGAAAATGCCTGCTGACAGGATCAGTGGCTAGCTCAGAATGATATGGAAGGGGGGGGGAGGGCAATGACTTTTGTTACTTGTTGTGCCTGCCTTACCACAAGCCCCATTGGTTCCGTGCAGCCTAGCCCGTGGCCAATCGCAGACTGCCAAGCCAGTGGTCTGAGGAAAAGAGGATGGTGACTGGGCAGGCTGGCTGCTAGTTTCTCCACCCCTGGCACCAGGAAGTCTGCTCCTCACCTTCCCTGCCCCCCACCTCCTTGGGCCTTCCAGCCAGGGTTTTTTGGGCCAAACTTATCTGAAAACGGAAGAAATGTTCGGGGCTTTGGTTGTTCGGTTTGGCCGTTCGGTTTGGCCGTCTGAACTGACTGATTTCAGGCTGAACCCCGAACATCTGAACCTCGTTCGCACATCCCTACTCCCACCCCTTCCTCTGTGGCATCCCCCCACTCTCAAGGCATTCCCAACTCCTCCCACTGCTCTCATCAGTGGGTGAAACAGCTCATTGCTCCCACTATCGTGCTTGAACACAGACCCATTGTGTACCTACCCTACCCCCTCTCACAGGGTGATCCCAACCCCTCCCACTACTCTCACCATTGGGTAAGCCAAGTCTGCTTCTATCACCAGCAGGTTAGGACATACACCTTCCACACTCCCAACACACCCAATACAACTCACACCCTTCCACCATACAAAATCCCAGCACATGATTTCAGACTACCACTACTAACAAATAAAAAAATCCTAACCACTAGTCTCCCACTGGGCATCAGGCCACTTTTTTTCCCTTCTAGCCCCAGTGCCACAGAAGCCCTGCTGGGGAGTCCTGGCACTGCCTCCTCTCCTCCTGTGGGGTGGTGTGGTGGTAGAATGTCACCTGGGGGTCTAGGAGAGAGTATCCTCCCAGCAAGGGACAGTCCTTGGGGGCTCTCTCAGCTCAGGCAGAGCAAAACAGCCACAGGAGCAAGGTGGGGAACAGGAGTGGCAGAATTTCTTCAGGTTCGGCTTGCAGTCCAACAGCCTGCTACAGAATGGTCACAAAACTATGTTGTTTATAAACCAGTAATTTGGTTTATAAACCAATATTGGTTATTGGTTTATTGGTTAGTGTGTTGATTAGTTATTGGATTTGGCTCACAGGCAATCCGGTAAACAACAACCCAGTAAATGGTAGCCAACAACCTAGTAACCAGTAATTCAGTAACCAGTAATCCAACAGCAAATGAAAATCTGGTAAACAGTAACTGGTAATTCGAGAAAGGATTCTCAACTGAGAATTGTTGAGAGATGGCAATTTTCTCAATTATCATTTCCGATTTAAAACGAGATGAGAATCATTCTCTGTGATAACCAAGAAGAAAAAAAATCAAAATCGAGTTTCAGTCCTACGCGGGTAGTAAATGTGCTGCACACTGCACCCCCTAAGGACAAACCCCACAGAGTGACATGACATTAGAGCACTCTGTGTGGGTGGGAGCAACCCATTAGAGATTGGGCCTTGAAGCAGAAACACCTAGCTTTATCACGACTGGGCTTGAGTCAGTCATGACACAGACAAGTTGGGACTGGGCTTAGGCTTGATATTGGAGCCTGTTAAGGACTCGTATATACATTTATTTCTTAGCGTGTTTATTGCACTCTTCCCCAAAGACTTGGGGTGCCTTATAAAGATATGAAATACAATTAAAACATTGAAATTCAACTGGAGGGGGGGGAATCTGCCTACCGACTAAATACCTATCCCTGTTCACCAAATGCTTTACTACAAAAAAAAAAAAAAAAGAGTTTTGCACCACCTCCGAAAAATCCCCAGACTCAGACTCAAACAGACCTCCAGGGGGAGTGAGTTCCACAATACTGGGTCAGCAACCAAGAACACCCTCCAGAGGGCCCCCATCATATGGACTAGAGTCACAGGTGGAACCCATAGGAGAGCTCCCTGGCCAATCACAGGGGACACAATGGACCATAGTAGGAGAAGCAGTCTTTCAGATATATGGGGCCCAAGCTGTTTTGGGATTTAAAGGTCAAAACCAGCATCTTGAAATGTGCATGGAAAGCTTTCAGTAGCCAGTGCAAACTCCCTAGCACTGGTGTAATGTGCTCCCAGTGACCTGTCCATGAAAGGAACCAGGCCACCACATTCTGCACCAGCTGAAACTTCTGAACAGTCATCAAGGGCAGCCCCACATACAGCACATTGCAGCAATCTAGCCTCAAGGTGATGAAAGCATGGATGACAGTGGCCAAGTCCAAATAAGAGGAAGAAGAAAAAAGACTGAAGTCTCCTCACTAGATAGAATTGGTGAAAAGCACTCCTGACCACACTGCCTCCTGAAGATCAAGTTTCAGCAAGGGGTCTAGAAACACTCCAAGGTTGCGGACCCGAGTGACCAAAGGGGGCTGGACCCCATCAATAATAGGAGTCTCAGTTCCCATCCATGTCACAGGGCCAGTCAACCATCATCACTTCAGTCTTGTCATTCTCAATCGGCTGACCCTCATTTATTCATATTTATTTATTATTATATTTTTTATCCTACCCATCCTGCTTCTGGCAGCCGTGGGTGGCAAACAACAAATATAAAACACAATCCCATAAAATCAATAAAAACAACATCTATATAATATATATACACATTAATATGAACAAACCCCCCCCCCCCACAACTGGGAAATAAAACCCCACCCCTCCCCCTCACCAAATGCCTGATGGAACAGCCAGGTCTTACAACCACGGTGGAAGGAGACAAGGTTCTGGGCCAATCAGACCCCCTCAGGCAGGGAGTTCCACAGCCTGGGGTGACCACAGAAAAAGCCCTATGATGGGTGCCCACCCACTTTGTCTGAGCGACCTCCAAGAACCCACCCCCCTGGATGACCACAGGGGTCAATCAAGAACATGGGCAGTGAGGTGGTTCTGCAGGTACATAGGGTCTAGACCATGTAGGGATTTATAGGTCAACACCAGCACCTTGAATTTGGCCCGGTCGACTATTGGCAGCCAGTGCAACGCTTGGAGCACCAGTTTTATGTGCTTCCTGCGACCTGTTCCCATAAGCAAATGGGACGCCACATTCTGCACCAGCTTCAGCCTCAAGACCAACATCAAGGGCAGCTTTTGGGGACTCATTCCATCCCCAAAAGCTGCCAGGCATCGGGTAAGCACAGAGACTGCAGGACCTGGGTATCATCAGCATATTGATGACACTTTACTCCAAACCTCCAAATGATCTTGAACACTTTGAACAAGATGGGTGAAAAGATGGAACCCTGTGGGACCACAAAGGGGAGGTCATGAGGGGACGAAGAGAAATCATCCATCAGCACCCGCTGAGACCTCCCCAACAGGATTGAATGGAACCACTCAAGATCCAGTCACATGCACCCCTGTCAAATCCTACAGACGTGTCAGCAGCACCTCATGATCAATTGTATCAAAGGCTGCTGAAAGATCTAATAGGCTCAACAGGGTAAAATTCACCATATCGATCTCTATGTGAAGATCATTGACCAAAGCCACAAGCGCAGTCTCCTTGTCATACCCAGGATGAAAGCCTGGCTGAAATGGTTCCAGGAACCCAGTGGTGTCAAGATGAGCCTGGAGCTGGCGGGCAACCACCCGTTCAATAACCTTCCCTAAAAAAGGGAAGATTAGACAGGGTGATAGCTGTCCAGGGAGTCAGCTTTCAGTGGTGGCTTAAGAATGTCCGGCATCCTACCCCACCCCCTTCTGAAGGGAGGCATTGACAACCCTGACCCGCAATAACCCCTATGTTTCCCGACTGGCTTTCACTAGCCACGATAGGGAAACATCTAATTCACAATTGGTTGCCCGCTTTACTCCAAGCAAATCCTTGCATTGGCTGAAGCCATTTGGATCAAAGTCAATCGGTAAACAGGGCATAACCCCAACCTCTGACTCTGCACTTAAAACAGCAGCACCCAACCATGGTGAATACGAGCAATTTTGTCTGCAAAGTAATTAATAAAAATACCATAGCAGGCTGTATAAAATTCTAATTCCTGGTGGACAAAGGCTGGATTTACTGGACCCCTCAACACCCAGAATAGCTGCCCTGGATGAGACTTCACGGTTGCTGCAATCATAGTCCTTCACAAACTTTGCTGCAATCAGTTGGCTTCAGTGTGAATCGAGTGCCACCTGTACTCCAAACACCTACCCTCTCATTTCAGCTGCCTCAGGCCCTCCGTACACCAGGGATACCTGTGCTGCCACAGTGGATGCCTGGGTGCAACTGTGTTGATAGCCATGGTCAGAATGTAATTCCACAAAACAGCCAGGTCATTGACAGAGTATTTGTCAAGGTCAGGAGGTATATCCTCCAGAGTGTTCTGGAAACTAATTGGATCCATCAGTTTTAGGGGAGCTCTTGAAAGGACAGTGTCACAGGCAGGAGTAGGCATCTGAAAATCGGCCTAGAGACTCTCTTCTCGGGGTAACTGTCAGGGCTGAAATGAGAATAGATTTTGTTCTCATGAAAATATTGTGAGAATTGACAATCAGGGCCAAGATCTCTCAGTCATCTTAACCCTGATTTGGAGTCTTGTGATATTTCTTGCTCTCCCCTTCCCTCCTTCCCCATGCCCAGGCTGGTCTCCCAGCTTGGAGAAATTTAAGTGGGGAGGGAGGAAGAATCTACTTGCTCAGTTTTCTTACTTTGTCTGGGGATGGCAGCTGTCTTGGTGGGGAAGGATTTCCAATGGCAAATTTTCAGGAATGGAAGGGGGAGAGCAGGAGGAAGGGGGCAGACTCAGTTGATGTGACATCTTAGCATCCTATTGACTAGCAGGAATCAGCAGTCAATAGAACACTACAAAATTGTTCTGAGCTTCATCTCTCTCCCCTCCCATCTGGAAGTCCTTTCCATATGGGAGGGGGGAAAGCAGAAGGAAGGGGGCAGACTTCATTGATATGATATCTTAGCATTCTATTGGCTAGCAGGAGTCAGCAGCCAACAGAAAACTAAAAAAAATGTTCTGAACTTCAACTCTCCCAGGTCCCATCTGAAAGTTCTTTTTAGATGGGAGAACAGGATAGAGGGGGCTCTTGAGAATTATGATGGCTAGCAGGAGTCCAAGCACCCAGTAAAATGCTGAAAACTGTGTTGAGCCCACCTCTTCCCTTCAAGCTCTCACCTCCCATCAGTTTCCAGTCCCAGACAAGGTAATCACATGGGTAAACATGTGCAAATCAACTACATTACTCCTGTCATGTATTCTTGTATTTTAATATTTCTTGCAAAAACCCTGCTAAAAAACGCTGACTAGGGCTGAAATGAAAAGCTGCTGCGGTAGCTTTTTCTAACGGAAAAAAGCTCTTCCGCAATGAATGGCACAATGTGACAGAGACGTTCATTCCACTACTTTCATTCAGCTACTTCCGCAGTTCTGCTACTTCCACTGGCTGCAAAAACAGGAGAACAATGTTTGTTCCGACAGTTTGCAAGATTGTTCTGAAGTTTCCGAACTAGCAGAATTGGCAGAATGCCGTCAGAAAAGCTGCGTAAAGTCGTGGGCAATTCCGAAATGGTGGAATGAAATAGTGGAGTGAAAAAAAGGAGTTGCTGCTTCAACCCTGACTAAAAGAAATTGGTTTGCATGTAGAAATCTGTCTCTGGTTGAAACCAACCTTTGTAGATGCTCAGCAGTTTCTGAGTTTAGAGACATAAGCAAACAGCTGACTTTAACCAGTGAAGAGTAAATAAGGCAGTTTCAGCCATTGTCAGAGAAGTTAGGTATTATTTACTTTATCCTGTATAAGGTGCTTCTCTGTTTGTTTTTATCCAGTTGCTGCCTGAGATATTTATCATGTCTGCTAGAGTTTCATTAACTTGGCCAGCTAGGCAGCACAGTGTCTTAATTCAAGAAATGTTTAGCTGTGCAGAAAATTTTGCATAAAACATCCCCTCAGGAAAGAGGAGAGTTAGAAGTTCTCTGAATTCTGGAGTCTTCTCATCATTGCTTGGCAGAATGGGGCTTAAACTGGGTAACTATAAGACACTGAGCCAGAGAGATTAAAGCATATTCTTTTCCTTTAAGGTTTTGACTCAGGGCGCTTTTAGACAATCCCACTAACAAGCGGGATCGTTCAGAGGCAGGATCGGGCACCCGCTTTTCTCTCTAAGCCGGGTCTGATGCTCAGAAGAGAATCAGACCCGGCGTAGAGATTCCGTGCGCATGCGCGCCCTTCTGCGCATGCGCACCCTTCTGCGCATGCCCAGTCGTCAAAATATCCCGAAGTGTGCTGTGAAGCCGGCACAGCGGTGATCCGCGTTGGACGGGGCAGGATCGCCTGCCCGGTCTGACGCGGGGAAGAGCCGGCTTAAATGTGCGTTTTCAATTTAAACGAGCGCAAAGAAACGCGGCTGATCAAAGGATCAGCCGTGTTTCTTGTCTCGTTTAAAAGCAGTTTAAATTTACACAATGAATGTTGTTTAATGAATGTCTTTTGTATTATACTGTTCAGTTTGTAACTGAACTTGTTTTTCCTTTTGTACCATCTGTTATTCCTTTTGAATTTAAGTAAAGCTATATGTTTTTTTTTATATTCTCTTTTGTCTTGAGTTCCTCCTTTAAAATTGTCATTAGTTGTACATACTGACGGTCTTTCTCACATAGTAGGTGTGATCTCAATGTAACCCACCATTGAGAAATAGTTACCCTATATTCAGGTCAGATTATGTCTGGTCTCGACCACTAAGTACTTTTCCATTTGGGGAAACTGAGGCAATCTGTGACACTCCCCCTTGTTTCTAAATGGGAGGGG
The DNA here is from genome assembly GCA_003113815.1 of Sphenodon punctatus. Lineage (NCBI taxonomy): Eukaryota > Metazoa > Chordata > Lepidosauria > Sphenodontia > Sphenodontidae > Sphenodon > Sphenodon punctatus. Next base: position 33,295 of record QEPC01013258.1, read on the forward strand.
GGAGCTGAAGGGAAGAGGCAGGCTTAGCACAGCTTTCTAGCATTCTGTTGGCTTCTGACTACTGCTATATAAGATGAGTCTGCCCCTTCCCTCCTGCTCTTCCCACTCCTATTCTTGAAAATTTGCCATTGGAAAGCCTTCCCCAATAAGACAAGCTGCCAGCCCCAGACAAGGTAAGAAATCTGGGCAGGGAACAGCATGGCGTTCTCCTCCCTCCATCAGCACTGGGTATTCTGTCTTTTGAGATTATAATTTGTTCTCTGCAAGAATCCAGCAAATACTCATCTCTTTCACATTTGCAATAATGAGACGAGAATAGAGATTCTCTTCAAGAAACCAAGAATCAAGTTTCAGCCAGTCAATGGAGTAAAACCCTCATGAGATTTCAAAGCATCTCTTTGACCCACTAACTTCTGCAAGTGGGGGAGGGGGTTTTGCCCTCTTGTCTACCAGCAATGTGACATTTTGAAAAAGGTCTCCTTAAGCAAACCATGCATTCTCTGCACTTTTCATTCACCATCTTTAAATTCAATCACCATCTTTAAGTTCAGTCAAGCAAGCATATTGCTCCCCTCACTGGAGCAAGAGAGACTTTTGTCTTCCTTTTGACTTGGACCAACAAGCAAGTTCCGAGTCTTAATTCATTAGTTTTGGCTAAGGTTCTTTGAGATGCTATCAGAAAACTGCTCTATGAAGCCAAAATTAATTTTAAAAAAAATGTATTAGGGCTAAATCATATTTGATGCTTTGCCACAGGGATTTACATTTAACAGGAGAGTCAAGTGTTGTGGTTTAGAGGTTCCCCCTCTGTGCCCCCCGCTCCCTATTTTTTCTTTCCCAAGATTGGCAACTCTGAGCTCTGGAGTTATTTAGGGTTTTAGAGGGTACAAAGTACTTTAATGTTTCTGCTGAATAAGTATAATTTGTATAATTTATATATTTGTATATAAGTATAATTTGTATATGGATCCAAATTACAAGGTTTGTGCTTCTCAGAGTTAAAAAGAAAATTATTTTCTTCTGTATACAAGCCGTTAATAAGCCTTAATTACAGCTTGAGGTGCAATAGCTGCAGTAAGTACACAAGTCACCTTAAGTATAACCATCCACAATAAATATAGAAACACACGCAGCTGGAAGGTACAGACAAGTGAGAAGGTAAGACTTTAGTTTCCTAGCCATCTTCATCCTCTCACCCTATTCCTGTTCAATTTGCCTGTTTCTTTTGTTTGTTGCTTCATGACATCTATATTGAAACCATTCTGATTTATTCCCAGTTTCCTTGGTGGGTACTGTTGCCAAAATATAAAGGTGGAGAAATCAGAGGTTGTGCTCAATATGAGACTGAAAAGATCTGTGACAGGGTCACTAGGTCCCTGCAGGACCAGACCCTAAGGCTGGGCTAAGGTCCTGCAGAGATGCAGCCTCTGGGAGCCAGAAGCACTCTGGCCAGTGGCTGGTCCTTTAAGAGGCCCAAGCTGAATTATGTTAATGGGGCAGCTCAGTGGCTACAACTGAGTACACTGTGTAAGCTACAGGAGTCAAATGGTTAAGTGGGGCCAGATGGTCTTGGTGTGGTAGGCCAGTCCTAAGGTCTGAAAAGACTGAACTGAGCTTCATTCTAGGGAGACCACCAGGGAGAGGCAGGAGTCAAGGACTGAGCCAGCCCACAACCAGGGAGAGACAGGAGCCAAGAGTGGCTCTGCCTCGTAAAGACTGAGCCAGTCCACAACCAGGAGCTGCCCTGGCTACAGGAGGGAGTGTGCCTGGCCAGAGGAGCCTGGGTAGCTGGCACTCACTCAGAGAACTGAAGGAACTGCATGACTGACTACAGGAGAGATTGAGAGGCACCTTCAAACCTACACATATTGGACTATATATGTATGTAGACTACTGATGATGGGAGTGAATGTGCTGTAAATAAAGGACATTTGGAGAAAGTTCCCATGTGAGCATGCGTCACTGGGGTGCGGACCTGGAAAAGACTCACTTCTTGGGGTCCTGCCCTTTTACAAGATTAGTCACACAAGTAAAATGAATACTCATTCATGCGGACAGATCTTTTGAAGTTGTACTCTCCAAACTAAGACCAACCAAGTGGATAATTTTATTTATTGTTTATTTATTTTGAGACACTTTTATCCCACACCCTCTGGCAAAATAGCAGCTAGGGGCAGCATACAACAATCATCACAATAAAAGCCAACCAAAAAACAGCTACAATTTTTAAAACCATAAAATACAAAAGAGCGGAAATCAAATCAAAACCCTCCTCCACCCCTCTACCCACCCACCTACCTACCTGTCTCCCTCCCCTAAAGCCTGTCTCTGAAATAACTGTTCTTCATTTGCATGTTGTTGGATAACTCTCTTAGATATTTTGGTTTGGTTATTTCAGTAACTTTAGCACTATTGCATTTGTGCAGCAACCAATACAAAGTAACCAAAATAAAACTGCAATAAATGAAACAAAGTAATGAAATACCCCAATAAGCAGGTATATGAATATGCATTTCAGTTGTGGACATTATTAAGATGGTTTGAGTAGCTCTCTAAAAATGAAAATCATACCTGCAAATAAAAATAATTCACTACTCATTTCACCTCTACCAAAAAGTCAGCATTCACTTTAAGCTGTAAAGCTGAGGCAATCTGCATTCAATAAGCCAGCTATTCCTTTAAAAAGAACGTGCATGTCTTATATTCTTGAAAGTATGAAGTACAATAAGTAGAACCCTTTTATACTTCTGCATACTATATTCTGAAGAATGGAGTAAAGGGAAACTTTGGATTTGAAATTTAAAATAGACTCTGAATATTATACAAGATCCACTTTTTAAAAAAAAAATAAAGCACGGAAACTAAAATGTTTTATAATTAGGGTGAAACATAAGCAAAGTGATCATTGACATTAAGATTTCTCCACAAGTTGCGAGAGTGTTTCCTTTTGTAGGAGCATAATATATATTTCACGATGCCAACTTAATTTAATTGGATGCTCTGAGAGCCTGCAGAGCAACTGGAGTGTGTTTAAAGTGGCAAGTTGTATCATAAAAATACAGCTAATATGTTTGGGAAGTTGATTCCAGAAAATATGCTTTTAGTTAAGAAAGCACTCTTTCAGTGCTGCTGTTCCGGGTAATGACATCATGGGGTGAAAACAGACATGATTCTAACCACCCTTGGTGGTTATTTATGCATGTTGTAGGGCTGCATAGGGCACCAATACAGCCCGGCAACATGCATAAATAACCACCAAGGGTGGTTAAAGGGTGGTTAGCGTCATGTCTGTTTTCACCCATGCAGAATATAGCTGGTTTGTCACAATGTGTTGTATAACTGTCACATCATAAAAGAGTAACTAACAGTTGAAGCCAAACTTTATTTTACAAAGATAATAAATGTTCAAAAACTTAGAGTGTTTACAGAAGTGATGGTGGAGCATGCTGTAACGACCCAAACCAGGTGGAAATCTGCCACCAACATGGTCCAAATGGAATGGACCAGTCAACAAACATGCCAGCAGCTGGGCCATTGCGGAGGTCAGGGAGCCATATGAACGTGCAGTCGGCTGGTCCGGCTCCTGAACTGCACTCGGTGCCCTGCCATTACAGGCAGCCATGGCTGATCTGATCTGGCCCAGGTCATGGCAGACTAAAATGCACATTGTATCCCTTTGTTGCCTGATTGACCTGATTGTAGCCCAGACTGTGACCCTGGAAATCTCCAGGATCACAGACCAGGCTCAATGCTGACATGCCCAGGAGCAATCCCGGGAAAACATATGGTAGCTCGTAATCCAATGCGGGCTACCATCACATTTGTTAACATCCTATGTCTCCATTCCTGTTTGATCTAGTAGTCTCATTCCTTCCCACAGTCCAACAAAGAGGGGTTAATCAAAGTGACTATTTCAACTTAATTAAATTTAAGTAACTACTCCACCTCAGTAGCATTTAGGCTAACAGTGTAAACCATGTAGTCCTGCATCAATTTCCCCTCAGCTGAGATTCACAATGATTACTGAACCTTGTTCACCATCGTTACACTGATAAGTGTTCACAGGAATAGTTCCTTGAACTGTAGGGGATTATGTACTTTGATTTTGCACTAATACATACTTCTCTTCCTGCTCCTGAAGGGCATTGATTTAGTGCTCTGTTCATGTGAACAACATCAAATTAGTTGTTTATCAGAACATGGCCTTAATCAACATTTGGACACCTTCTTGGTCATACAAAGAATGGATAAAAATAGCTTGCTTCCTCTTTCTTCAAAAACACGTTGCAAATTAAGAAGTGTTGCCACCAATTGTGTGCACCCTGGAAGATAAACCTCCACAAAGTGAAGACATTGTAAAATTGATGGAGATCTAACATGTAAAGAGACAATTTAAGAAGAGTAGACTTAATGAAGGGCAAGAAAATCCCTTGACATGGTTGCAATTATGGAAAGGGCATGGATAAAGTTAGTATTGTAAGGTTCAGAAAATGTTTCATTGTATGGGAAGGTGCTTGTATCATTAAGCTGAAATATCTTCATAAGATAAATATATGTAAAAGGGAAACATATGGTAAAAGAGAGTAAATTATGAGGATATTGTATTGATGTATGTTGGACATGAAATAATAAAAAGTTATAATAAAAAAAAATTTAAAAAGTGTTGCTACTCTAAAGCCAGAACAATCTACAAGGAAATAATTGAAGAAAACAGAACAGTGAAGAAGGAAAGCGGAGCTAGCATTAGAGAAGGAAATTGATCTATGTAATTGCACACCAGGATGTCTAGGTTGTTGAACAATAAACTTGAGACTCCGAGTTCTATGGTTGTATTACACAAGAATTTATAAAAGGTACAAGCTAGGACTCATTTGGAAACATATTTCTGGCCCTACAAAAGATTCCAAATACCCAACACTTTTCATCCTGATTTGGGACAAGGAATTGAGGGCTCAGAATTTCCTATTGAAATGGGAAATGTTAAAGTCTTAGAAGAAACAAATGTTGTGTTTGGAATCACTCATCCAGAGCGCATCCAAAAAGAGACACTTTCATTTGCATAGGAATCAAAATATGGAGGGTCCCAGTCACTTATTTCTCATTCTGATAATATTTCCAGTCAAAAAATGTTTTTTCCAAGACAGAAATGGCATTTTTCAGCATGAAAAATATATTTAGGTATTTTGTGACCATTTCAGATTTCTTAAGCAGATGAAAATTAGACAGCTTCCCATCCAGAACTTAGATGTGCATGCACTATGTGGTACTTCCGACACTTGTGAATGTTTCACCAAGCGTGTTCTTATCCTGATGATCTCATACTGCCACCTGCACAGCATGTACCCTGCATTAAAAGAAGTGGAGAAGTCTAAATCTCCTAATTTTGCCTGTAAACAGAGATGAATATGTAAGCAAGTACCCAGATGGTAAGAGGGGGTGGCCCTCACAGTGGACCACTAATAGCTTCAACAGGAAGTTGTGAGAAGGAAAGATGAGAAGGAAAAATGAGCAGTTCTCTCACTTGAATTCTTTCCTTAGACAAATTTCTTTCCAGAGTCTGTTAATTTTTTCTGCTTTTGTATTCTCCTCATTATACTCCTTATACTTTTAGGCCCCAATCCTAAACATTGATTTGCAAGGAAGTCTAATAACTTTGGAGAGAGTCTGCATTCTCACGAGTTTTTTCTCCTGCTGTTCTATTTTTTATGGGATAGTGTTGTAATCTCACTTTCAAATGTTCTCACATTTTCTCCCCAACTTTAAAGTTACCCCTTATTACCGTGGCCACAGCTAGGTATCCTATAACACTGTGTGGCTTTAGGAAGGCTCTGGTGCAGACTCGGTGGGGCTGATCCCATGGCTGATGGGTTTCCGCATGGCACAATGCACCTGGAATGGTCCATGCTGTTTGTGCGCGGGATCTGTGGGGCATGGAATCAGCCCCACTGACAGCAGGATGAAACCCTTCACATGTTAAACAACGTGTGTGTGATGGAAGTACTATTATTACTAAACCTGAGTTTTCAGTTTAACTTTTTGGATTAGAGGATCCAAAAATATCTTGTATCAGGATCTTGTTATATTGCTAGGCGTCTTCATGACTTCCACATATATGCTGGGTAGCGCAATCGTAGCATTCAGGAAGTAAGAAATATAGGTGGTGGGAGGAGGCAGCTAAAACTCTGTCTAAGATAGGGCTTTCTCCTGATTTTTGCTCTACTCTAGATGAGGATCAGCTTCGTAATGATCTAAAATTGACTTATCTTGGATTGATGTTATGGATTGAGCCTGGAGTAGCAGCATTTGCTCATTCCATTTTTTAAAAATTATTATTATTAGTTTTAGTGGCTTCCAACTGTTTGGAGTGGGGGGGCATTGTTGTCTTTATCTGTATCTGCATTTGTGTTTTAGCTGTATTTGTGTTTGGCTTCATGCTACCACAATAAATGGCAATTGTGTCGTACTGATCTAAAATCGAGGCTCACAGACATATCTGCACAGGAGGAGTTGCCCAAAACAACTGTAAAAATAGCTCCCTGGTATCCCTTGATTAAGAACATTTTTCGAATAGAGCTATATCTTACTCATTTTCCGGAGTCTCAGTTCCGTAGGATGGTGACCCTGATTCGATTTCAACTGTTTGAATCTGTGGTTACAAGGGGCAGACTAGAGAAAATTGATTACTGCAATAGACTCTGCTGCTGCTTTCTTGATGAGGTAGAGACTTTAGAACATATTCTGTTCTCTTGTCCTCTGTATGACAATCTTAGAGCTTGTTGGTTGACTCCCTCAGGTGCAAAAGAATCATCTTATACACAATTGGAAAGGCTTATAGCCCTCTTAACTACTAAAGATATGGGAGTGTTAAAAGCCCTAGCTCTGTTTTTTACAGCTGTGCTTCGCTGTAGTAGAAGCTTGTCATGAATTTTGACTCTACTGCCTTTATTTCCCACTCCAGATGACATGCTCAGATTTTAGTATATTATTCGTTTATATGCTGTGAGGACACAACCCTTATTCTGCTTATAGATGCGTGGATAGTTTGGACAGTTGGAAATTTTAAAATTTGTACTGTTTTGTTTTAATGGTGAAAGCTGAAATAAACTTGTTTGTTTGTTGTGGTTATATCTTGTAACCTTACATAAATTGGGGGAGGGGGAGCTAGAAGAAAGAGAGAAAAGAAAGAAGCTTGTGTGAATGAAGCCCAAGTGTGCTTTGGATCATGGTATTAATAGATAAAGCGCACTGTCACTGTACACCTTTGCATTTATTTTCTTAGCTTGAATGTTCAGCAGCTATCTTTAGCTTTTCCACACAAGAAGTAAAGTCTGAAGCATACTGCTCTGATAGTATTTTTCCTCTTTTATTTTTAATCCTTATGAAGCAGATATGCCCTTCCCTCGCTAATGCATATGCGGAGGTTGGGACTTGTCACCACCACTACATTTTAAAATGAGGTGACAGTGGGGGAGGGGTCCCTATTCTCCCATTTTAGGTGGAAAGGAAGGCGGTTGCTTGCTGCAATGGCTGCACAGGCACTTACTTGTACGGGTGTTGCAGATTTCTGCAGTTCTGAAGCAAGAGGAGCATGGGGTGGGGCTTGGCTGGGCCCCTGCTTAACCTGTCACCAGTGGGGGCCACTGAGGCACTGCGCTGGGAGCGGAGAATGAAGAGGAGCCTGCTCTGCTCTCTGTGTTGAAGTGGTGAGGCTAGACAGTTTCACTGAGTGGAAAGAGAGGTGAAGTTTCTGAAGGAGGAGGGAGAGTTCAAAGTGCTGCAGTGGCTCCGGAGCACTCATCAGACAGGCTTGTTGTAGTGACTTAGTGCCAGGAGCTTGAGAGTGGGGAGTGGATTACTCACGCCCCACCCCCAAACCCCTCTGTGTTGTCAGTTTCTTGAGCAGTGTGAAGGGAGTGATCCTGCCTCCCCCCTTTTCCCCTCTGTCCTGTCCGATCTAATTGTTTAATTAAGCACAGTGTCGAGTGTCTGGGCCTGTGCATTGCAGGGTCTCTGCTTTGAAGGAGGTTTGATCTCATTATGGTCAGAGGGAAGCAGAGTGGTAGAGTCATAGGGGCTCCATTTTTGGGGCATTGGACTAGAAGGTGGGGACCCCCTCCAGGGACTGTCCTCTTGGTGCATCACCCCTTCCCATACCATCAGGGTGAGGGGACGAGGTGCCCATCGTGGGTCAGCAGTGCTTTGGCCAGCTCCTCCACATCAGGTTGCTGGAGGGAGTGGGGGGGGGGGGGAATGTTCCCTCCCCTTGTTATTGAAGACTGAATTACAGGTGCATTCAGATGCAGTAGGTGGAATTGGTATGGGAATCTATTTCAGAGTTAGTTGGTGTTCTGAGCATTGGCCACATGAGTGACTGGATTCAGATGTAACCAGGGATTTTGACTTTTTAAAAAAATTATTTCCTATTGTAACAGCAGTACATGTTTGGGCCGTGACTTTTCAGGATAAAAGGATAGGGTTTTTTTGGTGTGACAATGTGGGTGTTTATGTCATTAACTCCATATCATCTAAATCAGAAAGGGTTATGAGGTTGCTCTGTGTATTTGTTTTGGTCTGTTTAAAGCACAACATCATGTTTTCAGCGAAGCATAATCCAGGCCTTGATAACAACACTGAGAATGCCCTTTCTTGGTTTCAGATGAAACACTTCTGGAACCTTGCCACCCTAACATGGTGCACATAGGATCATAGAATTGTTCAGAACGGTCCATGGCTCTGTTGCCCCTACCACATGGGCGACTTATGAGTGTGCGTATAGGGAGTTTCAGGATTTTAGTGTTTGTAAGGGGTGGGTGATGTCATTTCTTATCCCTTTGCCACAACTGATTCAATTTGGTTTTTATTTGCATGATAAAGGGTTGGCTCCTAGTACAATTGCAGGAAAATGGGCAGCTTTCTTTTATGTTTAGGTGTGCAGATTTCCCTCCCTGATTTGTTGCAGTCACCTTTGTTAAGGGCAATGTTAGAATCTTAGAGGCATCAGGCTGGTCATTTGCCCGACCACAGACTTCCTCTATCCCCACAGTTACTTGTTGAAATGGTTTATGTTTTGAACAAACTTTGTTCATCAGTAAGGGAAATGATATTGTTCAACACTGCATTTAAATTAGCATTTGGGGGGGCATTAAGGATAAGTGAGTTAGTGGGTCAGCTCACATTTTGATCATTCGGGTCGTGTATTATGTGTCGGGGATAACCATGGGTGATTTGTCAGTCAGGTTCAACCTTTCAGGCTTAGAAAGACCAAGACAGACCAGAGGGGTCGACGTAAATATGTGACGCTTCACAAATCAGGTGAGATTTTAACTTGCCCTTTCAGGGTGTTGCAATCATACATGGAGGTACGTACGCAGATTGGAGATCCACTATTTATTCATGAGACAGGTCTGCCTTTAACTAGGTATCAGTTTGTGGTAATTATGAAGTAGTGCATGGGCAGACTAGGTCATCCAGCCAGTCTGTTTGGGTCCCATTCCTTTAGGATTGGAGTGGCCTCATCTGCCGTGGCTGCTAGTTTTAGGGATACGGAGATTCAGGCAGTAGGAAGGTGTCATTCCAGGGCCTTTAGGTCCTATGTATGCCCACTTCCAGAGTGGCATGTGTCGATTTAATTTTGTAGGGCTTACTGGGTCCAGTGTTTTTAACTTTTATTTGGTGTTGTTGCAGGAATGGAGGGTGTTGCTTCACAGAAGTTTGTCTGGATCCTCGGACAATTTTGTCTACTGGGCAGCTGATATGGCTAAGAGTACCAGTTGGGAATCCCAGCTTGGTTTGAGTTCAAAGGCAGTGTTGTTTTGGAAAAGAAAAAGTGGGATGTTGTGGGCACAACTTATGCCCATGATTTTGGGATTGAAGGTTCACTCCCACCAAGATGTAACTGTTACATGCGTTCTACATGGGGCTACCCTTGATGATGGTCTGAAGACTGCAGCTGGTGCAGAATGTGGCGGCTCGTCTCCTGAAGCGGATGGACTGATGTGAGCACATTACTTCAGTTCTCCGCTCTCTGCACTGGCTGCCAATAGTCTTTCGGAACCAATTTAAGGTGTTGGTTTTGACCTTTAAAGCCCTAAACAGTCTTGGCCCCACCTACCTGCAGTACTGCCTCACCCTCCAGATCTTGGATTGGGCTCTGTGGTCAGCTAGAGGTGCCCTCCCTGAGGTCCCCCAGGTTTCCTGGGTGTCGACAATGAGGAGGGCATTCTCGGTGGCTGCACCGCGGCTGTGGAACTCCCTCCCATTGGAGGTCTGCCTGGCTGTTGACCTCCCCTATTTCCGTAGACTGTGTAAGACCTGGCTGATTCATTGGGCCTTTGCTGAGGAAGATGGAATGGGTGGGTTGGGCTAGGGTGGAGTTTTATTTTTTTTAATATTGGTGTAGCAGGGCATCTTCCCAGGGCCACAAAGAGGCACTGGGGTGTCTCTAGTAGGGATGTGCAAACGCAGTTCGGAAGTTCGGAGTTTGGACCAAACTCAGTCCATTTGGATGACCGAACCCGAACCAACTGAACTGAACCCAACACCAAACTCTCAAATGACCAAACAGTTCCGTCGGTTTGGATCGTGTTTGGATGGTTCGGGCAGGAGAAAAGTGACCAGTTGACCATTGCCTGACCCAGGGAGGGGTTCAGCTGAGGAGCAGACTTCCAAGCACCAGGGGTGGAGAGACTTGGAGTAGCAGACAGCCTGCCCAATCACCATCCCTTTTCTCCTCAGACCACTGGCTTGGCAGGCTGCAAGGAGCCAATGGGGCTTGCAGTGAGGTGGGCACAGCAAGTAACAAAACTCATTGCCCTCCCCCATTCCCAACACCTTCTGTGCTAGTCACTGTTCCTGACAGCAGGTGTTTTCAGAAGGCTCCCTCTCCCAGCAGTTTGTTCTCTTCAATCCATTGCCATCCTCCACCTATTTCACCCATCCAACCCATTTATCTCAATATTATCATTTATTTAGATTATATTAGATAGATTTAGGTGTTGTTTTTATTTTTTTACCCCTCCCTGTGTTCTTCCTCCCCCCTCCATTGAATTCTTTCCCTCTCCCTCTATATATTCCATCCCTATTCTCTTCCCCTCTTTTGGGGTTTATTTAGAGTATGATTATTTAGGTTTCATTTCAGTTTTGTACCCCTCCCTGTGTTCTTTGTGTCCCCCACTCCCCATCCCTGTGTAATATTAGATAGATAGATAGATAGATAGATAGATAGATAGATAGATAGATAGATAGATAGATAGATAGATAGATAGATAGATAGGAGTTACCTTAGTATAGAGATAGAAAGAGATAGTGTTAGTTCAGTTTTGATATTTTAGAGTGTGTTTGTAGGACTAGGCCTTTAGATATAATATTTAGTTACATAGATTTTAGACTAGTTAGTTAGAGTTAGTGTAGCTATATTAGAGACAAAATCTGAATTAAATTTTTTAAAATATATATATATATAAAATCTTTGTGTGCTGCTGTGCATTCTTTGACTTGGAACATATGGAGAAGGGAAGGAGAGGCCAGTTTGCTGCTGTAAGACAGGCAATGTGGCACATGGGAGAGGTGGTAGGGGTAGGAGCCATGCCAGAAAGTGGCAGCAGGCAGCAGCAGCAGCCCGAGCACATCACCATGTCCCAAACTCCATAGGCCTGCTTTAGGGCAACAGGCTTCAGCAGCTCAGCATCACCTCCTGGAAGTGCCCTCCACTGCCACTCAGGACACTGGAAGGCCTGCAGCCCATGAGGCTGCGGCTGTCTCTGCTGCTGCAGGAGCAAGTGCTGCTTCCAATATTCCTCCAGGGCCACCAATATACCCCATTGTCGAGGCAATTCCCAGCAGTCCAGAGCTGGTGGATCCCACCCTGACTGCTAGAGCCAGGGCCCAATTCCCGGGCAATGGCAGGAGGGAGAGGAGCAGGAACAGCAGCAGCAGCAGCAGCAGCAGCAGCAGCAGATATAGAGAGGGGCACAGAGAGAGTGCCAGCAGCATGGCGGGCAGTCAAGCCTCAAGGTCCCAGTACTCCGCTTCGCAGGACATCACAGTAATTGAGGACAGTGAGGCAGAACTTGACACTGCTGCTGCAGAGGAGATTTCTGGATCTGAGGTGATGGCTGTCCCGCCTCCCAGAGCTGTGTTGTTGTTGTCACCAAGTTCTGCTCCTCCCAGAAACACAGGCAGCAGTGTGTCACCTGGGGTGGGTCAGAAGGCAGGAGGGGAAAAAAATCCACAGTCTGGGCACATTTTAAGCAGGTCCGAGCAGATGATCCCAGGGAGGTGGTGAAGCGTGGGCAGGTGCTTGCCAACCTTGGAACAACTGCATTGGCAAGTTACCTGAAGGTATGCCACAGCACTCTACTGCTAAGTGGGAAGGCAGGGGAAGTGGATGCCAGCGGGTTCCCAACTGAAGCAGGCAGTCGCCCGCCTCCTTCAGTGGGCAAGCCTCCTGCACCAACTGCTGCCTCTAGCATCAGGAGCAGTATTCCTGCTAGGGGGTCAGAACAGCAGCAGGAGCCTTGCCAGCAGTGTCAGCCCATAATGGAGGAGCTGGGGTGGGGGCAGCTGCCAAGGCCATTGGCAGCTGGAGGGTGGTGTGGCTTTCAAGTGAAATCCAGGCACCTGTTGGCCAAAATGATTGTGCTGGATGGGCAGCCCTTCTCAATTGTAGAGGACATGGGCTTCCAGCGGCTGATTGGGTTCCTGGCCCCCAACTTTAAGCTGCCCTCCCTCAGTCAGAATGTGGTGCCAGAGCTGCACAGGGCTTTGAAGGAGTGGGTGAGGGTGCAGCTGGCAGGGGTTGGGGGGGTGTCACCGTACACTTTACAATAGACCTGTGGTCAAGTAGGAATGCACAGCATGCCTACCTGGCAGTGACTGCACACTGGTGACAGGACCCAGAGGCAGCACTTGGCAGTTGCAGGAGGTGTCCTGAAGCAGGGTATAGGTAGACCCTGCTTCAGGCACAAGTAATGGACATCCCCCAAACCTCAAGGAACCTCGAGGCAGCCCTGGCCGCCATGGTAAGGTAGTGGGTCACACCAGGCGAGGCCTTCACCAAGGGGTGTGTGATCATGGACAATGCAGCCAATATACTCAAGGCAGTCCATGATGCACTGCACACACCCTTCATCTGGTGGTCTGGGATGCTCTGGGCTTGGGAGAGAAGGGGATTGGGGAAGGCACCCTTAGATCCCTGATCAATCAGGGGAGGAAGCTGGCGGGGTTCTTCAACCAGAGTATGAAGGGCAGTGAGCTCCTCTGGGAGAAGCAGGCCGAGCAAGGCTCCCCAGGGCACCAGCTGATCCAGGATGTGGTCACCAGGTGGAATTTCACCTTCCTGATGCTCGAGTGGCTTCTTGATCAGAAAACTGCCTTGCATCAGGTTGAACTGGTGACAGATGGTGGGGCACCTCAAGGGTTTAATAGGGCAGAATGGGAGATCCTGGCACACACAGTCTTTGTCCTGAGACCGTTTCTGGCCATTACGGAGACTGGGAGCAGCTCCACTGCCACCCTCAGCGAGGTGACCCCTTTGGTCCATAGTCTCCATAGGAGCCTGGACGAGATTCTCGGGGGGCAGGACTGTGGCCCTGAGGGCAGGGAGCCGGCTGATGAGGCATTTGACTTGGTGAGGAAGGTGAAGGCAGGGCTGAGGGCACGTTTTGATGAGCTCCTGCAGTGGGAGCAATATGTCCTGGCAACCATGATGGACCTCAGGGTCAAGGGCAGCATGGCATGCCAGACAGCGCTATATGGCCTCCGGAAGGGTGCACTAGTGGATAGGGTCTGACAGGCAGAGCGTGCTCTGGAGAGTGCGTGGCGGTGGCAGCAGCAGTAGCAGCAGCAGCAGCAGGACACCCCTGGGGATGGTGGGAGTGGGAGCAACCAACTCTCTCAGCCAGCTGGGTCTATCCCTGCCCCCAGCCCTAGCGATAGTAGTGCCAGCAGCAGCAGCTCCCCCCCCCCCCCATTGGCAGCAGCTCTGCCTACGTGCAGGCCACTCTGGGGAGCATGACACCTTGAAAAATAGGTCAGGCAGCATCGCTGAGGGCAGTGGTGGGGGTGGTGCCCAGCCAGAGCTACAAGAGGGAGTATGACTGTGCCTCAGCAGCCATGGAGACCTACCTTGAGGAGAATCCCTGTATCAATCCCAACAGCGATCCCTTGTCCTACTGGGATGGCAAGGCCAACGTGTGACTGGCCCTGTCAAAAGTGGCCAAGGGTATCCTGTCCTGCCCACCAACCAGTGTTCCCAGCAAGCAGGTGTTCTCCACGGCGGGGGACATTTGCTCCCCGCACCGCCTGACACTGGGGGCCAAGTTGGTTGATCAGTTGCTCTTCTTTAAGGTGAACCTTCCGCTGCTGGGAATTCCCCGAGCTGCCCCTGGACAAGGAGTGATGGAGTGTTTGCCCATCCCCGGTCTCTAGGGAATTAGCTCTACCATGCCTATTCAGCCTGAGTCTCAGCTGAATCCCCCTTCAAGGGAGGGGCTACGCTCCTATAGGACACAACACACAGTCCAGAGGGTATCCAGTTCACACAGTCTCTTATTAGTACCACCCTGTGCACACAATCCCTGGGTTGCTGACTCAGTCGATTCCACCCTGCAGGCCCAGGTCAGTCTCTCACAAGCTCAGGAGCACCACACTATCAACCCCCCTTTTCCATCTAGCCAGGCCTCAAAGCCCCAGGATCTGGCCAAGTCTTCCCTAGGCAGGAGGCTCCCTTCTGGGAATAACCTCTCTCACTTGCCTGGTTCTCCTCTTCAGCACCCTGGAGAGCATAGACCAGGACAGCCTTGTCAGGGAGATGTGGTCCCTTCAGCTCCCAGGCAGAGACTGCTTTCCTTTCTGCCTTGCTTCTGTTTTGTAGCCAGAGTGAGTGTGGCCAGATGCCCTGTCTGTTTTTACCCTTAAAGGGCCAGTGTCCTGCCCACTCTGTCCCTTCTTAAAGGGGCAGCAGCCCCACAGGACTGCTCCCTGTTACAGCTGGGTTATTTTAATATGGGGTTTAAAATGTCAATTTTAATTTATTTTATTATATTTTTTTCTTGGAGATGCTTGTAGTGGCGTACAAATATAATTATAAATAATTTTGAATGCTCAAGTCTCTAGCAGGAAGGAGGTGGAAACAAGGACACTGCAGAGAAGAAGAGTGCAGTGGAGTACGTCACTGGCTATCCAGATTATAGAATATCTGCAAGGGAGCGAGTTAGCAGAATTGGGTGAGATGATAGGAAGAGACGAGACTGAGGTCTTGGAAGAATCAAAACAAAGTCTACTTTCAGTCCTTGGGAACTTGGGGAGGGCTATACTCTCCTGTGTTGATAAAGATAGACCCATAAGGCAAAATAAGTGGTTCAATAATGAATGCCGGGACATGAAAAGGAAATTAAATAAGAAACATAAAGAGTGGCTGAAATTTCCATCAGAAACAACAAGACAGGATTTGGTTGAGGCTCGACTAATATATAAGAAGCTCTTGTGGGAAAAGAAACAGCAGCACGAGAACTTCTTGTGGATAAAACTCAAGGTAGCCTCAGAATTGGGTAATGACAGACAATTCTGGTCTATAATAAGATCCCTAGGGGGAAATAAAAGCGTAATTAAATCCTCAAATCTGAGATCGAAGGACTGGCAGATTTTCTTTGGGAAACTTCTGGCTGACAATATGGCCAATGATGAAAATATATTAGAGGAGAGAAGGGGGTGCAATACAAAGGGAGATGCACCTATTGATGCCCAGGGGTTTTCCATGATGGTAGAGGAAGAAGAAATTATGCAAGCTATCAGTAGTTTAAAAGCTAATAAAGCGCCGGGGCACGATTTTGTGTGTCCCGAAGTGTTTAAGATAGCCCCAGAATGGTGGGCACCAATCTTGTCGAAAATTTTCTCATATATTAATCGGAAAAAGTCTATTCCGGAGGAATGGGGTATTAGTATAACAGTCCCCCTGTTTAAAAAAGGAGATGGAAACGATCCAGCCTGTTACAGACCAATTTCCTTGCTCCCAATTCTGTGTAAGCTATATGGGAAAATACTTATGGATCGGTTAGATAGATGGGCAAGAGTGTATGACTTAATACCAAGGGTCCAGTTTGGATTCCGAGCAGGCTGCTCAGCAATGGATAGCTACTTTACGATGGCCCACTTGGTCCATAAGTATGTGACTATTTGCAAAACCCATTTTTTTGGCTTTCATGGATTACAAGAAAGCCTTTGATTCTCTGTACACAAGTGATCTGAATGCCCTAATGCTAAAACAGAACCACTGTGCGCCAAAAATCAAGTCCTGCGTTTTACCTGTCCTCCAATAAGCAGATGACACTGTACTCCTATCTCAGATGAAAAGAGGATTAAAAACATTGCTAGATGCATGTGAGGAGTAATGCACTAGCAAAGGACTGGAGATAAATTTATCTAAAACAAAGATCATGATGGTGGTAAAGAGATCTAAAAAATATAAATGGAATTTTCAGGGGCATCTGCTGGAACAAGTGAGCTCCTTTTGCTATTTGGGGATGATCTTTAGTGAGAATGGGGCATGGAAGGTGCATAACAAATATATAACAGGAAAGGTAAAGGCCCCTTCAAGGGCAATTACATCAATGGCAAGGCGCTCCACAGTAATAAATACGTCCAGGATATTGAAGATTTATGAGATCAAAATTAGATCAGTCCTGCTATATGGGCAAGAAATTATATCAGAAGAAAAAGTAACAATTGGAGACTGCCCAAAATAAATTTCTTAGGCAGCTTATAGGGGTACCTCAAGCAATCCCAGGATGTGTTATGAGGGCAGAAACTGGTATGGTTTCAATTGGGTCCCTAAAAAGGCAGGCACTGGTAAACCTGTGGCTGCGTATTCTTAGTCAAACTGAAGAGACATTGCTGCCCCTACGTCTAGATGAAATGTTGGAAAATACAGGTGGGGCAGTGTATCCATGGTTAAGTTCTCTCTTAAACTTCTTAGCTAAAGCCGGTCTTTCGGTGCAGATGATGGGGCAGCTGCCCCTAGCACAACAGAAAAGGTTGGTGAGAGAAAGGATGTTGGATATAGGAAGGCAGGAGAATATGGCTGCTATAAGGAGTTGGAGGGCAGCACCATGGTATGGCCATGTCAAAGAAATTTTTGGAAGTTTATCTGGAAGTCCTAAGTGCCAAGGAGATGCGCAGAAATTATACTAGGCTCCGGTTTCAACTTATTGGGATAGCAGTTACTCATGCCCGGTATAATGCACTATCAAAGGATAGATGTAAATGTATCTGCAAACAGGGGGAAAAGGAAACGATAGAACATATCCTTTTTGAGTGCGCCTTGTATAAAAATCTAAGGGAGGCTTGGATTATGTCACTGCTGCAGGGGAAAGAGCATTGGGATATGGAGCACAAGATAAAATACATGTTGAGCTTGGTTAAGGTAGAGGATCTGATTTCTACAGCTACTTTTGTGCATCTTACTGCAAAAATTAGAATAAAGGAGTTGTGAAAGAACTAGGAGGAATTTCCCCTTACTAAATATGAATGGAGCTTGATTATGTACCATGATCCAGGAAGGGAGTTCTGTTGGATGGCTAACTAGGGCCATTGAATGGGACCCCAGGCCTGTAAATAAATATAAGCAACCAATAGCTCTAAATGGGGTATATGATATATTATGTATTTACGAACATTAATAGCTCTAAATGGGGTATATGATATATTATGTATTTACGAACATTAATAGAGCTTATTGTTGGGGGTTGAGTGCTGGTGTCATAAGCCCCGAGAAGAATAAACTACAAATGAGACTGGGTACATAAAACTGTAATGTAAAACTGGAGATTGCAAGCAAATTATATTTTAGATTATATTTTACTATTTTACTATTTGTTGTATTGGTTAATATTTGTGGTCTGACATAGGTTAATGTGAATATACATTTGTAGATAAGTAAGAACATAAACTCAACAAACCTAAAATGGTTATATACACTTGAAGGTATAGGGGGGATGTGTCAGTTGATGTTCCCATTGAAATGTGGGAGATGTTGTATTTTTTTCTGACATTTTCTCGATATTACGTTAACAATGTCATTTTATTTGTTGGCCATGGCGAAAGCGTGAGCTTAATAAAACTTATGATGATGACTATAAATAATTAAATAAATAAATACATTGGGATGAGAATGATTTTTATGTCGAGGTTCTGGTCTTGACTTAACTATTATGATTAGACATATTTAAGAAGGGCAACCCACTGGATCCTTGCTGCTACCGTCCTATAAGCTTGCTGCCCATAATAGGGAAATTGTATTCTAGAATTTTGTTGGGACATTTAGAGACTTGGGCTCAGAGGGAGAACCTTATACCATTGGAACAGGCAGGGTTCAGGAAAAATAGATCTACTTCTGACAATGTTTTTGCCCTGCAACATGTAATCTCCAAGTATATTAGAATAAGATCTGGATCTCTGTTCTTGGCCTTTATAGATCTACGTAAGGCATTTGACTCCATACCACGTCTCAAATTGTGGAGAAAGCTGATGGAGTGGGGCATTGATGATCATTTGTTAACCTTACTTATTTACGTGTACTCTGATAATTTAGCTACGGTCAGGTTGGGGAGGGATGGTGATCAGTCTCGTCCATTTAAGGTTGTCAGGGGAGTCAGACAAGTGTGTGTTCTGGCACCCCTGCTTTTCAACCTGTTTTGGGGGGATCTCCCTGATTGTTTTCTCAGGGAATCTTCTCATGCCCCTAAGATTGGCACTAGATCAACAAATATCTTAATGTATGCAGACGACTTGGTACTGATGGCTCAGACAAGGAAAGGTCTTCTATACCAGCTTAAGACCCTGATGGACTATTGTTCCGCAAATGAATTGGTGCTCAACCCCCTTAAGTCACAGGTTATGGTATTAGGGAAGAAGAAATCATCTAGTCACTCATGGCCTGTAGGGAATGAGTCTCTAAGGCAAGTAGAGTCTTATGTGTACCTGGGGGTCACTTTTGTTCAAAATGGTATATAGGGCAGACATAGGAAGTGTCTGGCCTTGAAGGCCAACATAACAGCTAGAGGGATTTTGAGGTTGGCTTCAGATTCCCCAGGTATTCCTATCTCCATGGTTTTGGGAGTGTATAGACCCAAGATCCAGGACTTATTGACTTTTGGGGCAGAAGTATGTGTAGGAGGGGATTATCAGCCCTTAGAAGTGGTCCAAAATAAATGTATAAGGGTTTTGCTGAGAGTTTCCCAGTCAATTCCAGCAGCTGTTATTCTTGTGGAAACTGAGATTATAGGCATTGCTGCCTTATGCAAAATGCAGTCATTAAGATTTTGGCCCAGGTTATTCCACCAGGGTGAAACCTCCCTTGTAGGCCTGTGTCTGAAGGAAGAGTTAGAGTATGAAGGTGCTGGGAACTATCCCTGGCTTCTCTGGATAGTTACGTGTCTGAGGGAGCTGGGTTTCTCATTTGAGTTTTTTCAGGGTAAATCCTGTTCTAGCCAAAGATCCATGATAAAGCAAAGGATTTTGGATGTGGCAAGACAGGAGGACGTGGCTAAACTTTCGGGTTGGAGAGTTGCCCCCTATTACCATGTGATAAAAACTGTCCACCAGTTTGAAAGTTATCTGGATGGGCTGGGTAAACTAAGCTTACGTAGGGCGTTTACATGCCTTCGGTTTCAGCAGTTTCCATCTGCCATTATTGAGGGAAGGCATGGGAAGGTTCCACGGGAACTCAGAACATGCCCCTGTAGTACATTGGAAGTTGAAGATCTCCCCCACTTCCTTTTCAGTTGCCCGTTGTATCAGTCTTTAAGGGCAGTTTGGTTAGAGCCAATATGGGGGTTTGCCATGCACATGCAGGGTCATGCTGGGTTATCTGCTTTGCTTGCCTCTAATGATATGGCAATAGTGAAGGTGGTGGCACTTTTTACATCATTAGCTATGAGAGAGAGAGCGAATTGGATAGGATGAACCCCACTAGTGCTGTCGTTCTCTTTCGCTATTATGTACTTTTTTGATGTGGGGGGGATTTGAGCTATTTTATATATATATATATATATATATATATATATATATATATATATGTTTCTTTTGATATGGATTTGTCTTTTGCTGTTTGTTGTTTGTCATGTGCAGTTGTCTGTTTTTTTAATCTTTTGTTGCTGTGTTTTTATGTTATTGTTTTAAGGCGATGGCGAAAGCTTAAAGCCAAAACTAATAAACTAAACTAAACTAATTATGATTAGACAGGATTGGGAGCAGCTGAGGGAGAGTTTTCCACGGTCAATATTATTTTTTACCTCTTTAATGCAGAGGAGGTATGGAGCAAGATCTGGAATCCCAAGGGTGTGGACAGGGCCAGAAAAAAGGTGAATAGGAACGTGAGGCATTTTATTGACTTGGAGGGAGGGATGATTGGTTTGAACATTCAGCAATGCATTGGAAAAAGCCCAAACAGTATTGGGTGGATGGTGTGCATTTATCCCACATTGGGAAGGATCTTTATCTGACAGCATGAACTGATTGATTAGTTAAATTGGTGTAATTGGCAGTCTGGGTTTTTTCTTGGTCTGGAGGGGGGTGAGTATGCCAAACATATGCTGGCTGCTCTTGTGGCAGTAGTCGGTGCCAATTAGTTATTTAGAGAGTTCACATAATGGGTTAGTACCTTAAATTGTTGGGGGGATTTTTATTACATTTCAAGGCACCTCTGTGAGGTGAGGGAAGGGTGAACCAATCAGGGGAAAAGTGACCCATGGTTTCGCTCTGGGAGGTGTTGGGCTCTGTGCTCCTATGCAGGATATATGCTGTCCCTAGTGCAGCAGGGTCTTTCATTTCTCCCTCAGGACCCTAATTTGGGGGGTCAGGAAGTTGGCATTACATTTCAACCAGCCTTTGTGAGCTGCTGGCACTTGACTAGTCAAGGAAAAGGGTTAGATTATGTTAAAGTTCACATTAATGGTTACCTTTCCCCCTTTATTGTGACTCAGACTGCAATAAAAAATTTTAAAATAGTTGCAGCCAGTTTAACCCAACTTTCTGTGTCTGTTGCCTCATTTCATGTGTGTGAGACATTTTGTGCTGAGAATCAAGGACAATTGAGTGCGCCAGTATCTATTCTGAAAAATCTGGATCTAAGCAAGCACAAAAAACAGATTAAAACCCTAGAAATACAGAAGTTCCCTACCAACTCAGATCAATTGCCCTTCTAGCCCAGCATTTTATTTCCAACAGTGGTCAGCTTTCATTCCTTTAGAGAAGTTCACAACAGGTCAAAATGGAGTGATCCCTTTCTGATATTCACTCACCTCCTGACCAGCTTGACTAATAGCTACTTATGACAAAAAGGGAAGTTGCATTTTTGGACAGCCCTTTTAAATATTTGCAACTGAAATAGATATTTGCATATCTGCATAGGTTACTTCCTTTATTTCATTTTTAGGGTTGAACATTTCAGTAGTTTAGCTTCAGCTGTTGTGTGTAGATCTAATAATGACCAAAAAAGAGTAAAAAAACCCAAAGTGACAAGCAAATAACCAAAAATCAACAGAATAACGAAACTGAAATAATTGAAACAGCTATTTGATAGGGATGGGTGAACAGATCGCGGTTCAGGTTCGGCCATTCGGTTCGGCCGTTCAGTTCAGCTGCGTTTGGTTTGGCCATCCAGATCGTTCGTGGGGTTTGGGTTCGCCCATTCGGTTCGGCTGTTCGGTTCAGGTTCGGCCATTTGGAAAAAATATCGCAAGAGCACGAGAGCGGTGGAAACCGGAAATTCAAGTGCGTGCGGAGCTGTGTTGCAAATGAGTGTGTTTGGCTGGGTGGCTGTTCGGTTTGTCTGTTTTGGCTGTGTTTGGGTGTGCTGTTGTTGTTGTGGTTGGTGAGTGTTGGTGTGTGTTGTGGGTGACTGACTGTGTGTTTGTTTTTGGGTGTGTGTGATTAAAAAAAATAAAAATAAAAATAAAAAATGAAGAAAGCTGTGGTGTTTCTTCCCCGGCTGGGGGCAAACTTGCTGGTTGAGGAGGAGGAGGAGGAAGTCGAGGTCACTGACCCTACTACACCTCCGGTGGTGGTGGAGGTACTGGCAACCGGCTCCTCAAATGAGGAGCAAGCGGCGGGCTCAGGAGATGCTGCTAGGTTTGTAAACTTTTTTTTTTTACTTTAAGAACAAGAAAGGCTCTATCCATTAGAGTGAGCTCACTGGCGTGCAGGTGGGTGCATGGGTGGTGGGCATCAGTCAGACACAAACAGAGGGCATCAACGGGTGGCAGCGGAGGTCTGCCCCAGAGAGAGAGGGTACTGTAGTGTGGGAGGCTCTGGCACGAGCATCTCCCCCACCCAAACATGTGCCAGGCTAGCAAGGGTCTCCACTCTCTAGTTGCCATTCCATTCCCTACACACCCACAAATAAGGGCAGGGTCTTTCCTCCAGCCAGGGTCACATCTCCCATCACCATCCCTAGCACCCTAAGGAGGACAGGATTTGCATGTGCCAGCCAGCTAGGATCTCTCCATTGCCATCCCAAGCAGCACCCCAGGGAGAGCAGGATTTGCACGTGCCAGTCAGGGGCTTTCTATTTGCAGTCCTTAGCATCTCCTAGCACTCCCGGGAGGGCAGGATTTGCACGTGCTTTCTAGTTGCAATCCCTAGCGCCCAAAGGAGGGAGGACTAGAGGCATCATCATAAATGCATGATATTACTTTGGTGTTCTTAATGTGTTCCCATTTCAGAGAGGAATCGGATGCCAACCTCAGTGCTGCTGCCAGGGCCAGGCCAAGGACTCAGAGGATCCTAGGTGTAGCAGAGGTCGCTGCCACAACCAGTAACACCCCCAGACGACAAGGGCGTTCTACAACAAGGGCAAGAGAACCGCCACATGCAAGGTATGGCATGGGGACTGGAACAACAGGGAATGAATTGCCCTATGACCTGTTAGAAATGGAAGTTCCCTGCAGAGAGAGATTGGATGGCCACCCAGTACACCCACTTGTGGAGACAGAATGCAGGCAGGGCTTGATAGACGATTGGTCTGACACGGTATGGCACTTCTTATGTTACTATCTTTTTCTGCTCTTTTTAGTGCTGCAAGAAAGTTTTCCACCAGCAGAGGGAGGGGACCACGTCGGGGCTCATCAACCACATAGAGCGGATCCATGGCCTGAGAGTGAGGCGGCAGGGTGAGGAGTCCAGAGTGGTGGCTGTGGAGCCTCAGTGCCAGAAGAAGGGGGGGAAGCCAACACGCAAACAGTGACATATAAGCCCTTCCCCCCCTCCAGCCCCGACATGGAGACCCCCGGGCCCTCATAGGACACAGAGGCCAAGGCCCTTCGGGCCAACTTGCAGCAGCCTGCCTGGGATTTTGTGGCAGAAGTCCAGCCATCTGTTGCCACGGAGAACTACCTCATGGAGCAGCTGCAGGCAGTCCAGGTGGAGCATAAGAAGGTGGAGGCATATGGGCAGTATGTCTCTGCCGAGCTGGACCGCGAGCAAATGTACCACCAGGCAGTCTCCAGGTGGCATACGGACCTGGCAGAGGCCTTGCAGTTTGCCATGAGTCACGGCTTTGAGCTGGAGGAGTCCCGGGTGTCCGGCCCACAGCCCTGTGATGCCCCACAATGACTGTTGCCTTTCCCCCAATTCCCGGGGGACAGGCCCAGTGGCAGTCGAGACTCTTAGTTTAATTAATAAGTTTCCTTTACATGCTTGCTTTTGTTTTTTAAAATGTTGTTGTGGTGGTGGTTGTTGTTGCTTCCTTGTTGTTTAAATAGTTTTAATAAAAGTTGTTACATTTATTGTTATGAGCTTCATTTGACCTGTCCATTCTTTTATCCCTATGTGCTGAAGTTCTGGCTGGCAGGTGGCAGAATTTCATATAGCTTGTCGATCCCTATCAGCAGCACCTGCCACCTCATGTAGCATTGTACTAGTTATTAACCCAAAGATGTGCTGTGCCAGCAGCAGGGTCTCAACTAGCAGAAAGCCCCCCAGGAGGTGCAGGGCTTGTGTTTGTGTGGTTGGGTGTGACAGAGAGAAAGAGAGACAGGCTTCTTGGCAGTGGGCAGCAGGTGGCGGGAGCTGGTAGTTGGAGAAGCTTTTAGTTTCAGCAGCTTCAGTGGGCATCTGTGGGGGGTGCAGAGGAGTAGGCTTTGGGGGAGGGGGGGCAGGCTGGCGTGCGGGCACCGGGCTTCTGGATGCAGTGGAATGGAATGCAGCCCCCAGTGACTGGAATGATGGTCCCAGAATCTCGTTGATGGTTCCTGGGATGGGCGGGCATGACTGAATCAGGAATAGTGGAATGACAGCCTAAAGCCTATGGGGCACACTTCATTCGATCAGGCAATAGGTGGTAGCAGGGCCGCAGGTACAGGGACGCACACAGGCAGGCTGGCAGGCACATATAATACGTTTTGTGTCATATTCCATCTCACTACGGTAGGTTTGCTGTGTGCTGGATGTGGGCAATGGGCATTAATGGGTGCATGAGCACAGATGGAAGTTCTTCCTGGTTCTGGCAGGTGGCAGCCAGGACACACCTATCTCTCTCCCTCTAACCCTCATCTCCCTCATTCTAGCTGGGAACTTCTCTTTCTCTCTCTGGCCAATGTGGCCATATAGTACAGGTGACAGCTTGAGTGGGATTGTGTCTGTCTCTCCTTAAAGCAGTGGGTGGACTTTATCTCTCTCTCTCTTATTTGTCTCTCTCTCTCGGCAGCAACCTGGGTGGGCAGACAGGCAGCTTGGCATGAGAGACAGGAAGGTGGGCTGAGGCAGGCTTTGACCTTGGCGGCAACCTGGGGTAAAGAACACTTGGCACAGACAGCATAAAGGTCTGGCAGCAGCAGCTGTTTCTTTATCCCATGGCATCATGGCACAGACAGCATATAGGCCTGGCCTTGGGGCCATTGGCACTGGAAGATGCAGACATTGGTGGCCATGGTACAGAACCCTTGGCACAGATAGCATATAGGCCAAGGATCTCTTAGACAGTCGATTCCTAACAGGTAGGTGAGGGTTGTTGCAAAGGGACGGTGGATCACTGATAGCCTCGGTTTCATGAGGGGACATGGGTAAGGGGGCTGGGCAGGGGCAGGTGCCTGCAGGCTGGAGAGGGTGGATGTTCCCTGGCACTTTTGGAGTAACCCATGGCAAAGCCACAGAACAAGGATCCTGGACTGTCAGAGAAGTTTAAGATCCTTTTAGGATTGAGATCATCCAGGGCGAGCTCCAAATCGTCAGAAGGCAAGCATACATCATCACAGCAGAAATCCTCAAGAAACTAAGCACTGAATACAGGTTGCACAACCGGATATGCATGTGCCATCGGTCACATCTGCGAAGTGGAGAGGATTAAGTAATGTCATCTGTAGGGATGTGCGAACACTAAGAGATAGGTGAGCATTGTTGCAAATGGACGGGCGATCGCCGATAGCCTCCGTTTCCTGCAGTCGATCGAAAGGTAGTTGGGTACAGGATCATCCTGGGCCAGCTCCAAATCATCAGAAGGCAAGCTTCTAGATACAGTGGATAGAAAGATGGAAAGACAGTGGATAGAAAGATGGTTCTCTGTGAGTGGAATTAAGGGCCCTAGAACCCTGATGGTGGGTCCTGGGACTAGAGTGGAAGCTTCTAGATACAATGGATAGACAGCCCTCACTGCCAGTAATGTAGGCCCCAGAACCCTTATGGTGGGACCTGAGAATGGAGAACTTTGAAGGTCGAACTGGAGAAGAGTTCCATGTGAACATCAGTTGAACATGTGTCAGGCAAGCAGCACCATTCTGTCTTCAAGGCCCTCACAGATAATGAAAGATACATCACGTACCTGGAGGAAGAGCTGGATGAGTTTCTCTTCCTCGCAGTACTTGATTGGAAAGTTCATCACAATACCCCAAGGGATCTCCTGGAGAAAATCTTCCACAGCAAGATGCATTGCTCCTTATGTGACAAACGACTTGGGGTTGCTTATTCAAGGGATTTGAGAGTGGGGTCTTGTTGTCCAGTAGTTCAATTTCCCAGGAAGTAGCCTGAGAGGTTTAATGTGTTTGACAGTTGGAGCTAAACAAGGGCAGCCCAGCAGGACATGTGCTTTCAGCAGCCTTTGAGTGGAATAATGGCCCCTGACCCATCACGGTGGGTTCTGGGGCTGGAGTGTCAGCTTCTGGATCTTGGCCACAGTCCTCCCTGCCTGTAAGTTGGCCCCAGAACCGTGGCGGCGGGTCCTGGTGCTGGAGTGGCTGCTTCTTGGTGTGTTGGAATGACATCGGAATGTGCGAGGAATGATGCCCCCACACCCATCACGGTGGGTGCTGGGGCTAAAAGGTGGCAGCTTGTATATCTTGGCCACAGCCCTTCCCGCCTGTAAATTGGACCCAAGACCCTGGCAGTGGGTCCTGGTGCCAGAGTGGCTGTTTCTTGGTGCATTGGAATGACATCTGAATGTGCGAGGAATGATGGCCCCACACCCATCATGGTGGGTGCCCTGGTGGTGGGTCCTGGTGCTGGAGTGGCTGCTTCTTGTCATGTGTTGGAATGACATCGGAATGTGCAAGGGATGATGGCCCCAGACCCATCACGGTGGGTGCTGGGGCTAAGGTGGCAGCTTCTGGATCTTGGCCACTGCCCTCCCTGCCTGTAACTTGGCCCCAGGACCTTGGTGGTGGGTCCTGGCACTGGAGTGGCTGCTTCTTGGTGCATTGGAAGGACATCAGAATGTGCAAGGAATTATGGCCCCAGACCCATCATGGTGGGTCACGGGGCTAGAGTGGCAGCTTCTAGGTATTGGCCACAGCCCTCCCTGCCTGTAACTTGACCCCAGAACCCTGGTGGCGATTCCTGGTGCTGGAGTGGCTGCTTCTTGTCATGCGTTGGAATGACATCAGAATGTGCCAGGAATGATGGCCCCAGACCCATTACGGTGGGTGCCGGGGATAAGGTGGCAGCTTCTAGGTATTGGCCACAGCCCTCCCTGTAGAGGTGTTATGTATGCTTCGTTAAAGAACCCCTTTTCTGTGCCACTGGTGAATAGGGATTGATGAGTGGGAAGAGTTGTGTCAGACCAACAAACCCTCTCTGGGTTCTATGGAAGTGATTCTATGCAGAAGGAAAAATAAAATCAGGAAGTGTCTGAAATTCCACAAGCAACTTTAATTTTATTACAGTGATGACCTTGGATTGTCTGACCGCAGTAGCTGTAATCAAGTAACATCTATATCATACCCTACCTCAAGCATAGAGCTGGGTGGGAGTAAACAAAACTAAGATATTCATGCCTGTTAATGGTCTTGAGAGTGAGAGAGAGAAAAACCCGGAATTAAACTTAAAGTAACAGTTATTCAGTCAGTGAGTGTCGACGTTGGAGATGCAGAAAGTAATCGAAATGTTTTGAATAGCTTGTAACTTGGCCCCAGGACCCTGATGGCTGCTTCTTGTCATGCAGTGGAATGATGACTAGTGCCATTGGCACTAGCAGCAGCAGACATTGGTTGCCGGGGCAGGCAGTCAGGTGGCATGGCATGAGCATCAGTCAGGCAGACTGAGGCAGGGTTCAAGCTTCGCAACCTGGGAGGGCAGGCAGGCAGTGTGGCATGAGAGGCACTGGCAGTAGAGCAGGCGGGCTTGGGCAGGCTTTGAGCTAGGCAACCTGAGTGGGAAGATAGGCACCTTGGCATGGGAGGCAGGACTGATGCATGCTTTGAGCTTGGCGGCAAGCTGGGTGGGCAGACAGGCAGCGTGGCATGAGAGGCAGTAGGGCAGGCAGGCAGGGACATTGGCATCTGGGCACTCAGATAGGCTAGCAAAGACTGCGCAGCGCGAGAGAGCGAGAGCCAGTCAGTGTCACATAGGTGGGCCGAGATCGTGTAGCCATAGGCCGGCTCACAGGCCTACAGTTTGTTTCCTAATGCCAACCTGCGTCATGAGGTCAGTCAGATAAGGCTGTCAAGGCCATCTAGTATGAGAGGGGGGGGACAGAGAGAGGGGGACAGAGAGGGAGAGAGGCAGGGCTGGTGACATGCATTGGAAGGGAGGAACAGCACCTCAGCAGCACAGGAGCAGTAGCCCTAGCCAAGATGGAGGAGGAGGAGGAGCCACATCCTGAGACTTCCCCTGGCATAGGATGGCATGTGCACTGTACCATCACTCATCCAGGGGCAGCTCGGGGAATCCCAGCAGTGGAAGGTTCACCTTCAGGAACAGCAACTGCTCCACCAACTTGGCCCCCAGTCTCAGGCAGTGCAGGGCACAAATGACCCCCGCAATGGAGAACACCCTCTTGCTGGGGACTCTGGTTGGTGGGCAGGATGGGATACCCTTGGCCACTTTGGACAGGACCAGCCACACGTTGACCTTGTCGGCCCAGTAGGCCAAAGGATCGCTGCTGGGATCAATGCATGGCTCCTCCTCCAGGTAGGTCTCCACTGCTGCTGAGGTGCCATCATACTCCCATTGGTAGCTCTGGGTGGGCACCACCTGCCCCACTGCCCTCAGCCACGCTGCTTGCCCTTTTGTGCTGGACCCCATTCTCCCCAGAGTGACCTGCACAGAGGAGGAGCTTCTGGCAGCAGGGGTCCTGCTGCTGCTTCTCATCCTGCTGCTGCTGCTACTGCTAGGGCTGGGGGCAGGGATAGACCCAGATGGCTGGATGGGGTCACTGCTCCCACCATCCCCAGGGGTGTCCTGCTGCATGGCCCACTCTGCCTGCCGGACCTTCTGCACCAGCTCACCCTTTCTGGAGACCATAGAATTCTATCCATGCTGCCCTTGATCCTGGGGTCCAGCATGGTTTCCAGGACATATTAGTCCCGGTGCAGGAGCTCGTCAAAGTGCGCACTCAGCCCTGCCTTCAGCTTCCGCGCAAGGTCAATCACCTCAGCTGAGATCCTCCTGCCCTGAGGGACATGATCCTGCCCCCCGCCCCCCCCCCGAATCTCATCCAGGATGCTGTGGACACTATAGACCAGCGGGGTCACCTGGCTTAGGGTGGCAGTGGAGCTGCTCAAGGTCTCTGTGATGGCCAAGAATGGTCTCAGGACAAAGACCGTGTGAGTGATAATCTCCCATTCCTCCCTGTTGTACCCTGGAGGTGCCTCATTGTCTTTTTCCAGTTCCACCTGATGCAAGGTGGCTTTCTGTTCAAGAAGCCGCTCGAGCATCAGGAAGGTGGAATTCCACCTGGTGGAGAAATCCTGGAGCAGCGTGNGCTGCTTGCCCTTTTGTGCTGGGCCCCATGCTCCCCAGAGTGGCCTGCACACTCCCTCTGGTATCTCTGGGTGGGCACCACCTGCCCCACTGCCCTCAGCCACGCTGCTTGCCCTTTTGTGCTGGACCCCATTCTCCCCAGAGTGACCTGCACAGAGGAGGAGCTTCTGGCAGCAGGGGTCCTGCTGCTGCTTCTCATCCTGCTGCTGCTGCTACTGCTAGGGCTGGGGGCAGGGATAGACCCAGATGGCTGGATGGGGTCACTGCTCCCACCATCCCCAGGGGTGTCCTGCTGCATGGCCCACTCTGCCTGCCGGACCTTCTGCACCAGCTCACCCTTTCTGGAGACCATAGAATTCTATCCATGCTGCCCTTGATCCTGGGGTCCAGCATGGTTTCCAGGACATATTAGTCCCGGTGCAGGAGCTCGTCAAAGTGCGCACTCAGCCCTGCCTTCAGCTTCCGCGCAAGGTCAATCACCTCAGCTGAGATCCTCCTGCCCTGAGGGACATGATCCTGCCCCCCGCCCCCCCCCGAATCTCATCCAGGATGCTGTGGACACTATAGACCAGCGGGGTCACCTGGCTTAGGGTGGCAGTGGAGCTGCTCAAGGTCTCTGTGATGGCCAAGAATGGTCTCAGGACAAAGACCGTGTGAGTGATAATCTCCCATTCCTCCCTGTTGTACCCTGGAGGTGCCTCATTGTCTTTTTCCAGTTCCACCTGATGCAAGGTGGCTTTCTGTTCAAGAAGCAGCTCGAGCATCAGGAAGGTGGAATTCCACCTGGTGGAGAAATCCTGGAGCAGCGTGTGCACCGGGGATGCTTGCTCGGCCTGCTTCTCCCAGAGGATCTCACTGTCCCTTCGCGGTTCGGTTGAAGAAGCCTGCCAGCTTCCTCCTCTTCTCGACCAGGGAACTAAGGGTGCCTGGCCCAATCCCCTTCTCCCCCAAGCCCAGAGCATCCTTCACCATGAGATGGAGGGTGTGTGCGGTGCAAGGGATGCTTGTGAAGCCCCCGTCATGGACTGCCTTTAGTATATTGGCCGCGTTGTCCATGACCACACACCCCTTGGTGAAGGCCACACCTGGCACTCCCTCACCATGGTGACCAGGGATGTATCGAGGTTCCTCAAAGTGTGAGAGCTGTCCATTACTTGAGCCTGAAGCAGGGCCCACCTATACCCTGCTTCAGATTCCCTCCTGCCACTGCCAAGTGCTGCCTCTGGATCCTGTCACCAGTTTGCAGTCTCTGCCAGGTAGGCATGCTGGGTGTTTCTGGAGGACCACAGGTCAGTGTTGAAGTGGACCGTGGCTCCCCATCCCCTGCCAGCAGCTCCCTCACTTGCTCCTTCAAAGCCCTGTATAGCTGTGGCACCACGGTCCAACTCAGGGTGGAGTAGGAAAGCATCTTAAAGTTGGTGGCCAGGAACCCAATCAGCCACTGGAAGCCCTTGTCCTCCACAATTGACAAGGGTTGGCCATCCAGGGGAATCATTTCTGCCAACAGGCACTTGGCTTTCCCTTGGAAGCCAGCACCACAGTGCCCTGACGATGGCCTGGTCAGATCCCCCCACCCCATCGCCTCCATTGTGAACTGACGGCACTGCTGGGTAGGTTCCTCCTGCTAGAGGCAGCAGCAGTTGGTGCAGGATGCTGGGCCACTGAAGGAGCTGGGCAACTGGCCGCTGCAGTCGGGAACCCGCTGGCATCCACTTGCCCTGCCTTCCCGCTGAGCAACAGAGCACTGTGGCATGCCTTGAGGTGCCTCGCCATTGCAGTTGTGCCAAGGTTGGCGAGCACCTGTCTACACTTCACCACCTTATTGCACAGCGTGCACTGTACCTCTCTGGGATCATCTGCCCGCACCGGCTTAAAATGATCCCAGACTGAGGATTCCCCCCCCCCCGCCTTCTTGCATGCCCCGGCAGACGCACTTCTCCCAGCGCTGCTGTGAGGGGGAGAACTTCATGGCAGTGGTGACTCAGCTCTGGGAGGATGGTCAGACATCGACTCGGGTACAGACATCTCCTCTGCGGCACTAGTGTCCTCCTCTTCCTCACTATCCGCGATTACGGTGATGTCCCATGAGGGGAGTACTGGGACCCTGAGGCTAGACTGCCCGTGTCTGCCATGCTGCTGACACTCTCCCTGTGCCCCCCTCTGTAGCTGCTAGTGCTGCTGATCCTGTTCCTCTCCCTACTGACATTGCCCGGGGTTCGGACCCTGCATTTAGCAGCTGGGGTGGGATCCACCAGCTCTGGACTGCTGGGGATCACCTCGATAGTGGGGGACATTGGTGGCCCTTGAGGAAAATCAGACGTAGCCCCAGCACCTGCTCCAGCACCACCAGCAGCAGAGACAGATGCAGCCTGAGCCTCAAGTCCTGCAGGCCTCCCAGTGCCCTGCGTGGCAGCGGAGCAGGGCACTGCCAGGAGGTGATGCAGAGCCACTGAAGCCTGTTGCCCTAAAGCAGGTCTGCTGAGTTTGGGTGGGGTGGGGTGATGTGCTCTACCTCTGGCTACTGCTTCTGCCTACTGCTGCTCCCCTGGCATGGCCCCACCCGCCTCTGGCACATGCCCCATTGCCTCCCCTACTGGCAGCAGATCGGCCTCTTCGTCCCTTCTCCATTTCTCCCTCCAAAATAATGTGTTATATAAAAACTACTCCTACAAACACTAAAACTAAATCACTAAATACTATATCACTAAGCTAACTCCTACAACTGACTACTATCTATCTATCTATCTATCTATCTATCTATCTATCTATCTATCTATCTATCTATCTATCGATCGATCGATCGATCGATCGATCGCATGGGGGGAATCACAAACAACACAAGGAGGTATACAAAACTTAAATGAAATGAAAATCAATCTAATAATCCTACTCTAAATGAAAAAAAAAACCCAGGGGAAAGGAATCAGGGATGGAATGGGAGAGGGAAAGGATTCAATGGAGGGGGGAGGGAGGAAGGAAGATTGAACACAGGGAACACAGGGAGGGGTAAAAACAAAAAATAACACCTAAATCTATCTAATATAATCTAAATAAATGATAATATNGGATGGCAATGGATTAGGAATAGGAAGGAACAAAAACTGCTGGGAGAGAGGGAGCCTTCTGAAATGCCTGCTGTTCAGGAACAGTGACTAGCTCAGAAGGTATTGGGAAGGGGGGAGGCAGACAGTTTTGTTTCTTGCTGTGCCCGCCTCACCGCAAGCCCCATTGGTTCCAAGCAGCCTAGCCTGTGGCCAATTGCACACTGTCAAGCCAGTGGTCTGAGGTGAAAAGGGATGCTGATTGGGCAGGCTGGCTGCTACTCCAAGCCTCTCCACCCCTGGTGCCATGAAGTCTGCTTCTCAGCTGAGTCAGCTGACTCCCCCTCCCTGACACATTTGGCCTTCCAGTGACCTGACACTACACCACGTTTTAGCCACCCGAACTCACCCAAACACAATCCGAACTGAACGAACTGTTTGGTCATTTAGACGCTCGGACTTGAGTTCAGTTCGGAATTGAGTTTCTGTTCGGACTCGGGTTCGGTCGTCCGAACAGGGCGAGTTCGGGTCAAACTCTGAACTTCCGAACCGCGTTCACCCATCCCTACTATTCGATGAAGCAAGAGCGAATATCAATTAATATTCACTCCATTAGTTACAAATCAACGTGGGTGGATTTGTTGGGTATTGTATTTTCCATAAATATTGATTCCAGCTCAAGTGATAGATTAAAGTGTCTTGAGATGTGGGCAGACTTCAGATTAGGGCCAAGAAGGAGTTAGACAGGTTCCGGATTTAGAAATAATGCACAAGCCACTGGGTGCCGCTGTTTTCAATGGCAGCCAGCGACTTCTGGTGTGTGTAAAATACCTTCTGCGTGACTTTTTTAAATGTGGATTTTTCAATCCACTAGATTGGCCTACTAAAAACTCCCTCAGAAAAGATCAGGAGCATATGAAACATTGATCTTCCCAGCTTCCTGTGGCTGCTGGGCTGGATTTGTTTAGGGAGATAGCCAAACCAGAAACTGGGCAAGGAGCAAGGGATGGAAACCAGGGCCTGAAAAGCATAGAAATGGTGGTGTGGAGTCAACCACCATCTCAGCCCCTGGATTTTCAGGACCATGTGCAAAGTTTTGATGTGGGGCCTAATTTGCATAATTTAAATAATTTGTTGGGGCTAACACCCCCAGGTGTGGGGCCTAGACTGACACAAGGTATGTGTGACATGTTGTACATGCTTAGGTCCGGTCCTGGCCATCTCATAGACACCAGTTCAGGTTCTGGACTGGTTTGGATAGTCAAGCAGTGGATGCATCAAGACAAAATGGTAAAACAACATTTAAGATGCTACATGACATTGAAGTATCTAAAAGGCCTGAATTTCACAGGTTTTGGGAAACAGAAGGGGAAAAAAAACCCACAACCCTCTACATTTGTCATATTTAACATTCTACAAACATGAGCTGGGATTGTAATTTCCCACTGTTGCTGGCAGTATGAGGAAATGGCAGAATGCAGATACTGTGGATCAAGTTTATCCTTGGTGTAGGTTGACTGGATCAGCTGGAATATGGCAGGAATGCATTTGCCTCTGTGTTTTTGTGGTTGAATATGCACAATAATGAGCTGGGTTATTTGCAGAAGCAAAATATTTATAAATACGTGTGCTATTCCATGGGGAAAATCTGCATAGATTTGTCACTGTTTTGATGTTAAACAGTTTTGAAATGCTGAACATTTTGGTGCCTTTTAAAGCATTCAGTTGAAAACTACAGTAGATTAATCTAAAGGTACTTATGTAATTTGTTAGAAGTTGTGTAAATTACAAGCTTCAAGAAACTCATACTTTATATTCCTTCAGAAGGTTTTGTCAGATACATTATTGGAGAGCTTCTTTTCCTTATAAGCTTCTCTTGGGTATATATTGTAATGCCCAAGTGCCTTCCTACAGATATTTTCTGAAGCAAATAATATATTTACATTTTTATTCGAGTAAATAATGTTGTAGTTTTGTGTGAGCAAACTTGCTTCCATTTGCTCTTATCTCTACGAAAAGTACAACAATGAATCATATGCTTGCATTTTGCTGATTTTCCAACTCATTTTAACCATTTCACTGTTTTCACTTGAATGAATGATGAGTTTCCCCTCCTATGCAGAATGTAAAAGAATGTGCCAAGTTGTATTTGATATAGTCATAGAAGTAGTGCAAAGAAACAATACCCATATTTTATAGATATGTCACGGTTTAAGTCATCGGTTAATGTGCTTTCAGGCATCACAGTTACCACAAAACATGAACTCCAGCAGAAACACCAATAGTTTGCCTCTGATTTACCCCATGGTAGAATTTTTCACAAGGAGATGAGTAGCAGAGACCATCATAGGGCACATCTACCACTGATCACCTCGGTAATTTTATGAGATAACTGTTCTAACACCATCATGTGAAATGCAACAATGGGATATACTTCTGACTTATACTAGTCCAAGGAAGGGTCCATGAAGCCCAAAAGGTTTCATAAACGTAACAACAGAAACTCAGTCCAATAAAAACACTATCTGAACTGGTTTATTACCATGGGGGTAAAGCAGAGCTGAGCTGTGATTCTGGGATTTGTAGGTGCTAATTGCAACATCTTAAAGTACTCTCAGGGGTTACCATCCTCCATCCATTAAGAAGCTGAGCCATTCATTTCAATGGCAGAGGATGTCACTCTTACATTTGAAAGACCTAAGACCCCACTTGTCTCAGAGAATACGTAGACCACCATGCACGAATGCAGGCTAATGTACACCCATGTCTCTGTGACCCATCAATTAGGTTGCAAATGTGGGATAATGTGCACCCATGTCTGCATCCTGTCAATTATGCAGAAGGGAAGAACTCCTTCACATGAAATAAGTTTGTCATGCTAAACCTGCTAGTAAAGGCTGAGTAGGGGATGTCCATTTTTTAGGCTATACACACTAAACATGTGGAGGTGGGCGAGGGCATGGTCCAAACACAGCCTCCAGTGGCCTATTGTCACATTTGACAATAGCTGGAGCTCTGCATCCATCACATGATCAGGGCCAAAGCCATATGGCTTTGGGTGAAAACAGACATGACGCTAACCACCCTTTAACCACCCTTAGTAGTAATTTATGCATGTTTCAGGGCTGCATGGGGCACCAATACAGCCCTGCAACATGCATAAATAACCACCAAGGGTGGTTAAAGGGTGGTTAGCGTCATGTCTATTTTCACCCTTTGTTTTCCCACATGACAAAAGCTGTGCAGCATTTGCTTCCCTGAGTTTTTCCCGGAGGCAAATGATGCACGTTTTGTCCCGAGAGAGAGTGCCCTTTGACTACGCTGGGTAATTTAAGACATGACGAACCTTTTGACCTACCATGTTGAACCCTGGACCGGGATCCGTCTCGGATTGTGGTCCGTGATAAGACCGGCCGTCCATCAGACATGCCAGTCTGATTGCAGAGGGGAATCTCAGAGGGGGCAGGGCTTCGAGGTGCAACATGTGGCCGCTCAGCACCGCCCCCCCCCACGCATCCTTGGCCGCCCACCCTCGGGGAGACAGGTGGGCGGAGTGGCCAATCAGGCCACTGCGCCCGATCCCGTCCTGCGCTTGGGATCTGATTCTGGGATGAGGCTGGCAAACAGTTGTTCATCGTGGCCATTGCCAGCCCCATCTTGGATCGTGGCCAACTTAAGCATGGTCCTGGAGGTGAGGCCAGCCTCACCTCCAGAACCGTAGTCAATTTGATCCCGGACGGGTGTTTACTGTGGTGAACATCTGGCTGGGACCTAATAGACGTTCACGGGATCACAGTCACCACCCTGAATCCACTGTGATTCAGAGTGGTTGACTGCAATCCCGTAACATCTGAAATTACCCTCTGACTCATTGATTTCTTACTGTAGATCTCCCAACTTCCAGTTTAGCATCCTACTGACAAGGTCATGCTGCCTTTTATAAAAGGCACACACCAAATTCATTAGGCTTTGGATTTCCTAATGTTAATGAGCTTGGTCCATGAATATGATTGTTTATTGTTAGGTACAAGCAGCATGTGTGGCGCTGTACAAGATGCAAAAGAAAGAGCATGCTGTCCCAGAGAGACATAGGTAAAAAGCTATATAAAAATCTAAAAACACAGCTATCACGCTGGTTTAGAAAGCACACAGCTACACAAAATAATAAAGTTAAATAATAAAGTTGCCTGCAGGCAATCTGCAAGCGATTTAAATTATTTCTGAATTACTCATCTAATGGCTAAAAATCCCATTCCAGAGCCAAGATAATTAAATATTCTTTTGACCCTAGCTTGAACCATATTCAAAAGAACTTTAGCGCAGCTCCCTTTTATTTGGTTCACTTTGTTTATAAAATGCATGACATGGCATCAGATACACATTAGACCCTATGAAAACACATTTGCAAATACAATGTGAAATTCTGATATTTCTTACAGTAAGTACAACATATTGCAACTGATCATTCATTGTGAGCTGTGGAATATGGTGTTTATTGATTTTTGTTTCAGAAAATAAATTATCCCAAGGTTTGCTTTGTTAGCACTATTATATTTCTCATTGTTTTACTGAAAAGAAACTCACTGTGTACAAACTATCACTGTTCTTCAGAAAAGAGGTATTTCACTAACGTTGACACTTCCGACAATACTGCTGGAATGGGTGAGCCTCTTGCTGATGAATGACAATTTGTGTCTATCACTGTGGAGAGACAGTGTGAGAGATTACACGCTATTTGCGGGATTTAAATTTCATTCTGCTCTAATGCATGATTGAGACAAGAGACAGACTTGTTAAGATAATTTCTTCAGGCTGTCTCTGCAGAAGTAGGCCCAGTACATTTTCAAGATTCATGGGATCTCTTCTTCAGGCAAGAATAAAATGTGTGTTTTCCTACAGTGCCAAGTCTGGAAGGAAGCTAAAACCACATTCTACTGAAGTGAGTACCATCATATGCTAATCATATCAAACCTAACCTCCAGCTAGCCCTCTTTTAGTTCTGATGTATGATGTTCCTGAGGAAAGTCTGTGTAAAGCTTGAACATTTCCCCACATTCACCAACAAAAGGTGGCCTGGTTCAAAAAGGTATGATCTTAGCTAGTCTCTCTCATATTTTGGAAGAACATGACAAACAACTCTACTAATGATAGAAAAAGGCATTATTTATTTAAACTTCTAGTCTGTCCTGTTCAAAGGGATCAGGGTAGGTGACAACAAAATACATTATAAGTGCAAATTGCCCACTAAATCACCACCACCACCACCACCCTAAAGCCTATCCACATTCACCAAACACCTAGACTGGCTGTCATTCTGAGCTATGGCTATGACCATGGTAATGAAAGGACTGTGGAAGTAACTCTGGAGAAGGCAATGGGTTCTGAAGAGTGAGCGTTGAGTACGTGATGCAAACCAGGATGACCTGGGACAACATGTGTTTGACTTTGGCATGTGTTGGGCTTTTAAGGTAAACATGAACTTACAAATGTTAGAAATCACACCTTCAGCTTACCGCATAGTCCAGATTTGACGCCTTGGCCTATCAATCTCCCCTGTGTCCTGTTTTACCACCAGACCTATAGGAGAAAGAGCTAGCTGATGCTAGCAGGGGAAAAACTCCAGTGAAAGCAACAATGGCTAGATAGGCAGGAAACAGTCACTCCTTGGAACACTCTAAGCTTTTCACCTGAGACTCTATGGTGCTGGCTGATCTGTATGCGTGCAAGGCTGCACACAACCTTACAGTAGGGATGGGCGAATGAGGTTTAGAAGTTTGGAGTTTGGGCCGAACTCTACCAGTTTGGTCGACCAACCCAAACTTCCGAACCGAACTCAATTTTTGAACCAAACCAAACCGAATTTCCGAACTCGGCTCTATTTGCCCATCCCGAAAAGATAGTATTCCATTTAGTTCAATGGTATTTGAATTTTCAAACTTTGTTCGAAGTTTGGACCAAACTCAAATAGTTTGGTCGACCGAACCGAACTGACGAACTGAAACAAATTTCCGAACTGAACCTAACCAAATTTCCAAACTCAGTTCTGTTTGCCCAACCCCACCTTACAGATGTGATGTGGACACATGTGTGTATATCAGCTAGGGCTGAACCTAATAGTACTTCCAGATATTTGGACCGATTTTTGAAGTTCCAAGTAGTTGGTCCGAGTACTCTGAGACAATTTGGTGTTCTTGCCAAAGCTTTGGACTGTGCAGAACATCGGAAAACTTCAGTGCCACCGTGGCACCTGAGCAGGTGTTGCCATGTACAGCAGCATCAGCCGGAGAGGGGAGCAACCTTTTGACATGGATTGCTGTGGCACTGGTAACTTCTGCTGTCTGACTGCCAAGCTGAGCAAACCAAGCACCCCAGCTGGCCTGGCAGCACTCATTTTTTTTAAAAAAAACCCACCTACCTAGCATGCTTCTCCTGTCTGGAGGCAGCCAGAGGACCCTTGGTAAAAGAAGATAACTTGAATCAACCATGATCCTGCACAACAAAATCCAGCCATTCCAGCAAACACTACTTTGGTTCTTCACACAAACACACCCGGGGCACCCTGGCATGGAGGTAACTTAACTCCTGGAGCCAGGCAGAGAGAGCCCTCTTGGTAGCTCATCGTGCTGCTGTTTGACTGCCAAGCCATCCAAGCAGCAGTAGCCAACAAGCAATGGGCCCCCAGTGAAACCCATTTTTTTAAAAAAAGCATGGCATCCAACACCCCCCCCCATGCCCCAGCACTGGCCCTATGCACAGGCAGGCCAGGCCAGGCCAGGCCAGGCCAAACCATGCCATGCTACGCCAAGAGCCCCACCAGCCCAGTCCAACAAATTACTCATATTAGCAGTGTAGCAGTGTAGCATACAGTCAAATTCACCAGAGAATGGGAAGGCTCTGGTAGGTGTGTGCCAGTTTTGTTTTTTGGCACTTCTCTTTCTATTGGCTACAGTCTTGTACCAATCAAACTAGACATCTGGCTTGGCCAGCCAATCAATTCAAAATCTGCCTTACACGATGAATCAACTGTCCCCTTCCATCCCCCCCTCACCAAATATGGCACAGTTTTCAGCCAGGCCCAGGTGTGCAGGCGCTTCTGAAGTTTTCCAAAGAATGTCCACACTTTCCCAAACTTCAGAAACCGCTGTTTCCAGGTTGAAGACCTCAACATTCAGTAATTTCTGAATAATTCCAAAGACTTTGTTTCAGTCCTAATATCAGCCCTCATTTGTGGTCTGGGACCCCGCCATGAGTAGGGGTTGCTTGTCCAGTATGTGGTGGTCATATAGCCAGTGGGGTGAAATAAAAGGACAAGTGGACAACCACCTGGTGTGGCTATCATATTGTTATGATATGGCCTGGGCCTAACAGAGATGCTAATTTCCTTGCTACAATGTAACCAAATCAGAAGTGCTTCTTCTGACACAAATGTGCCAGAACAGACATTGAATGTTACTGTAACTCACTCTTTGTTGAAATGTAACCAAAAGTATACACTGGATTTATAAGTATGTAACACTTTGAATGTAACTTTTGTGTAGGCCATTGTAGCTGTTATTTAGGACTGTGTAGAATCTAGAAAGTAGGTAAGACATTATTTAGTTCATGTGTTAACTCATTGATTTAAAGAACAGAAAGCGTTAGGAGCAAGATGGTCAAACTGGTCAGAGGAAGTAAATGATGCTTGAGAGTGAGCAGAAACCTCATGTTCCAAAAACAACTGAATAGTTTATAACTCACAGGAACATTGAGGGACAAAAGGAAGGTCAGAAACTGATAACAGAGTTAAACTGTACGAGCAAGAGAAAGATGGCCTTATCAGACAACCAGATGCCTCTAAGAATGGTGTGGGTGACCCAGGGCCAAAGAGTCAGACCCGCCCCTCCGGAGGGAGGGGTGGACCAGACCCTATCAGTCAGGGCAAACCCCCACACCAATGACTAAGCAGAAGGATCCCAATCATGAATAGCCATAAGGGGAACATTCTGGAGTAAGAGGCAAACAGCCCCTTAACATGGATAAGTAATAAGAGAAACTAAGGCCAGCCTCTGAATCAGTTCTTTGTCTTTCACGGTCCTCGGTCACTAGCCCTTATCAGGGTGCCGATGAGCTCGGTGATTTGCCCTCTCTGGGACTTCTCCTTAGGAAGTCCTGCAACGTGCCACAGCTAGGCTCTCTTTCTCTCAGCATCATTGGGCCTCCTACCTGCCTTTCTTCTGGAACCAGACCATTGACCTCTGATCATGTAAGAATATATGCTTTGCATGTATTTGAAGTAGTCAGAGTAGGTGAGGGATCATATGTTGAGTGCAAGTGTCTCTTTTATAATTGGTATGGTAATTGTGTTGCTATTATTGAATAAATGCCTATTTGATTGAACAAAAGAGTCATTACTAAAAATAGAAGAGGAGTAATTGCTAATTGTGCTGCTATTATTGAATAAATGCCTATTTGATTGAACAAAAGAGTCATTATTAGAAATAGAAAAGGAGTAATTCCCCACCCTCTCAAACACAGTAGTATTTCCACTTGATCCCGGGAATTGAAAGGGACCTGCTTCACCAGGGTGCAGAAAAGCGGCTGAACCCCTTTTATTTCTTTTCAATATCATTTGTTAACACACTTAGTTCATCAGAGCAACATTGATAATTATAAAATGACTTTAAAATCCAGGCAACTAATTGGCCATTAAGAGCTCAAGCCCAGCCTGAAATCCAAGCATCAATCAACAGCATCGCCTTTTAATAAATAAATCTAAATACACACAAAGCAATTTTAGTGTTCTTAGGTTTATTGTTCACTATTGAAAAACTTTAAAAAGCATAAATTTCTTTGTTAAAAACCCTAGAAACTTTAGGGAAAATATATCTTTTTTCTACATCAGTTTTGCCTTGCTTCACAGCTATATTGTTTAGTTCCTGTTTTCAGAAGGAATATGTGTTATTAGTTTAATGGTTACACGAAAACTGCTTCAGGAGCTCACCCCACTTTCCATTTGTACAGAAAGCCACAGCACAAATTAGTAGGTCTGGAAATTTCTACCCAAGTTGGATGCATAAATGGCCACTGTGCATGTACAGACTGGCTGCACTTTTCCAAAACGAAAGAGGGTTTGCATGTGCAGAATGGTCCGGTAGCCATTTGGTGCATGAAACTGATTTATTTTTATTTTAATGGATTTTAAACTGAACCACAACTGGCATTTCTTGACACCGTTTTGGTTTGGTACGGATTGTTATGGATCAATAAAAATCCTTAAGACTGCCCCTCAGTTGCATCAAGTACAAGAATAGTATCTACACATCACAGAATTTACCACACCGGAGAAAAACCCTATATTATAGTTTCCCAAAATATGTTTACAATTGCAAGAAATCACACCTTCAGCTTACCACGTAGTCCAGATTTGAACCCTTGACCTATCAGTCGCTCCTGTGTCCTGTTTTACCATCAGACTTATGGGAGAAAGGACTAGCTGTGATGTTTCTTTAGCTAGCAGGGTAAAGACTCTACCGAGTGCCTGAAAAGCTAGACAGCTATGCCCAAGTGTCCTAGGTTCTATGCCACCCTCTGTCCCCCCAAGTCCCTTTTTATCAGCTTATGAAAAAGTTAGTGGGCACTCTCTCACACACACACACAAACATTTCCCCACTTGAAATCCCAAATGGATACTTCGATAGCAAGTGAGTAGTGCCCCTTAAGTAACCAACACATGGCAGGTAGTGCATATACTACTTCCCTTTCAGAAGTTTTAAATTCATACAGTTGAGGAGACATCCCAACAAACAGCTACTTGGACCACATTCCAATGAACAGATGCTTTGTAGTTAAGCCTTAAATCACTTAACTTCAGACTCATTCACACATAAGGAACTCTAACCCTAAGTTATTCAGGAGTACGAAGTATGCACTCCTGAAATATGAGGAAATACTCCTCTTTTGAAGTAAAGTCTCAGAGCTTACATTATAGTTATTTCAAAGGAAAAGCAAAGTCAAAAGAGATGGGGAAACATTCACATTGTCATAAGCACTAGGAGGAAATTGCAAAGTAACTGAGGCAAGGCCATTTTCACACATTACCAGGGAGGCATGTAAACTTCCATCAGAGCAAGCATGACTCTGTTCTCATGGCAAGTAGTACATGTGGGGATGTGCTATTCCATGAGAACACTCACACATGACTGGGTCCCCAAATCTAGCGTTCACAAGAATGGGTGTTCTCATGGGATAAAAGCAGAATTGTATGTTCCCAGGTGTACTAATTGCCACGAGAACAGAGCTGCAATTGCTGGCAATTTGGAAGGCTGCAGAAGACAGACGCTAAAGGTGGTGGCAGCTGTTAGTGTGCCATTTGTGGGCCTGTTGGACAGTGGGGTGTGTGTGTAGAGTTGCAGAGGTTTTGTTTGGTTTAAAGTGTTTTTGTGGGGAATGTCAGTATGTTAGTTAGTATAGGTTGTGTATATTGGGGGGGAGGTATGTGAATCTAGCTGCCATACCCCCCCCCCCCATTTAAGGGGTAAGGTTGCCCCCCCTTTTTTCTATGTGAAAAGGAATGAATACAAATATAAATTGATACATATGGTTACCTCGGCATTATAATTTTTTTTTTTTAAGTTATGCATCTTATCCTTCACGGTCCGGCTTTTGCCTGGGTTATGGCACTAAGACTGCACTTGTGGCCCTGGTCGATGACCTCTGCAATGAAATGGATCAGGGTCAATCAACCCTGTTGATTTTGTTAGATCCTTCGACTGTGTTTCATATTGTTGAACATGAGATGTTGGTGACCTGCCTGTGGGGCCGAGCCAGGGTAGGTGGGACTGTTCTTGAATGGTTCTGTTCTTTCCTGGCCGGAAGAACTCAGCAGGTGGTGCTAGGGGGATTGTTTTTAATCCCCCCGCAACTTCTCATGTGGAGTCCAGCAGGGTTCTATTCTCTCCCTTCTCCCATTCAAATTGCATATGCAGCCGTTGGGCGAGGTCGTGAGAAGGTCTGATGTTTGGTATCATCAACATGCTAATGACACCCAACTCTACCTCACTTTTTCATCAGACCCAGACCCAGCAGTCTCGGTGGTTGCCCAGTGTCTGTGGGAGACTGGAGGTAGATGAGCCGTCTGAAGCTGAATCCTGACAAGACGGAGGTGATGATGCTAGGTAAGGTGGTGGTGTTCACGTCCCCCATAATTGATGCGGTTCACCTCCTGCTGGTTCCTCAGGCTTGTAGTCTGGGGGTGCTCATTGACTCTTGGCTCCACCTGGATTCTCAGTTGGGGGCTGTAGCGAGGAGTAAGTTTTATCAATTACATCTGATACAGCAACTCAGTCCATATATATCAGACTCCAACCTGACCACCATCATCCATACTTTCATCACCTCAAGACTGAAATATTATAATGAGCTCTACGTGAAGCTACCCATGGTGATGGTCCGGAGGCTGCATCTGGTGCAAAAGCTGCTGCTGGTGCAAGGTCGCTCAGATCCAGAATTACTTTGACACTGGATTGGAAGCAGTAAGCTAGGGGCACGAGGTTATGGAGGCACCATCTGATCGATCTTTCTGAGATGAGTTTCAGGAAGTGACACCAGCTGATGCGGTGAATGTCCTGGGGTCTGTTAGAGTCACTAGTTGTGAATTAGATCCATGCTCATCCTGGTTGGTGAAAGTCTCCAGGGAGACTTTGGGGACAGTGCTGGCAAGGGTAGTGAACACGTCCCTTCAGCAGGGGAGATTGTCACCCAGTCTCAAGGAGGCCAGTTACCGACCCGTCTTTATTCTTCCATTTTTAGGGAAGGTTATTGAAAGAGCAGTGGCAGTGCACCTCCAGGCACATTTGGATAGCATCGGTTTCCATGACCCTTTTCAGTCTGGGTTCCACCCCAGCTATGGTACTGAGATGGCATTGGTAGCCTTGGTGGATGATCTCCACCGGGAGATGGATGCAGGATGTTCAGCCTTTCTGATCCTGCTAAATCTCTCAGTCACATTTGACACCATGGACCATGGGCTGCTGCTGAGATGACTGCGAGACCTGGGAGGTCTGGACGGGACTGTCCTAGGGTGGTTCCGCTCATTCCTCTGAGGGAGAATCCAGAGGGTGGTTCTGGGGGCTGAAACATCAAGCCCCTGGGCCTTATCCTGTGGTGTTCCACAGGGTTCAATCT
Organism: Sphenodon punctatus; assembly: GCA_003113815.1. NCBI lineage: Eukaryota > Metazoa > Chordata > Lepidosauria > Sphenodontia > Sphenodontidae > Sphenodon > Sphenodon punctatus. The sequence goes on from QEPC01013258.1 coordinate 77,682, forward strand.
TGTCTCTGTTATTATTTAATGTGTATATGCAGCCCCTGGGGGAGATTGTGAGAGGGTTCAGGGTGCGATGCCACCAATATGCTGATGATACTCAGTTGTACCTGTCATTTTCAACTGACCCAGGTCCTGCTGTCTCATTACTTTCCCAATTTTTAGAGGCCGTGGCAGATTGGATGTGACAGAGCAGACTGAAGCTTAATCCTGATAATTCGGAAGTGATGGTGGTGGGAAGGTTGAGGGAGGTACTGGCTCCACTTGTCGGGGGGGTCCATCCTCCGGTAGCCCAGCAGGTTCAGAGACTGGGGGTGGTGTTGGACTCAGGTCTCCATCTGGATTGGCAGGCAGAGATGGTGCCTTCTGCCAGATGTATCTGATACAGAGGCCGTGTCCATACATCTCCAGGCCCGAACTGGCCACTCTCATTCACACCTTCATCACCTCGAGGCTAGACTACTGCAAAGCACTTTACATTGGGCTTCCCTTGTTTCTGGTTTGGAGGCTGCAGCTGGTGCAGAATGTGGCGGCCTTTCTCCTTACAGGGACAGGGCGGCGGGAGCACATAACAGCTGTGCTCCACGCTCTGCACTGGCTACTTATAGCGTACTGAGTCAGATTCAAGGTGTTAGTGTTGATCTATAAAGCCCTGCATGGTCTGGGCCCCTCATACCTCAAGGACCACCTCACCCTCCGTGCTGCAGATCGATCCCTTCAGTCCACCTGGGGTGCCTTTCTGGAGGTCCCCCGTGTAAAGCGGGGGGCCACAATGGAGAGGGCATTCTTGGTGGCCCGGCTACCAGCTTTGGAACTCCCTCCCGGAAGAAGCCCACCTGGCCCCAGGTTTGTTGGCATTTTGTCAAGCCTGTAAGACCTGGCTGTTCGCCCAGGCCTTTGGAGGAGTAGATGGGAGGGTGGGGTAGTTGGGAGGTATTTTTAAGACATTTTTATATTTTAAATTTGATGGGGTTATGTATTTTTTAATGGATTTTTTAGTGTATTTTATTTGTGTGTTTTATGCTGTAAACCACCCCGAGATGCTGTAGGCATGAGGGGGCGGCTAATAAATATTTATTATAATAATAGCAATAATAATAATAATAATAATAATAATAATAAAAATACAGCGGCCTGCCTCCTTACAGGGATGGGTTGCTGTGAGCAAATTACACGTGTGCTCCGCTCTCTGTACTGGTTGCCTATAGTTTTCCAGGCCCGATTCAAGGTGTTGGTGCCTACCTATAAAGCCCTACATGGTTTGGGCCCTACCTATTTGCAGGACTGCCTCACTCGCCAGGCTCTGGATCAGCCCTTGCAGTCTGCCGGGTACACCTTTCTCAGAGTCCCTTGGGTATGGGGTGTGTGTGTGTGCAACTATGGAGAGGGTATTCTCAGTGGCTGCACCAAGGCTGTGGAATTCCCTTCTGGTGGAGGTCCATGTGATCCTGGACCTCTTCTACTTCTGATGTTTTTGTAAGACCTTGGTTTTCCACCAGACTTTCAGCAAGGGACATGGGTAGGGTGAAAAAGAGAGGTAGAGCTGAGTGTCCTACCATGGGTAGGGTGCGGGGTGACGGTTAGGAAAGAGTGGTTTGTTCTTTTTTGTTTTATTTTGTGGTGCCTCATTATGTGTTTTATATTGGGGTTTTTTAATGTATTTTATATTGTTTTTTATGGTTATGTTAGCAGGAGGGGGCAGGATAAAAATGTAAATAAATAAATATATATAAAGGGGAGGGAGAGAGTGGGATTGCCATATAAACGTAACTGTATTTTCTTTTTTTTCCCCCTCTTTTTTCTTTTCTCTTTTTTTATTTTTGTTTTTCTCTGTTATTTGTTTCTGTTTTGCTTTTGAGTTGATTACTGGTCTATTAAGGGTGTTTGTCCAAAGGGACATGTCATTGGAATTACCACTTATTGTTACGTATAAAGCTTTAATAGCTTTGGTTTGGTCAAAATTATTTGAAAGTCATATGAAAATGTGTATAGCAGTTATGTGTGGTGTATCTAGATGTGTTAGATATTTTCATCATGAGAAATGATAAAGGCTCTTTAAAAATCAAAATTAAAATAGAAAACAAAGTATGGAAATATGGGTGACTTTAGAGTCTGTAACTTGAATGTAAAGGGGCTTAATTGCCTGGTGAAGAGGAAAACAAATGTGGATTTTTTTAACATGTAAATCACATTCAGATTACTGCTATTCATGAAACACATTTGGTGAAGAGAGATAATTTTCTCATTAAGAACAAGATTTTTGGTAAACTATATTTTGTGAACGCACGATCTAAAAAAGCTGAGGTAATGTTATGTTTTGCTTCACAGATGAATTTTGTATGATCTAGGGAAATTAGGGATCAAGAACGTAGTTTCTTACTCCTAATTGGTGAATTAAATAATGAATCATATACTCTGGTTAACATTCATGGGCCAGATAGGGATACAGTAAAATTTTATAGACAGTACCTTGAGACTATCAAAAAGGAGGGTCATGGCAAGATTGTTGTGATGAGAGATTTTAAATGCCCCTTTTCTGTATTGGATAAATCTAACCAAAAGCCTTTAGATAAAATGCAAAAGAAAATAGTAAACGTGATTCAGAAAGACAAAGTATTTGATGTTTCGAGACTGGTTCACCCTACTAGACAAAAATAGACTTTTTATTCGAATAATCATCTTACATTTTCTCTGATTAATCATGTGCTGATATCACAAGATGCATGTCAACTGTCTGACAGATGTCAAGTTATACCTGTAATTTTTTCAGCTCATAGTGCCCTGGTAGTGAAATTCAGGGTGAATAAGGGTGGGGTGGGGGGGTGGAATTGACAATGCTGGCTCAGGAGGTATTTAGTAAATCTTTATTAATGAACATAATGGTCAAGGAGACAATTCAGAAGGTGTTAAAGGATTTTATTAAAATTAATAATGGGGAGGCTTCAAAAGATATATTTTGGGAAACAATGAAGGCATCCTTGCAAGGACACTTTATACCGCAAGCGGCCTATAAAGTTTAAAATGTGTTTTTTGTGGGGAGGTGGGTGAGTGGAGTATGGTGAGATGTGACAGGGGAGATCTGGTTCTGTGGGAAGAGGGTTGGAGGGTTGGCGGGGGAAATATGGTCATGTGGGTAGAGTATGGGAAGGAGTGCCTTTGGTGGTGAGAGTGGAGTAATGAGCACGATGGAGGAGGTGGTATTTCCCTGCCTACTGTCTCTGCCGCTTTGACTTTGGGGATGCTGGGCTTGGGAGACCCTCTCCATCTACCCACCTCCCTGAGTCCTTGTGGGCTATTTGGTGTGTGTGTGTGAGGATTGAGAATCAGTTGCCAGAGGGGAAAGCCTGTTTGGAGGAAGTTGGGAAGGAGGCAGCTATTGGGGTTGTGTTGAGCATGGGGAGCAGGATAGACCATCAGGGCTCTTGGGAGATAGACTTTGTGTCTGTACCTGTGTCTGGACCCTCCTGTTTCAGGATATTTGGGGGTTAAGGCCAGTAGGGCCCCTGATTGGACACTGATGCTGCTTAATGTGAGGTTGGTAGATAATAAAACATCATCCATCTGTGAACTTATTCAACATGAGGCAGGTGACTGCAACTACATTACAGAGACCTGGCTGGATGAGCTGTCTGGACCAATTTTGTCCCAGATGTTGCTATCTGGGTACTCAGTGCAGGATCAGCCTAGGATTAGGGGTGGGGATGGGGGTGGAGTGGCTGTGATATGACTTTTCAAAGGTATCTGGTGCCTGATTTGTCCAATATGGAGTGTGTCCACCTCCTATTGGATTTGGAAGGAGATCAATGGGGGATTCTGGTGTACTGGCAACTCCATGGCTGACCCCCTGATGGCTCTAGTCAAGTTGGTCTTGGAGGTGGTTTTGGAATCGCCTGGATTTATTATCTCGGGTAATTTCAACATGCATGCTGAGGGGGTTCTTTTCAGGGGGAGAGCAGGAGTTCATGGCCACCATGACAACCATGGGCCTATTTCAAGTGGCCCAACACATGAAGTGGAATACACATTGGATTTCTTGTTTTACACCATCCTGGAAACAGGGGGTCCAATTGTCAGGGATCATTACCTTCTGAAAGCACAGATCCCCCCCATCCTTCTATGCCCTCATCATGATGGATGATCAATTAGGATGGTCCACCCTTGGAGTGTAACAGATCCAATTGGTTTCCAAAACTCTCTGGGGGGATTTACTTACGGAAGTTTGCAGTTACTTTGTTGATGACCTAATCACCCTGTGGAATGACCTTGGCCATTGACATGGTTGCACCCAGACATCCACTCTCTCTGCTGCGACAGCACAGATCCCCCACTTTACCAAGGATTTGAGGCAGCTGAAGCGGGAGGGTAGATGGTTAGAGCGCATGTAGTGCTTGACTTGTGCTGAAGTCAATCGATTGTGGCAAAGATCATTTTTAAAGAATGATGATGTAGCTGTGATGGTGGCAAAGAAAGATTTCTCCTCTGCTATAATAGCATCTGCAAAGTCTCAGCCAGCAAAGCTATTTCCAGATGGTGAGGGACCTGGTTAATCCAGTCTGCCTCTGCCCAGAAATTGAGTTTTCTGCGCAGAAGAAATTGGTCATATTCACCATGACTTAGGTGCTGCCATTTTACCTGCAGAATTAGAGTTTCAGGTTATGGAAGCTCAGTCGTGTCCTGTTTATTTGGATCAGTTTCAAATGGTATCACCCACCAATTTGAGGGAAGTGCTTGGGGCACTGAGGGCAACCAGTTCTAAGTTAGATCCTTGCCCATCCTGGCTGGTGAAAGCCAGCCTAGAGACTTTGGCGTCATTGCTGGTTGGGAGTGTTAACGCCTCTCTTCAGGAAGGTAGGTTGCCAGACATCCTTATAAGCACATTTGTCCATCCCCTGCTTAAGAAACCATATCTGGACACTGACTCCTCGACCAGCTATTTAACTGTCTATAACTTACCCTTTTTAGGGAAGGTTATTGAATGGGCAGTTGCCTGATCGCTGCAGGCTCATCTCGATATTGGATTCCTGGACCCATTTCAGTCAGTTCCTCTCCCCGAGTATGGTATGGAGACTATGCTTGTGGACTTGGTCGTTGACCTGAGCCTGGAGATTAAAAGGGGGAATTTGGACCTATTGATCCTGCTAGATGATGGTTGATTTCTCATCGTCCTCTTGGGACCTCCCCTCTGGGGTCCTGCAGAGTCCTATTCTGTCTTCCCTCTTCTTCAACATGTATAAGGGGCTACTAGGTGAGGTAATTTGGAGATTTGGGGTGAAGTACCATAAGTATACTGGTGACACTCAGCTCTACCTCTCTTTTTCATCTGACCAAGACTCTGTAGTCTTGGTGCTTACCCAATGCCTGGTTACTGCTGATGGCTGTACCTTGTGACCTGGAAGGTATTGGGACTCCCATTATTAATGGAGTCCAGCCCCCTCTGACTAATCAGGTTCACAGCCTTAGAGTTCTACTGGATCACTTGCTGTGCCTGAATTGTCAGGTTGTGGAAGTGGCCAGGAGTGTTTTTCATCAACTCCATCTGATTAACAGGTTGAGGCCTTTTCCTTCTGATTTGGATCTGGTCATTGTCATACTTTCATCACCACGAGGCTAGATTACTGCAATGTGCTCTATGTGGGGCTGCGCTTGATGACTGTTTGGAAGCTGCAGCTGGTGAAGAATGTAGTGACTCACCTCCTTTTGGGGGAGGTTCCGGAAGCATATTACACCAGTGATTCAAAGTCTACACTAGCTCCATTTTGCTTTCTGGGCAGAATTCAAGGTCCTGTTCTTGAACTTTAAAGCCCTAACCATGCCCCATTGAGGCCCGTGCAATTGGCTGGAAGTGCCTTACTGTGTGTACCATCCAGTAGTCTTGTTCGTATGACAAGGACTCACAGAGAAGACTTCTCGGTTGCTGTTTCAGTGCTATAGAACATTACCATTTTACAACATATTAGCCGAGGTGTGGGAAACCTCAGGCCCATGGGCCAAATGAATCCCATGGCCTTTTGTATACAGCTCCTTTCCAATTCACAAAACTGGCCCACAGATTCAGCCTTCAGGTACACTCTCTTAGCTCCCTCCTTCCCTGAGCTTATAACTCAAACTGTTTTTAGATATGCATCAGATTTGCATGTTAGTTTTCATTCACACAAAATGGTCACAGAATCTCACGTGTTTTATGTTTAGAAGTGTATCATTTAACAAATTAACATTCTGTTAGTGCATGTGCAGGCAGGCACATTGCTGGGCTTTTCCAAATCCATGTGAGAATTAAATTTTTAGACATGAATTCCAGATTTTCTCCCTCAGATTTGTAAATCTGGATTTGTTAAACCCCAATGTCAGGGAATTACAAAACTAGATTTAAGTCCAGACTAGGGCTAAAAAGAGATTTCACCCTTCTGGAAAATCCCATTGAGAATAGACTTCTCGACAAGATTTTCTCACCTTGAGATTTTTGCAACAATCTTGAGAGATTCTCAAGAACCTTAAAACAACAAAAAGTGTTCTTCACATGAGCAAAAATGGTTACTATGGCTGTTCTGCACATGCATTGTCATTTTGTACATGCACAGATGATTTGGGGTGCATTCTTGCATTTGGGGTGCATTCTTACCAGAGTTATGAGATTCTTGTGAGATTTTCATGAGAATTAATTTCATTCTCATTTCAGCACTAGTTCAGACATGTCCACGTTACACACGTGAGAGCTGTTGAAACTAGAGGGGTGCATTTTGTTTTTGTTATTGTAATAACAAAAACAAAATATAGATTTTTCATTTTCATTATTGAATAACGAAAATGAAAGTCCAAAAAAAGGGGGGGGGGAATGGTTTTGTTATCACATATTAATAGGAAAATCTTGAAAGACACATTTTTGGCTTTAATGTTTTTGTTTTTAATCCAATGTTGGTGAAACGTAGCAGTATTATACTCCCAATGGAGGGCATCCTATCTGCCAAATATAAGAAAGTTTGGATAATGGGATACAATTATATAAGCAGTTGAAATTCCTTATTTTACAAAAATCTGTATTCACATTCCTGGACGTATCATCTTTGTCTCCCAAATGATTTCAATGGAATATGGCAAGATTATACCCCTCCTTAAGAGTACTATGTCTGCAAAATTTCAGAAGGATTTGAGTTTCCCTCTTGCAGACTTTCATTATTCAGGTAAATAGCACATGCAGTGCCATTCAGAGACAGGCATTGGGGGGGGGGCTGTAGAGTGGGGTGGGGAGCAGCCCAACAGACTGACTGACGCATTCACTGGACAATTACTGTATGCTTCCACCTTTACAGAAGGAAGAATTGGTGGTGGCTTCAAGGCAGGCATAGAAGGTAGATATAAGTTGCTGTTCTTTGGGCCTGCTTTTTGTCTGTGTTCAGTTCTGGTTTGGGTCAGATCATTTTCTCATACTTTTCTGGCAGGCCTTGTGTGTGTGTGCACGCGTGTGTGTGTGTGCATGAGCACTAGAGCTCTCTTCAAGAGTTCATCTAGCTACATAAATCCAATCCCCACACACCTGGGGTGCTTCCCAACTTCCTCCTTCCCCCTCCTGGGGTTTTCTCTGCAAGCTGATAGACACCCACACACACCTGGGGTGCCTGCCCAGACTTTAACCTGTGCCAAACAGCAGAGATGACAGATGTATCCTCTGACCAATTGACTTGACATTTTTAAGACACCCTGGCTGAGACAGAGATGTGATTGCCTGTGTTATTGCATGCTTCCAGCTTTCAAGGACCAATCCTGGGTGGCTCTGAGGAGGGCATATAGGGGACATAACTGGGACTTCAGGAAGCAAGGCATAAGGCAGGGGGACTCATCCCAGCAATCAGGAGACATGTTTCACACATCCAGGCTGGCCAATTGTCATCACAATCACATCCTGCAGCACTGTGACACAAGACATAAGAGGGTCCCTTATTGGCTTTTTCCTAAGCAGATGCTTCTAACTTCCCAGTAACAAATGAGGGACAGGGGTTGGGGTGTTCACAACAGAGAATTGTGCATGGGTGACATTTCTGTTGGCCAATTGGCATCGCAAGCACATCTTGTACCACACTGATGAACATCAGAGAATCCTTGGCATATGCTCATTCTCCAGATCATGTGCAGGCTTATAACTTTGGGTCCATTTATCATATATTTCTTATATTTGGCAGAGATGATTTCAAAGATCTGTGATACAGTCCTACTACATTTCATCTACACAGACTAGAACACAAAGATATTACAGTCAGAAATATATTTATACGTAAATCACTTATAATGTTTGGACCCTTTATTCAATACTTATGAAGCCTGGCAGAGAGTGTACCCCTGGGGAGAAGAATAATCATGCTAAATTTCACCTAAATCAGATGGGAAACAAAGTGGTTACACCCAGGAATGTGTACACAGAAGATTGTAAAATAACAAGTTTAAACTGCTTGTAAAATCAGATTCCTTTATGTAATATTTCCTAAATTTGGCACATATATCTTTTTCCTTTAGGGGGTACAACCCTGAAATCATCATCCAAATCAGATAAGAAATAAAAAGGCTAAAGCTGAAAATGTATTTTCCATTTAAACCAATGGAAATCAAAAACGAAAGTAAAAACAAAACCAAAACAAAGAATAATGAAATGTAACAAAAACTAATGACATTTTAATAATGAAAACAAAATGAATAATGAAAAGAAAAGAGTTACTGTGCACATCACTAATTTAAACATGCCACGTACACATTTATTTACCCTCATGAAAAATTTTTGTCTCATCTAAAAGCACCCTCAGTGCAGTCCCACCAAGCTCACACCCTAGATCCTATCCTTTCTCCCATTGAGCCCAGTCCTTCAGTCCCTCTCCTCCCATTCCCCACTTTTAGTGAGTCCTTATTCGGCCTGCATGCATTTACACATTTCAAAAGTGGCCTGCAGAGGGATAAAGGTTCCTCATCCCTGCATTAGACTATTTTCAGTCATTAGAGAACAGAAAATATAAAAGAATCAATTTCCTATTTATAATTTTTGCCTTTGCAGAAGGTGATTGACAGACTTGCTTTAATCATTAGCTAGAAAACTCATTTACATATGAACAGTACATTTAATTCCTTGGGAAATTATAATCATTAATAAAGAATAGCTCATTAGCCATACTGATTGATTTTTCTTTTCAAAAATAATCACGAATTAAGCAAAATACAGAAAAAAATAATTTAATGCTGTAAAGTGTGTATTAATTTCACTTATCTCCCCTGACTTGCATTGTTCTTTCAAATGCAAATCCTAGAATAATTGCACTACAGATGGTTATAATACAGAATCTGGGTTAAATGTTTGGAAATCCCTTCCCTCCGAAAGGCGTTTTTGGTTAAAAGAAATTGCCTTCCAAACTTTGACACATTTACAACAAACATTACATAACAAATATCTTTACCTGCATTGTAAGGCCTGCCCACAGGGCCTAAAATGCTAATGTTCACCGAAATGTAAAGTCAACATAACTCAATATATATAAAAAGTATATCCTATTTAGTCAAGCATTTTGAGGTAAATACTCCCCTGAAAAACATCATAGCAGAACTTTGTATAATGAAAAAAAACCCTATTTTCAGAGGCAAATACATTGAACTCAAAAAATCAGCACTTACCACTCCCCATAATGAAATATTTTTTCTCTCACACACATCTGGAGTTTGAAAAGGAATCTACTTCTTCTCAACCTCTCAACTTTGAGGTTGAGAAGAAACCTTTCCTATTGGCAAAGCTTTCTGTAACGAAGGTAAAACATGGTGAGCCCAATTCCAAACTCTGCGTATCGTATGCAGTCACATGCAAGTCACGCAGATCTCTATTGTGTGGAAACCACACGCATGTGCACACAAGCAGGATCCATGGGGTTTGGGATATGGTGCACTATTAGTCACTTCTGGAGGTAGTTTACTGAACTAGATCCTGAATCTACTGCAATGAAGATTTTGTTCATATCTACAACTGAAATTTATTAGTCTTGGAATGATAACTTTAGAGTATATTTTTTTTATATTTATACAGACCAACATAAGACTTTGTTTCTCACAGTCCCTCATCCAAATTCCATTCAGCATTACCTCACCTTGACCTGGGCATGTATCTGACCTTTGCCTATCCCCCATCCCTCTTGCTGGTGATTAGAATTCTACTATCCATCCTTAAATATTCAATACTTCACTATTACAAGTATATTTTTCATAATAGCGGCAATTTATCTTCATTGTCATTAGATATACAATCAACAAGGACTCATTCATGCTTAGCGTACAAACATGAAGCTTAGTGCATAAATGAAGAAAATAACATCGGCGACTACTTCTTATTTTCATTCTCAAAAAAACCAAAACACAATTGATTATTCTGTTCCCTCACTCTATTAGATATCATCTTCCAACCCCACCACCCATTCTTAAAACTTGTCCACTTTGTTCTCATTGAGTAAATACAGATTTGTCAGTGTCCCACTTAGATTCACTGTGGTCCGTGGGCCACCAGCATGTCTGATTTTGTGCCACAAGATGTTCGCCCAGGATTTCCCTGGCCCATGTCAGTGACTCTGACAACTTAAGGAAACCCTCAGATTCACATCCCAGACTAATGCCTTCCTGACCATGCCAAAGTGGGCCAGAGCAGGCTAGCAAGTCTCAAGTGGCCTACCATGACATGGCTCAAATTGAGGCCTGTCTTAAACAGCCACCATGGCCGGCTGTCATTGGCCACCCTGGATTCCCATCATGGCAGGAGGCGGGGCATTTGGAGCAGCGTGGGGGCATGGCCTGCCACCTGCATGTTTGTTATTATTATTATTATTAACAAACATTTATATTGCACCATCAGTGTACCTGGCACTTTATAAAGTAATAAAATAGACACGGTCCCTGCCCCTAGGGCTTACAATCTGAGAGACAGGAGCTGGGGGAGAGACATAGGAAGAGGAACAGAGGGAGAGACAAGGGGTCTAACATTCATGAAGATGCGAGGTCTCAAGTGCACGTACTTGGCTTGGTTACGATGAGAATGACAGCAGGCAGGTCCATGTTGCAAGGATAAGGGTAAACCGATCGTAGGTATAGGAATAGTGGCTCAGCAGGATAAAGAGTCAGACAGAGCAGAGCGAAAGAGGTGAGTTTTAAGGAGAGATTTGAAGGTATGAAGGGAGTGGGCAAGGCGGATGTGGACAGGGAAGGAGTTCCAGGCATGGGGGGCAGCAAGTGAGAAGGGATGAAGGCACTTGGGGGAGCAGGGAAGGCGTGGAAGGGTGAGAGAAGGGACAGAGGAGGAGCGAAGTGCACGGGCTGGGCTGTGTGGGTGGTGGCACAGCCAAAAGCACATATTAGGGATGTGCGAATGCAGTTTGGGCATTTGGTGTTCGGTCTGAACTCGGCCCGTTCAGATGCAACGCCCGGCCAAGTAGGGGTGCCAGGCAACAAGCCCTGGTCGGGCCTCTGTCGCTGCTCCACTGATGCAAGTAACGTAACAAAAGTCATTTCCCTCCCCCCTTCCAATTCATTCTGAGCTAGCCACTGATCCAAGTCAGCATGTGTTTTCAGAAGTCTCCCTCTCCCAACAGTTTGTGTTCTTCCCAATCCATTGCCACCCATTGCCATCCTCTTCCTATTTCACCAATTTCTTTCCACACATTCACCTCCACAGTTTCATTTATTTAGATTAGATTAGATCGATTTAGGTGTTCTTTAGGCATCAAGAAACAGCCAGCGCCTCCTGTCCCAGGACCCACCATCAGGGTTCTGGGGCCGTCATTCCGCCGACCCATGTGGAGGGTTCATATTCGCTTACAGCATGGCCCAAGGAGAGCTGACTCTGCTCCTGTTGGACACAGACAGCAATTTGGACTTAAAGGAGGTATCCAGCATCATAAAATATTACCTTTCAGTATGCTCACTTCAAAGGCAGTCAGCCACTCCAGTCCCAGGACCAACCATCAGGATTCTGGGGCCGACTTTACAGGCATGGGGGGCTGCCCATCAACGTCATCTAGAAGCTGCCACTGTAGTCCCAGGATCCACCATCAGAGTTCTGGGGGAATCATTCCACTCACAAAGAGCTATCATTCCACAGAATCAAGAAAAAGGCAGCCACTCCTGTCCCAGGACCCACCGTCAGGGTTCTGGGGCCTATGTTCCAGGCAGAGAAGAGGCCCGGACAGGGCTTGGTGGATGGCACAGCACCCATACAGGGCCAGGCATGGCAGGCTGGCATCCTACTCACCAGATCTCAACCAACTGTTCTGCAAATTAATCAAGTAGCCTTTCCAGGTGGTGATTCACGTGGCCAGCCAGCCAGCCACCATCTGCCGTGATGGGGACTAGAAATAGAGAACCCAGCCAGCATAGACTGAGCAGAACTGGAGGCCTGCCAGCCTGCAATGCCCGTCCAAGTAGGGGTGCCAGGCCAGCCACTGAACCCCAAGATTTCCCAGCCTCTGCTGCTGCCGCTGTGGCTGGATCTCAGACAGCCATCCCTGGTGCCACATTCACCCCCCAGGGGCCAAGTGCCAAGCCTGCCTGCCCAGGCAACCCGGGGTGCCAAGCACCAAGTCTTCCTGGTCTCTGCTGCTGCTTCTTTGTCTCTGACGGCCTGCCATGCCACAACGGGCACCCCCAGGGGCCAAGTTCTGAGCCTGCCTGCCCGGGCAACCCACGGTGCAAAATGCCAATCCTTTCTGGTCTCTTCTGCTGCTGCTACTGGGTCTCCGATGGCTTGCCATGCCGTCACAGGCACCCCCAGGGGCCAAGCGCCGAGTCTTTCTGCCCAGGAAACCCGGGGTGCCAAGCCTCCCTGGTCTCTGCTGCTGCTACTGGGTCTCCGGAGGCCTGCCATGCTTCCATGGGCACTCCTAGGGGTCCCTGGAGTGCCCCAAGCCTCTCGGCAGGTCCAAACTCCATCGAACGTTCAGCGGGACCAAACCTCACCGGACCAAACCCCCGAATACGAACTAGGTTTTCGGGCAGAATGGTCAAACCCCATTCTGTTCGCACATCCCTAGCACATATGGTCAGTGCCCTGACATGGCCCAGGCAGTGTCCCCCAGGGATTTCCGTCCAGGCTTGGTCATGATGTCAGCGTGCTGTTTTTACCCAGTGTGTGCATTTACTGTGCCTCCTGTTTCTGGTGTTTTGGAATTTCTTTCTATAACTTCTTCGTGTAATCAAGTTTTCTGTATAGATAATTTATGGAGAAAAACAATTTGATTTTGGGACCAACATTACAACCACAATATCTTTTTAGGCAATTTATAACTGTGTTTGTAGAGTTACTACTGATTTAAAAGCTGGCAAGATTTGGGCTATGGAACTTCTATTAGAGGAGGTGGTTGGGGTTCTAGACTTGTAACTGCCATCATGGCCATGTTAGAAGAAAAAATTGTCATCATAGCCATATTAGAAGAGAAAAAAAAGTCATATTATCTCTCTCTCTAGCTATCTATATCTATCTAGATTTAGATCTAGTTAGGCATACTTATCACATTTACTATGCAGTCCTGTTTTGAGTTACAAGCTTTGCGATGGTGATCATCATGGAGAAACAGACCAAGGTGGTGGATGAACAAAACAGGTGACACTGCTGGTCATCTACTCTGTTCTCTAGGTGCTAGGCCTGAAACACAACAACAACAACAACAAAATCATGGCTTTTCTATTGTTTTCACCATTTGTTGTTATTTTTCTCAAGTTGCTACAGGGCCTATCTCAAGTCCCGTGTGCACTCTCAACAGTGCTGGGGAAGTGCTGTAAATTGCTATAAAACTGGTCATAAAAGCCTCAGAAAGTTATGGAAATTAATGGAATTGACAGGAAATGAAGGGAAATCACAGGCGCCAGTATCATCAACGACAGAAGTACAGAATTACTGGAGACTGATGAAGTACCAAAAAACATACGCAAGTGCTCAAAAATGTTTATATTGCCCTGCGGAAGAGGAACACTTGCTCTCATCTACTAGGTGTACCACCTACAGTCACATCGGCCCTACTTTTCCTGGTTTCAGATGGTGACATCTGGGATCATGTGGGCGAATATAGACATAGAAAGGGGGTGAACACTCATTGAACACTTTTGATGTTTCCCAAAGTCTCCAGAAAAAGAGAGTCTTTAAAGTTTTACTGGCCCCAAAGATTTAACCAATCAAATGAATAATTATGGTAAATCACTATCAAAATAAACGATGTAATTAGTTCCTTGTACATTCATAAAAACAAAACTATGATCAATTTAAAGATAAATGTTAAAAAAAATTAATAAAAAAACTAACCCTTTGTCCCTGAATGCTGCCGTATTCTTCAGTTTTTCAAATTTCTACTGAGACACAATTATGAATTCCTGTGATTGACACACTGATTTACTCCCAAGAAGGGCTTCATAATTAATGTGACCTCTTGATAAGGTGAGAGATTTGGGGTGAGACAAGTGTTCTCAGGAGAGCTATTAGCAGTTGCTGAGAAATTGCTAATAGTACTTTTTTCTTTCTTTCCTAAATGCAGTATGGAAGATAATTGACCAACCATGATAATGAGCATGTGAAGGGAAGGGGAGAAAACATAAAAGAGGTGTTGAAATGTTTACCCAAAAAGAGATGAGATTTCAGCATTAGATAGAGCATGCCATTTGGACTCTGGCCTCAAGAATACAATTAATAACTCCAATAAAATGCAAGGATGAAATCATGGGTCTACATAGGACAGAAAAAAAACTTAACTCATCTGTCTTTGGAAGACTTAACACTGTCTTTGTACAGCTTAACAGGTGGTTTTATTTCTCTTTGTCAGATGGTATTTGTGCCAAGGGAATTGTCTCATTTCCCTTACCATCTGCTTCCATATGTGGTGATTTTATAACATAATACAGAGATGACAAAGTTCTATTAATATTTCCTGACACTTTCTTCTTTAACAGGGCACCTGATTCGTTATATTATCAAAGAGTTAGTCTGGTTCATGATTTGCATGTCATACAAACATGATCAATATATCAAGATGCAGCACTTCTTTGCAAGGAAAAGCACAAATATTGGGTTGATACTGAAAAGACTTCTGAGAGACAACAAATTTGCAGCTTTAAGTTTACAAATACAATTAACATATTCTTTGTTTTCCAGAAGCAACTATCCATATTCATATTGTTGCTGATGTGAAATTTGTCACTTTGGCATTCTGTTCAATTCGTGAACTGGCACTTTGTGCGACTTTCCCTGTGTTACATCACACAGATTGTTCAACTTTACATTCAAAAATCCCACCGAATAGTACTACTGAAAAAGGCTTTGTAGACTCTATATTTACAAATGTTTGTATTTTCAGATAGCACTCAAAATATTTGAATGGCATTCCCATCAAAAGGAGTATCTGCCAATTAGTTGATTCCTGTGTTTTTTCTGGGTTTCTGAATATTTTTGTTTTAATATTCAGTTATTTAGATATTTCTTTTGTGCTGTTTTTTGTTTTGTATTTTCAACAATTTTGTTCAGTTATTTGATTGACTAACCAGAACAAAATGACTGAAAATATTTAACAAAAACTCAGCCAAAACTCAAATATCCAAAATGTATGTGAATAGTGTTTTGTACCCACTTTATCAGACACATTTCAAAGTGGGCAAATTTGACAAATAGTGTATTTGCTGCCAATATTATTACAGCTCTACTGAAGACTAGTAGTATTGAATAATAAAATACCAACTCCCTCCCCAACCACCCCATTGTGAACTTTGTTCCTCTCCAATTAAGGAAGAATGAGCTGGGACTCGGGGATGAAGGCGGTTGGGTTTTGCAGCCCAGTTGGGTTTGTGTAGCAATCCCTTCTCTTGGCACATACCATTGCACTTTTGGCAAGCTCCCCATTGCACTTTCCCTAATTTCGAGTTTAATTATCTTGCCCTGGGTTCCAAAGTTCAGTCCGGAATTCCAAGTTGCAAATTCCAGGTACTCGAAAAAAAGTTCCGAGTTCTGACTGAGAACTTGATTCCAGTATCTGGAGCTTTGGAAATCTTCCTGAGTACTCAGATTGCCTGTTTGGTGCAGCCCTAAATATTATCATCAGAATTTCTCTGTTGTTATTCTGCTGGGAAGAACTGCAGGCTTGTAAAATTGGGACCAATCTTTCTGAAATTTAGCAGGGATAATACCTTGGGTGAGGAGTACATTGTCCAATTGCATCCAAATTGGATGAAAGGAAAAGATGTTACAGCCAGAAATGGGCACGCAACTTTTGTTAAGATCACAACATTTAAATTGCTTATGAAATAGGGACCATTTTCCCAGTCTTTCTGAAATTTGGAAGGTATGTTTCCATGGGTATAACCTTACCAAATTTCATCTAAATTGGATGGCGTACAAGAGTTAGACCCATACATGTATTTCCCATTGAAATTAATGTACAACAAAAACAAAAGTAAAACCAAAAACTAAAAATTATTCACATATATATGACATGAATGATGTTTTAAATAATAAAAATTAAAGAAATAAAAAAAAAAAATCTGTGCACATTCCTAGCTGCCAGAGTCAGCATGTGTGTTTGATTATTTATTTATTTGAATTCAAATGTCACCCTTTTCAAATGCGCAGGGTGGCTCACAAACAGAAAAAAATAATAGAAGTTATATAAAAATAACCTTAAACCTTCAAATTTCCCCACCAGACCCACCCCAAACTACCTCCCAATTCCCCAAATACAATTCCCCCTCATAAACCTACCACCCAAACCACCCAACAAACCGACCACAATTGACTCCATCCTTGCCTGCCAAATGCTTTTTCAAACAAAAAAAAGTTTTGCACCACCTTCTGAAGATGCTCAAGCCCAGGCTCAAACAGATCTCCTGAGGAAGGGAGTTCGATAAAATCAGGGCACGTCCCCTTGCAAGCCCCCATTGTACGAACAAGGCTAACCGATGGGACCCACAGAAGGTTGCTCTGGGCCAATAAAAGAGGATGCAATGGGGCATGAAAGGACAGGTGGTCTTTCAGATATGTGGGGGCCCAGACCATTTAGGTATTTTAAAAGGTCAAAACAAGCACCTTAAATTTATTCATTTATTAGCATTTTTACCCCACCCTTTCCCGAAGGCTCAGGGTGACTTACAAAAATATAAAATATGATTAAAAAACTAAAATTAGAATTGTGCCCAGAAAGCTATAGGTAGCCAGTATATAGTTCAGAGCACTGGTGTAATGTGCTCCCTGTGCCTCGCCCCACAAAGGAGTCAAGATGCTGTGTTCTTCGCCAGCTGCAGCTTCCAAACGGTCAAGGGCAACCCCACATAAAGTGCATTGCAGTAATCCAGCCTCAAGTTGATGAAAGCATTGATGATGGTGGCTAAATCCTAATCATAGAGAAAAAGCTGCAGCCTCCTCACCAGATGTAGTCGCCGTCGGTGAAAAGTGCTCTAACCACCACAACCTGAAAATCCAGTTGCAGCAGGGAGTGTAGAAGCACTCCAAGGCTGTGAACCCGATGGATCAGAGGGGGCCAGACTCCATCAACAGCAGTCACAATCCCTTCCAGGTCACAGGGCTGGCCAGCTATCATCACCTCAGTATTGTCTGGATTCAGATTCAACTGACAAACCCTCACTCAGTCCCTAACAGCAGCCAAGTATTCAGTAGGCACCAAGACTGCCAAACATAGGTTGGAGGAAAGAGAGATGTAGAGCTGGATGACATCAGCATATGTCACCACTAGAGCTGAAACTCGGTTTTAAGAAAACCTCAGAATTAACTGAAGATTCTAGAACACTTTTCCAAAAGTCCAAAGTTCCAAGGAATAAGGCCACTCCTCAGAAAGCTTTAGAAACCATTGCACGTCTAGCTGGACAGTTGAGCTACTTCTTGAAATAAAACTTAGCACCATATTTGGTAGAAGGGGGTTATGGGAGGGGTCGGTTAAGTGATGGTAAGCCAGATGGCAAGTTTTGATTGGCTGGCAGGCCAAAATAAAAGTGGCTGCAGGCATTTTCCATTCTCTTTGGTGAATTTGGCTATGTGTTACAGTGCACACTCTGTAAGTAATTGGCTAGGGGGAGGGGAAGAGGGTGCCTGGCCTGGCCCGGTTTGGCCTGTCCTTTCTATAGGACCAATGCTGGGGGATGGGAGTTACATTTGCCTTTACCATGTCATGCTTTAAAAAAATAATAATAACTGAATGCCATATTGCTACTGCCTGTTGTTTGGTTGGCACTTGATACCATGAGGCCAGAGGGCTCCACTTCCCCTTGCCTGGTCTGTTCAAGTTACCAGTGCCACAGTACCAATGCCATGTCAAGAGGGTGCCCCTGGTGTGTGTGTGTATGTATGCATGTATGTATATGTCTGGTTGTGGGTCTTATAATTTTGTCTGCTGGGATGGCTTTTGGTGGGATTGGTTTCTCCACGCAGTTGCACACTGTTCTGTGGGATTGTTGTATTCTTCTTGAGGAATGTCCCACTCTTCCTAGCCTGCTTTTTTGTGCACTGCTTGATTGGCATAATGATTTGAGTGGGTGCACTCACTGATGATGGTGGGCCATGCTGTGAGTACACTACTGTTGGTTTTTTTAAAATGTATTTCTGTACACAGTTGCACTTTTTTGATGTTGTCTTCTGGATCGATTCTCCCACCCTTGCTAGCCTACTTTTCTGGGTAGTGCTTTGGCTGTGGGTTCAAGAACTTTACCAAGATGTGACCAGCCAGGGCACTGGTGGAATACTTTCTAATTTCTTCTTTGTTAATATGATAGGAGGAGGGGGGGGGGGGAAGAGAGCTAGTCTTGGAGGCTGACCACTAGGGATGGGAATTTTGGTTTCGGATAAACCCAAAAGTACTGAAAATTGCCATTTCTGATTAATCTGAAATTTAGGTTCTTTTTTGTTTTGATACTATCGGATCTTTTGCATTGATTTTTGTACTGGATTTTTAACATTGGAGTTTTTCCCCCATTGAAAAAATGCAATGTTAAAAATCCGGTACAAAAATCAATACAAAAGATCCCATAGTACCAAAAGTGAAAAAGAACCGAAATGCATGAGAACCAAAACTGAAATTGACTGAAACTGAAATTTTGCCCAGAGTCCCATCTCTACTGGGCACACACAATTGAGGCTTTGTGTGAGTGTGTGTGTGGGGGATGTTATCTGGTTTCTTGTGTTTGTTGTATCTGCTGGTCTGACTGGTGACACCCATGAGGCCACGGACTAAAAAGGCTTGTTGAAATTTGACCAATTTGATTTACTTGCTGATGTCGTCCTTGGACTTTCTTTGGTGAGGCACCCCAGTCCAACCCCGTCACGCCCAACGCCTGAGCTTCAAGCCTTGTATGTGTATCATTTATGGGGCAGGCTTGTGGGCCTGGGGGGGGGGGGAGGATCTTGCTGATAATATACCCTTTCAATTTTTTAATTACATGGTGTTGGTGTTGCTTTTTGTGCTGCCTTCAGTTCTGTCTCTCACTCTGTCTTTCACTCTGCTGGCAGCTGCAGCAGGCCAAGGAGTGGGACCATTTCCTCTCTCTACAGGGCACCCGTGTCCCATATGTAAGTTCACCCACTGCCCCTGCCCAGAGTAGCATTGCAAGCTGCATTCATCTTTTCTTGGTTGGCTGCTGCAAGGTGCCACATGGTGACTAATAAAGGAGAAGTAAGCAGGTAGCATATGTAAGATCACACATTGCCCCTGCCTGGTGTGGCAGTAGACAGTAGTACTTAACAGCATGTATTTCTCTGCTGTATCCTGCTGCTGCTGGGTGCCCCATTTCAGAGAAGAGAGGATTTTAAGTAGCATATCTTTCATCAGATATCACACTGCCATTGCCCAGAGCAGGGCACTCTCTAGTTGATGAATGTGGCATATCATATGAGATCATGTATGTTGCATGGCTGTGCCAGAATTGCTAACGCAGATAGACATTCTAGCCTGGGCTGGGGGCAGGGGGACCCAGTTGGGATTGGCTTTGCTTTTCCCTCTCTTGATGAGTTTTTGGGGACTGTACAGAGGGAAATATGTTCCCACAACTACAACAAGGTACCAGTCCATGAGGGGAGTGTTTTTTGTTTTGTTTTTTAATTATCCGACCCAACGATAACAAACCACCTACTTGCCTACAACTACCTAACTGCCTATCTAATTCTGTTTAGCTATTGTTACCTTAACTAAAGTAATACTAAAAACTACCTGTCTAACACTATGCAAAGTCAGAGGATACAGCATCTGAGGGCAAGGAGGAACCCTCACCGTTCCTCACAGTGGCAACTCATCTGTCAGCCTCAAACAAGCTGGAAGAGGAGGTTGAGAGAATGACTTCCACCACAGGGCTCCTAGAAGACCCCTCACCAGGGTCCCCAGCAGGGGCAGGTATACCCTGAGGGAATCCTGGGATAGGGGAGAATCCTGGGTGGTCGTGGTAGGAGGTCTGGCAGTTGAATAAACTCCACACCACCAGTCCAAGCAGCATCCAAGCACCAGGCTTCCCCCCGTCATGCTCAATAAGGGCCCGGAAGAACACACCTTTGTCCTTCCATGCCTGCCTCATGTAAGCACTGTAGGCCACGTTCGCCACCCGACTATGTCCCAGGGCACAATACGCCTGCCCTAAGGAGTCACATGCCTGGGACAGTTGGTCCAGAGCTGCAAGCCCAGGCTCAATGGCCTGAGTCAGGCAATGCAGCTCTGGGGGCAGGAGCAACTTCTCAGCCTGCACAGGGATGGCCTCTGCCACAGAGCAGGATGAGGGCCTCCTCTTCCTCCTTCACCTGGCACGTGCAGATTGTGCCCCTTGCTGGCCCTGCTGTCTACCATCTGCCCACTCTCTCCCCTTTTCCAGCCTGATCCCAAGGGTCCTGCTAAGGTGGTTGTGGAGGACAGAGGTGCCCCTCTGTGCTCCCTGTCACTGGGAGCACAGAGCAACAGTACAGGCTATTCCCTGGGACTGGGAGAAGTTGTCCCACACTGCAGACCTCAATGGAGCATCTGCCAGGCCCTATACCTGCCTCCTCCACCAACTGGAACTCCTCCTCAGAGTCATCTGCTGCCCTCCTCCTGACCCTGGTAATCTGCCATGCTAATAATAGTACAAAACTATCTAAAGGTAATCCTATAGAAACTATATTCTAACTATATAATATAGATCTCCTAAATATTAAATCTAAAACCTAATCCTAAATTAATAACAATTCCTACCTATATGTATATCTAACTATATCTATATCTAACTAACTATATTCTATGTATCATATATATATATATATATATATATATATATATATAATATGTATTAGGGGTGTGCATCAGGGCCCATGTTGTTTTTTGTTATACTTATCGTTTTCATTATTTAAAAAGTGTCATTTTATTGTTATTGTTATTAACAAAAATATTGTTTTCATTATTGTTGTTATAGATATCGGTACCGGGTAGCACCGGGTAGCACCTGCCTGCAGAATCCCTGGTCCTCAACTATGCTAAAGAGCTGATCATCCAGGGAAATCATTAGGGATGGATGAACAGATCACGGTTCGGGTTTGGCTGTTCGGTTCATCTGCTTTCAGTTCGTGCATTTGGGTTCGTGCATTTGGGTGTTTGCCGAGTTTGGGTTCAGCCATTCGGTTTGGCCGTTCTGTTCGCGTTCGGCCGTTTGGCCCAAAAAAATAACGCGAGAACTCAGGAAGCCGTAATTGAGCCGGAAACTGGAAATTCATGTGTGTACGGAGCTGCGTGGTGAGTGAGTGTGTGTTTGACTCAGTGGCTGTTAGTTTTGTGTGTTTTGGTTGTGTTTGTGTTGGGTTTGACTGTGCTGTGTGTTTGGGTGGTTGGTGAGTGTTGGTGTCTGTTGTGTGGGTGACTTGAGTCTGTGTGTTTTAAAAAAAATGAAGAAGGCGACGGCGGTAGTTTTGCTCCCCCGGCTGGGGGACCACTTGCCGGTCGAGGAGGGGGAAATAGATGTGGAGACCCTACTACACCTCCAGTGGTGGTGTCCAGCTCCTCAGCTGAGGAGCCAGCGGTGGGCTCAGGAGGTGCTGCCAGGTTTGTAAACTTTTTTTCTACTTTGTGTACAAGAAAGGCTCTATCCATCAGAGCAAGCTCACTGGCATGTGGGTGGGCGCATGGGTGGTGGGCATCAGACAGTCACACACAGTGGGCATCAATGGGTGGTAGCTGATGTCTGCCACAGAGGGAGAGGGTAAAGTAGTGTGGGGGGCTCTGGCACGAGCAGCACCCCCACCCAAACATTTGCCAGGCTAGCAAGGGTCTCCACTCTCCAGTTGCCATCCCATTCCCTAAGCACCCCCAAATAAGGGCAGGCTCTTTCCTACAACCAGGGTTCCATCTCCTGTCTCCATCCCTAGCACCCTAAGGCGGTCAGGATTTGCACATGCCAGCCAGGGTAGTTCCAATCCAAAGCACCACAAGGAGGGTAGGGTTTGCACGTGCCAGCCAGGGCCTTCCTAGTTGCAATTGCCAAGGCTGCCTTCCGCCAGCTGTACCTGGTGCGTAGGCTGCGTCCGTTCATCTCCGTCCTGGACCTGACCTCCCTCATCCATGCTTTCTTCACCTCGAGGCTGGACTATTGTAACGCGCTCTACGTAGGGCTTCCCTTGTTTCTGGTTCAGAGGCTGCAGCTAGTGAAGAATGCGGTAGCTCATCTCCTTACGGGGACGGGCCGTCGGGAGCATATTACACCTGTGCTCCGAGCTCTGCACTGGTTGCCGATAGCATGCCGAGCCAGGTTCAAGGTTTTGGTGTTGATATATAAAGCCCTTTACAGCCCCTCATACCTCAAGGACCACCTCACCCTCCGTGCCCCAGAGCAGCTCCTTCGGTTCACCGGGGGTGCCTTCTTGGAGGTCCCCCGTGTTAAGTGGGGGGCCACAATGGAGAGGGCATTCTCAGTGGCCGCGCCACGCCTCTGGAACTCCCTTACAGAGGAAGCTTGCCTGGCCCCTAGCCTATTGACATCCTGGCAAAATTGCAAAACTTGGCTGTTCACCCAGGCCTTTGGGGAGGGTGGGAGGGGAGGGTGAGGGTTTTTTAGCTCCCCCACCTGATGTATTATTTATAATGTTTTAAGCCCTGTTTTAATATTGTGATGGATGTTTTTAAATTGTATTTTATTATTGGAAGCCGCCCAGGGCTGCTTTTTCAGGAGGGGCAGGGTATAAATTTATAAAATAAATAATAAAATAAATAAATCCCTAATATGCTCTAGCACCCCCGGGAGGGCAGGATTTGCACGAAAGTTCTAGTTGCAATCCCTAGCACCCCAAGGAGGGAGGACTAGAGGCATCATCATAAATGCATGATATTTATTTGGTGTTCTTATGTGTTCCCATTTCAGAGAGGAATCGGATTCCGGCCCCAGGGCCAGCCCTGCTGCCAGGACCAGGACAAGGAGAAGGACGCACTGGACCCCTAGGTGGAGCTTGCCAGTGACACCCCCAGACATTCTGCGCCAGTTGTCTGATGTCTGGAGGTTGTACCACAAGGGCGAGAGAACCGCCACATGCAAGGTATGCCATGCGGACTGGAACAACAGGGAATGAATTGCCTTATGACCTTTTAGGAAGGGAAGTCCCCTGCAGAGAGAGATTGGATGGTCACCCAGTTCACCCACTTGTGGAAACAGAATGCAGGCAGGGCTTGACAGACCATTGGTGTGACACAGTATGGCACTACGCATGTACCTATCTTTTTATATCTGCAATAAAGTTGTCCGCCAGTAGAGGGAGGGGACCATGTTGGGGCTCATCAACCACACTGAGTGGAGGCATGGAATGTGAGTGAGGCGGGCTGGTTGGGAGGAGTCTGGAGTGGTGTCCATGGAGCCTCAGCACCAGAAGAAGGGGGGGAAGGCAACCAGTAAAAGGAGGCATATAAGCCCTTCCCCTCCCACCCCTGCCAGCCCCGAGATGGAGACCCCCAGACCCCTGGAGGATGCAGAGGTCAAGGCCTTTCTGTCCAGGTTGCAGCGGTGCACCCTGGGCTATGTGGAGGTGGTCCAGTGCTCCTCTGCCGACCTGGAGAAGTGCCTGGTGGAGGAGCTGCAGGTGGTCCAGGTGGAGCGGCAGAAGGTGGTGGCATACGCGCAGTATGTCTCTGCCGAGCTCCGCTGCGTGCAGCTGTACCACCAGGCACTCTCCAGGTGGCATACAGCAATGAAAGATGGGTTGGATCACACCATTTTAAACAACATGCTGAGCAAGCATGAGGTCGTCGGCTCTCAGGCCTGTGAAGTGCCCCTACCTCTCCTGCCTTTATCCCAATTCCCGGTGGCAGCAGAGCCACAGACTCAAGTTTCATTTCTATGTTTGCTTTTGTTTTATTTAATGTTGTTGCTTTGTTCTTGTTGATGTTATTTAAATAGTTTTTATAAAAGTTGATGTAATGTATTCCTTGTTACGAGCTTTGTTTGACCTGTCCAATTTTTTTTTTTCCCCTTTGTGCTGAAGTTCTGGCTGACAGGTGGCATAATCTCATACACCTTGTTGATCACTTCCAGCAGCATCTGCCATCTCATGTAGCGTACTTATGAACCCAAAGATGTGCTATGCCAGCAGCAGGGTCTCAACTAGCAGAAAGCCCCGAGGAGGTGCAGGGCTTGTGTTTGTATGGGTAGATGTGACAGAGAGAAAGAGTGAAAGGCTCCTCGGCAGCAGGCAGCGGGAGTTATTGGTTGGAGGGGCTTTTAGTTTCAGCAGTCAGCTTCAGCGGGCATCCACGGGTGGGTGCAGAGGAGTAGGCTTTTGGGGAGGGGGGCAGGCTTGTGTGCGGGCATCAGCCTTTTGGATGCAATGGAATGGAATGCAGCCCCCAGTGATTGGAATGATGGTCCCATAATCTCGTTGATGGTCCCTGGGACGGGCAGGCATGATTGAATCAGGGATAGTGGAATGACAGCCTAAAGCCTATGGGGCACACTTAATTTGATCAGTTGATAGGTGGTAGCAGGGCAACAGGTACAGGGACACACACAGGCAGGCAGGCACATATAATGCGTTGTGGGTTATATTCAATCTCATTACGGTAGGTTTGCTGCATGCTGAATGTGGGCAATGGGCATTAATAGGTGCATGAGCACAGATGGGAGCTGTTCCTGGTTCTGGCAGGTGGCAGCCAGGATATACCTACCTCTCCCCCTCTAACTCCCATCTCCCTCGTTCTACCTGGGAACCTCTATCTCTCTGGCCATATAGTGCCGGTGACAGGATCGTCTGTCTCTCCTTCAAGCAGTAGGTGGACTCTCTCTCTCTCTCTCTCTCTCTCTCTCTCAGCAGCAACCTGGGTGGGCAGACAGGCTCCTTGGCATGAGAGGCAGGAAGGCAGGCAGAGGCTGCTGAGGCATGCTTTGAGCCTTGCAGCAACCTGAGGTACAGAACACTTGGCACAGACACAGCATATAGGTCTGGCAGCAGCAGCTGTTTCTTTATGCCATGGCATCATGGCACAGACAGCATATAGGTCTGGCCTGGGGGCCATTGGCACTGGAAGAAGCAGACATTGGTGGCCATGCTACAGAACCCTTGACATGGATAGAGTATAGTCCAAGGATCTCTTAAACAGTCGATCCTAAGAGATAGGTGAGCATTGTTGTGAAGGGATGGGCTGGTGCTTGAGAAGGGGAGGGGCAAGCAGAGCTCCCCACCCCCTCATGCTGGGTACAAAGCATCCCTCCCCCCAACATCTAGACGGGAGCAGTGGGAACGGATCTGTGTTAGATCCTGGGGAAGATGGTGGCTGCTTACCTGCTTCTCCCCATAGAAGGGATTGGGGGGGCATAATACCCATCACCACACTCTGCCGATCTCACTGCTTCCCCCACCCCCTGCTTTACAGACAGGCACCTTCCCTCATGTTCCAAGCACAAGATTGAAGTACATACCTCTCCTGACCCTGAGTTGGGCTTCTCCTCTAGTCCTATCGCCACTTGAGAATGTATTTCCACTCCCCATGGGGCAGGTGGGATCCCCCCACACCTGTCTCTGCTGAGCTCCCTCTCCCCTGAGCTGGTTTGTATATAACTGTACTGATACCATGGTTTTGTGAGTGGTTAATTTAATATTTTATTTTCTTAATAAAGTGGAAAGATAGCCCTCCCTGCCTGTAACTTGGCCCCAGAACCGTGACGGCCGGTCCTGGGGCAGGAGTGGCTGTTTCATGGTGCGGTGGAATGACAGCACACTGTGCGAGGAACGACAGCGCCAGACCCATCATGATGGGTCCCGGGCTAAGGTGGCAGCTTCTAGGTTTTGTCCACAGCCCTCCCTGCCTGTAACTTGGCCCCAGAACCATAACAGCCGGTCCTGGGGCTGGATTGGCTGTTTCATGGTGCCATGGAATGACAGCACAGTGTGCGAGGAACGACGGCCGCAGACCCATCACGGTGGGTCCTGGGACTGGAGTGGCAGCTTCTAGGTTTTGACGACAGTCCTCCCTGCCTGTAACTTGGTCCAAGGACCCTAACAGAGGGTCCTGGGGCTGGAGTGGCTGATTCTTGATGAGGTGGAAAGACATTGTAGTGTGCGAGGAATAACGGCCCCAGACCCATCACGGTGGGTGCCGGGGCTAAGGTGGCAGCTTCTAGGTTTTGGCCACAGCCCTCCCTGCCTGTAACTTGGCCCCAGGATCCTGATGGCAGGTCCTGGGGCTGGAGTGGATGTTTTTTGATGTGTTGGCATGACAGTGCCCTGTGTGAGGAATGACAGGTCCAAGAACCTGTGGCACAGACAGCATGGGTGGTATTGGCAGTAGCAGCAGACATCGGGTTGTCTGGGCACATAACCCATGGAACAGCAGAGACAGCAGCAGCAGGATTTGCCTGTACACAGCCCCCCTGGATGGTTGGATTTGCAAGGGAATAGCTACCAATACAGCAGCAGACGGCAGCAGCAGAATTGTGTTGGCACATTTGGATTGGCCAGGGCAGAGCACCCCTGGACCAGCAGACAGCAGTGGAGGTATTAACACACCAGTGGTGCACACCACCCAGGGTTGCCAGGGTAGGTAGAGACAGGCACTGTGTCATGAGAGACAGGCATACTGAGGCGGGGTTCAAGCTTTGCAACCTGGGCGGGTGGGCAGGAAGGCAGCCTGGCATGAGCAGAAGGCAGACTGGGGAAGTGTTTGATCTAGACCACCTGGGCAGGCAGGTGGGCTGTCAGGCAGTGTGGCATGAGCAGAAGGCAGGCAGATCAAGGGAGGCAAGGTTCAAGCTTTGCAATCTTGGCTATTGGGCAGGTAGCATGGTATGGGAGGCAGTAGGGAAGGCGGGCATGGACAGGCTTTGAGCTAGGCAACCTGCTTGAACAGACAGGCACCTTGGCATGGGATGCAGGAAGGCGGACAGAAGCATATTACTTTGAGCTTTGCGGCAAGCTTGGCAGGCAGACAGACAGCGTGGCATGAGAGGCAATAGGGCAGGCAGGCTGGGGCATTTGTAGCAGGGCACTCTGATAGGCTATCAAAGACTGTGCAGTGTGAGAGAGCGAGAGCCAGTCAGTGTCAAATAGGCAGGCTGAGATCATATAGCTAGCCATAGGCCGGCTGGCAGGCTTACAGTTTGTTTCCCAATGCCACCCTGCATCCTGAGGTCAGTCAGATAAGGCGTCCGAGGCCAGGTAGTATGAGAGACAGAGAGAGAGGCAGGGCGGGTGCCATGCATTAGGAGGGGGGGACAGCACCTCAGCAGCACACAGGAGCAGTAGCCCTATCCCAGATTGAGAAGGAGGAGGAGGAGCCCTGTCCCAAGACTGCCCCTGGAATGGGATGTATGGTGTGTGCAACTGCACCATCACTCCTTGTCCAGGGGCAGCTCTGGGAATCCCAGCAGCGGAAGGTTGACCTTCAAAGAGCAACTGCTCCACCAACTTGGCCCCCAGTCTCAGGTGGTGTGGGCGCATATGTCCCCCGCGATGGAGAAGACCCTCTCGCTGGGGACACTGGTTGGTGGGCAGAACAGGAAACCCTTGGCCACTGTGGACAGGGCCGGCCACACGTTGGCCTTGCCGGCCCAGTAGACCAAGAGATGACTGCTGGAATCTATGCATGGCTCCTCCTCCAGATAGGTCTCCACTGCTGCTGAGGTGCCATCATACTCCCTATGGTAGCTCTGGGTGGGCACCACCTGCCCCACTGCCCTCAGTCACTCTGCTTGCCCTTTTGTGCTGGTCCTCATGCTCCCCAGAGTGGACTGGGAGAGGCCCAGATGGGTGGAAGGGGTCGCTGCTCCCACTCCCACCATCCCCAGAGGCATCCTGTTGCATGACCCACTCTGCCTGCCTGCCTCACCTTCTGGACCAGCATAACCTTCCGTAGGCCATAGATAGCAGTCTTGCGTGCCATGCTGCCCTTGATCCTGGGGTCCAGCATGGTTGCCAGGACATATTCATCCCAGCGCAGGAGCTCATCGTAGGGCACACTCCCTGCCTTTTAGTGTTTTAGTGTTTGTAGGAGTAGGAAGCCTTCAACTTCCGAGCAAGGTCAATCGCCTCATTGGACAGTTTCCTGCCCTGAGGGCCACAATCCCCCCCCCTCCGCCCCCAGAATCTCATCCAGGCTGCTGCAGAGTCTATGCACCAGTGGGGTCACCTGGCTGAGGGTGGTGGTGGAGCTGCTCAAGGTCTCCGTGATGCCCAGGAATGGTCTCAGGACAAAGACAGTTTGGGATATAATCTCCCATTCCTCCCTGTTGTACCCTGGAGGTGCCTCAATTTCTGTCTCCAGTTCCACCTGATGCAGGGTGGCTTTCTGTTCAAGAAGCTGCTCAAGCATCAGGAAGGTGGAATTCCACCGGGTGGAGACATCCTGGATAAGGGTGTGCACCGGGGACCCTTGCTCGGCCTGTTTCTCCTGGAGGAGCTTGCTGCCCTTCGTGCTGCGGTTGAAGAAGCCCGCCAGCTTCCTCCCCCACTCGACCAGGGAGCTAAGGGTACCTGGCCCAATCCCCTTCTCCCCCAAGCCCAGAGCTTCCTTCACAATGAGATGGAGGGTGTGTGTGGCACAAGGGATGCTTGTGAAGCCCCCTGTCACGGACTGCCTTTAGGATATTGTCCATGTTGTCCGTGACCACACACTTAGGTGAAGGCTGTGCCTGCCATGACCCACTCCCTCAACATGGTGGCCAGGGCTACCTTGAGGTTCCTTGCTGTGTGGGAGCTGTCCATAACTTGGGCCTGAAGCAGGGCCCACCTATAC
Source organism: Sphenodon punctatus (assembly GCA_003113815.1). Lineage (NCBI taxonomy): Eukaryota > Metazoa > Chordata > Lepidosauria > Sphenodontia > Sphenodontidae > Sphenodon > Sphenodon punctatus. The sequence goes on from QEPC01013258.1 coordinate 106,871, forward strand.
CCTGCTTCAGGTCCCCTCCTGCCACTGCCAAGTGCTGCCTCTGTGTCCTGCCACCAGTGTGCCGTCACCACCAGGTAGGCGTGATGGGCGTTTCTGGTGGACCACAGGTCCGTTGTGAAGGGTACCATTGCCCCCCCAGCCCCTGAAAGCTGCTCCCTCACCTGCTCCTTCAAAGCCCTATAGAGCTGTGGCACCACAGTCCAACTCAGGGTGGAGTGGGAAGGCAGCTTAAAGTTTGGTGCCAAGAACCCAATCATCCTCTGGAAGCCCTTGTCCTCCACAATGGACAAGGACTGGCCATCCAGGGCAATCATCTCGGCCAACAGGTGTTTGGCTTTCTCCTGGAAGCCTGTGCCATGGCATCCTGCTGATGGCCTTGACACATTCCCCCACCTCCATGGTGGGGGAATGTGTCATGGTGGACTTATGGCACTGCTGGGGAGACTCCTACTGTTGTTCTGTCCCCATACTGCTCCTGCTGCTAGAGGCAGCAGCAGTTGGTGCAGGACGCTGGCCCACTGAATGAGCCGGGTGATTGGCTGCTGGAGTCGGGAACCCGTTGGCATCCACTTCCCCTGCCTTCCCACTCAGCAACACAGCACTGTGGCATGCCTTGAGGTACCTTGCCATTGCAGTTGTGCCAAGGTTGCCAAGCACCTGCCCCCACTTCTCCACCTTATTGCACAGCATGCACTGCATCTCTCTGGGATAATCTGCCCGCACCAACTTAAAATGATCCCAGACTGAGGATTTTTACCCCCCTTTTGCCTTCTTGCCCACCCCAGCGGACGCACTGCTGCCAGCGCTGCTGGGAGGGGGAGAAGTTTATGGCACTGGCAGTGGCAACACAGCTCTGGGAGGAGGGTCAGACATCACCTCGGGTACAGACATCTCCTCTGCGGCACTAGTGTCTACCTCTTCCTCACTGTCTGCGATCACGGTGATGTCCCGTGAAGGGGAGTACTGTGACCCTGAGGCTAGATTGCCCATTCCCACCATGCTTCTGGCACTCTCCCTGTGCACACTCTCCCTGTGCCCCCCAGCTGCTGCTGCTCTCCCTAGTACTGACATTGCCCGGGGATCGGGCCCTGTCTCTAGCAGCCGGGGTGGGATCCACCAGCTCTGGACTGCTGGGGATTGCCTCGACAGTGGGGGACATTGGTGGCCCTGGAGGAACATCAGAAGAAGCAGCCCCAGCACCTGCTCCAGCACCACCAGCAGCAGAGAAAGATGCAGCCTGAGCCTCAAGTCCTGCAGGCCTCCCAGTGCCCTGCGTGGCAGCGGAGCAGGGCACTGCCAGGAGGTGATGCAGAGCCACTGAAGCCTGTTGCCCTAAAGCAGGCCTGTTGAGTTTGAGGGGGGGAGGGGGTGATACGCTGTGCCTCTGGCTACTGCTGCTGCCTGCTGCTGCTCCCCATTCACTGGCACATGCCCCATTGCCTCCCCTACGGGCAGCAGATTGGCCTCTCCTTCTCTTCTCCATTTCTCCCTCCAAAATAATGTTTATATAGACAGACAGACAGACAGACAGACAGAGATATAGAGATAAATGTGTTTGTTTTTAAATTTTTTATCTATTATATATATATCTATATCTACACTCAGTCTAACTACTATTAACTAATAACTATTCTAAATGCTATGAATTAAATGGATTAAGTAAACACTACTCCTACAAACACTAAAACTATATCACTACACGCTATCTCTATCACTAAACTAACTCTTACAACTGTCTACTATCTCTCTCTCTCTCATTCATTCATTCATTATTTATTTATTTATTTGATGGCACTGGTTCTCGCCATGGCCCCAACTAAAAACAGAACATATACATAAATAGCCATAGGCATGAACACAACATAGACATAAAAATGAGCACACATATAAAAAAAAACAACAACCATCATACAAATAAGATCAACCAGCAATGGGTGAGACTAACTAAGGCATAATAAAATAATAATATCTGGGTGTCACAGATAAACATCAATCGACCCATTAGTCCATTGTAAAATGCATCATATATATATACTTTCAAGGATAAAAACAACAACCAGATTAATACAAAATTAACAGGGAAAAAAGAGGGGGGGGGACTTGCCTCCTCATTTCTTGAACGGATTCAACCAATCCAGATCACCCGAGCCCTCATAGCAAGCAAGGCAAATAAGGCTACATTGTGTATCATTGCCTCAACTGGGGAGGCGAGCAAAGCTAAAATTCTAGTAAGGTCCGAGTCAAATAGGTGGGTCTTCCAAATTGATTCGAGCCAAACGGTCCTAATACTTTAATACAGGGAGCAGCTAAAGAGAACATGGGACAGATCTTTCCTCTCTAAGCCATTACAAGGACAAACTCAAAGTTCATGTGGAGTGTTCGCATACCTTACCTCAATAACTGCTGAAGTAAGTAATTGAAAATGCAGACAAGTAAAAGCCCTACGAAGGGCACAACTGGATAATATGTCCAAGTAAGGTTCAAGATTATGTGTAGATTTAATAAAGCGATAGTGTGGGGAAACCTTCAATTCGAAGAGACTAGCTAAATCGTCTTGCCTCGCTGTGTTGAAAACTCTTTGCCGGATCAAGAGTTTCTGGAGGAGGAAAGATTTATTCTGGAAAAAAGAAAATATAAAAACATTATCCATAATGGTTATGTTTTTCTTAAAACCCACCTGTTCTTGGAGTATTAAGTTCTGCTCCAAAGCCCAAGCTTCTAAATGGCTGAGAAAAATTTTAGAGTATAATTTCCCAATAACTGGGAGCAGACTTATAGGATATTAACAACATGGATCCAAGGGGTTCCCTTTCTTAAAGTCGGGGACAATCACTGAGACACCCCATCCCTCAGGCACATGTAATGCATGATTAATACGTGAAAAATATCTATCTATCTATCTATCTATCTATCTATCTATCTATCTATCTATCTATCATTACACAGGAGGAAACACAAAGAACACAGGGAGGGGTACAAAACTGAAATGAAAATCAATCTAATGATAATCCTACTCTAAATAAATCCAAAACTTAAAAAAGGGGAAGGGAATCAGGGATGGAATAAGAGGGAGAGGGAAAAGGATTCAATGGAGAGGGGAGGGAGGGAGGAAGATTGAACACAGGGAGTGATAAAAACAAAAAATAACTAAATCTATCTAAGCTAAGCTAAATAAATGAGAATATGGAGGTAGATGGGTTGGATGGGTGAAATGGGAGAAGGCTGGCTAGATTGGGGAGCTAGAAAATGCTGGGTGAGGGAGACTTCTGAAACGCCTGCTGTTCAGGAACAGTGACTAGCTCAGAAGGTATTGGGAAGAGGGGAGGCAGACAGTTTTGTTTCTTGCTGTGCCCGCCTCACCGCAAGCCCCATTGGCTCCATGCAGCCTAGCCCATGGCCAATCGCAGACTGCTAAGCCAGTGGTCTGAGGCGAAAAGGGATGGTGATTCGGCAGGCTGGCTGCTACTCCAAGCCAGTCTCCACCCTCCAACCCTGGTGCCTAGAAGTCTGCTCCTAGCTGAGTCAGATGACTTCCCCCTCCCTGTTATATTTGGCCTTCCAGTGACCTGGCAGTAGACCACGATTTAGCCACCCAAACTCAACCGAGTGCGATCCGAACTGACCGAAGTGTTCGGCCATTTCAACGTTCGGAATTCGGTTCGGTTCAGTATGTTCGGATTCAGGTTTGAGTTCGGTCATCCAAACAGGCCTAGTTAGGGTTGAACCCCAAACTTCCGAACCGCGTTCACCCATCCCTAAAAATCATCTCACCTACCTGCATGGTGATTTTGATTGCCCCTGGATGATGCACTCTGCCACACCACAACTGCCCAAACCCCAGATCATCAATTGTGGCCTGACGCTACTGCTGCTGCTTCTGCTGACAGGGGTTTTGAGATGGGACCTGCTGCTGTCCCTCCTTCCCCTTGCCATGAGCAGAGGAGGAAGGTCTGCTGCTGCTCATGCTTCCTGCAGCAGGGAACCCTCTCCTGGCCAAACTATCAGATGTCTCTTGCAGCAGCAAAGCCATATGTCAGGTTCTCAGATGGGAATCCATGTCATTGTTACTTAAACTGCCCCATGGCACACTACCTTCCCACAGTGAAGGTAGGACACCCAGCTGCTGTCACCGGGGATCACTCCCTCCCCCCCGAGGCACCTTGAACGCTGTGTGCCATTGTTGTGGGTCACTGCCTTTGTCCCCAATGGTGTGTGTGCCAAATGGAGAAGTCTGGCCAGGAGAGGTGGTTGCCCCAGCACCACTCCCAGAAACAGCACCCACATCATCATCATTGCTGTGGCTCCCCATACTATCTGCTGCTGCCCCCAGTGAAAAATCACTGCTAGCAGTGCCAGCTGCTGCTGCTGGTGCTTCAGGAGAGGGGTGTCGTGCTGCTGCACACATACCCCTTCCCTTGGCTCCCTCCTCCAGTGCCACTGCTACTACTGGAAGGCTGGGGCTCCCTGCCTTCCACAGACAGATGCCACTCCCTACATATCTGTTACTGCATGTTTCCCTGATAAGACCTGACGCCTTGAGGGGAAAAAATCAGGTCTCTTCAGCTTGGGTGGTGGGCTGTCACCAGTGGCAGAAGTGGAAGCAGGCTTGCCAACACCCCCACATGCATGTCTACGTCCACAGCCTCTACCAGGACCACCTACCCCAGGGGCTGAACTACTCATTCCCTTAGTTATTTTGTACACACAAGTGCAGAGTACACACAGTCAAATAATCTGTAATCTGTAATTTTTGTACCTTTTGTTTGTTATTTGTTTGTCTGATTGTTTTGTTTTGTCAGTTTATATGTGGGCTATGGCGAAAGCTAAAGCCGTCAATAAAATTAATTAATTAATTCATTCATTCATTCATTCATGTACTATATGTGATCTAATTATATATACAAAACCTATCCTAATCCTAACCTATATTTATACAATATATATAATAAAACAGACTAGCCTAAATACCTATCTAATATATATATATATATATATATATACCTATCTAAATACCTATCTAAAATACGATAATACCTGGAATTACTGGAAATTACCAATTACTCTCTTTAGAGTACCAGGGTGCAATCTTAATTAATGGAAGTGCTGCCAAATTGTTTTATTTATTTATTAAAATATTTTATCATATATCATATATATGTACCTCTGTATCGATAGCAAACGGGCCAGGTTTGCAAATTGGCAGCACTTTCATTGATTAAGATTGCACACTGGTACTCTAAATTCAAGTCCCAACATCAATTGGAATGTTACTTAACCTCAGTGAGTAAGTTTACAGCTCTAAGGGCATTGACTTTACTGAGGTTTCATTTGATGCCTTCATAGGTATTGGAAGGAAGATATAATTGGATACCTTATGAATTAAGACTATGCCCTTGCGGGCTCCATCAGGTAGATGATCTCCCATGCTACCTGTTTAATTGTTTATTTATGGATAAAATACACCATACATTGATTAATCCATTGCTAGGAGGGAAATTGCATTGGGATATTCAATTTAGACTATCTTTTTTGTTAGTAATTGTTATTAATTGTTAGTAATTGTTAGTAATTTGTTATATTCAACGTTGCAAACCTGGCCCTTTCACTATAGGTGCACATGCAATCTCATAGTAATAGTCTTTTACTGTCATAGTAATCTGCACTAATTGTGGTCATGTTTTATTGTTTGCCTTTTAACAAGTGATGTCTCTGTCTTTTTAGTGAATAGTGTAATTTTTACTTTGTAAATTTTTTTATTGAACTGTGTATTTTGTTTTTTCTTTTGTATATTGTTTTGAACTATGGCCATGACAAATTATTATTGATTGCTATTGATTGATTACTGTAACATCTTTGTTTAGTTTTATATTGTATACTTTATACAATAAATTAAACTGGGTAAAAATAAATCTCCATACTACCCTAACACACACACACCCTTTCACACTTCCCCCTCACTGAATGCCTGGTGGAACAGCCAGGTCTTGCATTTTTGTTGAAAAGAGGAAAGGTCTGGAGCCAACCGGGCCAACACTGGAAGGGAGTTCCACAGCCTAGGTGTGAACACCAAGAATGTCCTCTCCTCCAGGAAGGTGCCCCCGGCCGACCACAGGGGAAGTTCCAGGACCCGGGGAATAAGGCGGTCCCAAAGGTAAAAGGGGCCAAGAATTCTTAGGGCTTTATAGGTCAAGATCAGCACCTTGAATTGGGCCCAGAAGACTATAGGCAGCCAGTGCAGAGAATGGATCACCGGTGTAATGTGCTCACGGAGGCCTGCTCCCGTAAGGAGACAGGCCACCACATTCTGCACCAGCTGCAGTCTCTGGACTGTCACCATGGGTATCCCCACATACAGTACATTACAGTAGTCTAGTTCTGAGGTAATGAAAGCATGGATAAGAGTAGCCAGGTCGGAGTTTGAGATATATGTCCGAAGCCGTCGCACCAGATTTTATTGGCAAAATGTGCTCCTCACCACAGTCTCCACCTGGACATCCAGGTGGAGCTGGTAATCAAGGAGCACACCCAAAGTGGAAACCTGAGATGCCATTGGGGGGCAGACTTCATCAGTGATAGGGTATATCCACCACTGTCTTATCCAATAACATCACTTCTGTCTTGCTGGGATTCAGCTTCAGTTGGTTCACCCTCATCCAGTCCCACAAAGCTGCCAGACATTGGGTAAACACTGAAACTGCAGAGTCTGGGTCGGATGAAAAAGAGATATAGAGTTTAGTGTCATCAGCATATTGGATAAAACCAAACATCAAACCCTCACACGATCTGCCCAATGGCTGAATATAGATGTTGAATAGGAGAGGGGACAGAATGGAACCTTGCGGGACTCCACAGAAGAGGTCCTAGGGAGATGAAGAACAATCCCCAAGCACCACCCACTGAGTTCTTCTGGTCAGGAATGAGCAGAACCATTCAAGAACAATTTCAACCACCCCAGCTCGGTCCGCATGCAAGTCACCAGCATCTCATGGTCAACAGTATCAAAAGTAGCTGACAGATCTAACAAGATTAACAGGGTCAATTGACTCTGATCTAATTACCAGCGAAGGTCATAGAACAAAGTCACAAGCACAGTCTCAGTACCATAACTCAGACAAAAGCGAGACTGCAAGGGGGGTCTAAAAAACTGATACCATTCAGATGCCACTGCAACTGCCAAGCCACCACCCATTCAATAGTCTTCCCTAAAAAGGTAAGATTAGAGAGAGGCCGATAGCTGGCAAGGGAGTCAATATCAAGCAATAGTTTCTTAAGCAGAGGCCAAATCACTGTCTCCTTTGGGAGGGCAAAGTGTAGAGCTGCCTCAAGGAGACAGTGATGCATTGCCCACCCCTGCCAGAAATGGTCCCAACATCTCCTGTCTAGCCTTGAACAGCCAGGATCAAGATGGGTCCAGTTCACAAGAGGTGGCTCTCAACACCCCAAGAACATCCTCTGCATCAGCAAGCAAAATCCAGTGAAACTGATCCCATGAAACCAGACAAGGCGGGGATTCCACAGCCTCTGGTTCTCCTATTGTATTAAATGCAGCATCGAAATCACAGTAAATCCAAGTGATTTTATCCGCAAAGTAATCAAGAAACAAGTGACATCAGGTGCCAGATGGTTCAAGTTCTAAGTGGAGGGAAGCGGACCAACTAGCCCCCATACTACCCGGAAAAGCTCCACTGGACAAGACTTCATGGATGCTATGAGGGTAGGAAAGAATTTCTGTTTTGTTGCCCACATAGCCATAGCATAGGCTCATAAGCTTGCTCTACGTTGCAATCTGTTACCTTCAGCACGAGATCGGCACTACCATCGCTCTCGATGGCCTCATTCAACAAGGTGTTCCAAAAAGTAACAAGGTCATCGAGTGGGTGCTCATCAAGATCAGTGGATAATTCCCCCAAGAGCATTCTGGAACCTTTCGGGTTCCATCAGTCTCAGGGGGCGGACAAACTGAATTGGTTTTGCACCTCTCCGGTGACAAACATACGCTGAGAGACAGGTCTGCAGGAGATAATTATCTGTCCATGACAAGGGTTCAACAACCACCTCTCCCACCAATGGATCCCCAGCCTCAAGGCCAGTGCCAAAAAATCAGTTCAAGGGTATGCCCTCCCTCATGTGTTGGGCCGATGGCTAATTGAGACAGGCCCATGGTTGCTATCGTGGCCATGAACTTTGAGTGTAAATATCACTTAGTCTGATTTTAAACAGAGTTCCATGGGAAAAACCAGCCATACTAAGTATCTTAAGCAAACCCTTTTTTCACAAGGATCCAAAGTCAGGGTTTGATTGTTCAGACCAGCAATGCTTGGGTAATCTATCATCTGGCATAGTCGATAAACACAGCCAATATGAGAACACATAGAAGCAGATCTTCAATTTGACTCAGAGGACTAGTCTCAAACCATGCCATACAAAGGGTAGTGTTAGGTACACCCAGAATAGATCTGAGGAACTTGTTTTAGATGTTACAGCAAGGAATGTGTATGCAGATTTTTGTAAAGTAACAAATTTCAACTACTTATAAAATCAGATCCCTGTTGGCACACATAATCCCCTCCATTGGGGGTACAATCCTGCCAAGTTTCATCCAAATAGGATGAAACACAAAAAAGTTACAGCTGTAAACGTGTTTCTTTTGAAACCAATGAAAATCAAAAACAAAAGTAAAAACAAAAATGAAACAAAGACTAACAAAATGACATTTTGTTAAAATGGATGAAAAAAACAATTGACATTTTATGTAATAAAAAAGAAATAGTTACTGTGCACATCCCTTCAAAATTAACAGATACAATATTCACCAAGGATATTTTTCATCACTAAACCTAAAGCATCAGTGGGCAAAAACATGTCTAAGCTCAGACTATCTGGAGTAGACAATTTGAAAGAAGGGGTAGAATTCCCCTGCGTAATGTACAAAGGTGAAATCCAAACTATGTTGCCAGAATTACGTGCGGGGAGGAAAACTGGAAGTTACACACAGACGCAGATAAGGGCTATAGCAATAAGTAAAAGAAATTTCATGATGAGTCACTCAGTGTGCAGAAAAACTCATTGGTTGAATGAATACCTTTCTGAAACTCCTAATTTCTCACATCATTTGGAATAATAATCATCCTCAATGTCAGTTCAGGATCTCTGATTAATACTTCCAATTTGAAGCGATTTGGCAGGCGGCACCGTACTTCTGTCACTTTTGAAAATTAAAATTGGACTCCTCCTTATAGCTTGAAAAGAAACTGTACAAAATGACAGTGACATTTCAACATAAGGTATCATTTTACTCCTTTATGCATGAAGCTGCTGTTTGAAAGTTCTTATATCATTTTTGTGTGCAATTTAAACACATCTTATTATACAACTAGCTAAATTTAATAGCTCTAGATCTCCCAAGATGTCATTGAAAAAGCAAGTCAAAGGTGGTGGCACAAGTCAAATACAGACACCTGCAGACTGAAATCAAATATATCATTGCTTGAATCATGCATTTCCCTTGTTTCCTTCTGTATATATCTGAAACAAAAACTCTGAGTGCACTGTTTCCCACAGAAACAGCTTTTTCGCCTTCATTTGCATGAGGAGGAAAGCTACTGGCATTTTCAATTTTTTCACGATTTCTCAGTATTTTCCACCATATTGGTAATTTCCAGTAATTTCAGGTATTATCGAATTTTTCAGTAATTTCAAATATTATACTGGAAATTACCAGAAACTGCTGAAAATTACCAGAAATTACCAAAATGGCAGAAAATAGTGGGAAATGGCCAAAGGTGTGCTGAAATGATTTTGTATGGCCAAAATTTATCTGCTCCTTTCCCTTTTCCTCATTTGGAAAGGATTGAGAAATTACCATTTTTAAATGGTAAAATTTTTGCTTATTAGCCTTTTGATACTACTGTGTGTGTAGCCATGATGTAGTCGTGTAGTCATTGATGCTATTTTCATTAAAGGAGAAATTTAAACACATGATTTTTTCAAAATGCGAATGCTTTGCATACATGCAGCCCCCAGTGAGATCTCGCAAGAGCTCACCATGATTTTCGAGAATCTCGTGAGATATTTAAAAAAATTTAAAACATTCTGTGCATGTGCAAAATGGCCTCCATGTCTATTCTGCGTATGTGCAGCCCACTGGCAGACATTTTGCACATACAAAGAGCATTTGAGGTTTCTCGGGAATCTTGCAATATTCTCAAAACCCCAAAAGGTTCTGCGCATGCTCAAAATGGTCACCACAGACATTCATCACATGTGCGGCTGCTCAGTGACTATTTTCAAGAATCTGACAAGAATGCCAATGAGAACACTTATTCTCATGAGATTCTCAAGATGGAAAAATCTCATCAAGAAGCATATTCTGAACAAGATTTTCACCTAGGACAAAATCTCATTTTAGCCCTAGCTTAATCTCTATTCAATTGAAATTTTTACTATTGCATGATTTAACTCAAAATGTACTCTCACTGCACCCTTACATGTACCAAACACAGCTATCCATTGCAAGGCAGCATAAACATAAGGAAGGAATCATACTTTTAGTTTTAACAGTCATTCAACAGTTTTAGGGCCCTATGCTTACTTTCCTTCATTGGCTTCCTAGTTGTAAATGGAGCAAATTTGCAAGTCATTTAAACATCTATCCACAATGGATCCAAGGTCCTTCCTGTGTGACTTTAGCTAATTTAGAATGCATACTGTGTATACATAGTTAGGATTTTTCTCCCTGAACATGCACTGCTTTGCACATAACACTATTTATTCTAGGGCTGAAACCTGTTTTTGTTTCTTGGGTTTTTTTGTGTCGTTTTTTTACGAGAATCACATTTCTCGGATCATTTTGGTAAACAGTGAGCAGTCACCTGTAGAGTGAGAGGGGCAGACAGGTCCAAGAATAAGAGTCTGATGTGGATATAAAACTGACGTCTGTGCAAAAGAAGAACATGTACTTTTAAAGTGTATTACTCAATCTGGAACGGGAAGCTGCTGGCAACCTGGTCAGGATTGGGTCAAGTCATGGAACTAACATTCATGCGGCTGGGTGGGGAGCCACACAAATGTGTGTCTGGCCAGCCCTACTAGCACACTGCACCCACTGCCCAGCCCTCACCATGACAGGAAGCCATAATGACTAGGCATGGAGGACCCAATCTGTGTCATGTAGGACTCAACAGAATAGTACTTACCGGTATTCTGAAAGATTTTTGAAGTTCCAAATAGTCAGTCTGAGTACTCTAAGGCAATTTGGTTTTCTTGCATAAGCTTTGGACTTCGGAGACCAAAGCACAGAACGTCATTCAAAAAGTTGTTGCAAAGTTCTTGAACCCACAGCCAAAGCACTACCCAGAAAAGCAGGCTAGCAAGAGTGGAACAATCACTCCAGAAGACAGCACCCCAAAAAGTGAAACTGCATGCAAAAAACAAAAACAAAAAAAGCAACAGTAGTGTGTGTGCCCACAGCATGGTCCACCATCAGCATTGAGTGCACCCACTTTCTCATTATGCCAACCAAGCAGTGCACAAAAATGCAGATTAGCAAGAGACATTGCTCAAGAAGAATAAAACAACTCCCGCAAAACAGTCTGCAACTGCATGAGGAATAAAATCCCACAATAATAATAATAATAATAATAATAATAATAATAATAATAATAAATAAGCCAGCAAGTACAGGCCCCAGAAGCAGTCACTAAATTAAGAAGCCCCTCCCGCTCCCCAAGGGGCACCCTCTTCCTTGGCATGGCTTTGTGGCAATGGTAAGTTGAACAGAACAAGCAAACTTGGGAAGTGAAGCCAGGCACAGAGATCCCGTCGCATGGTGCCAAGTGCCAACCAAGCAGCAGGCAGCAATGTGGGACCCAATTATTAATTATTCATTATTATTATTATTATTATTATTATTATTATTTATTTATTTAAAGGCTGCATGGCATGGTAAAGGGCAACGAAACCCCCATCCATCAGCATTTGCCGTATAGAGAGGACAGGCTAAACCATACTATACCATGCCATGCTAGGCACCCCTCTCCACCAACCCAGCTGATTATTTACAGATCCAACAGCACTGTAGCATGCAGCGCAGCCATATTCACCAAAGAGAATGGACAAAATGGCTGCAGTGCAAACATTTCTTTTGCCCTGCCAGCCAATTCAAAAGCTGACCATCTGACTTGGCCATCCAATCAAATGGGTGAAATAGGAGGAGGATGGCAATGGATTGGGAAGAACACAAACTGCTGGGAGAGGGAGAGTTCTGAAAACGCCTGCTGATAGGATCAGTGGCTAACTCAGAATGAATTGGGGTGGGGGATAACTTTTCCTACTTTCTGCGCCCACCTTACCATAAGCCCCCTTGGCTCTGTGCAGCCTAGCCCCTGGCCAATCGCAGACTGCCAAGCCAGTGGTGTGAGGAAAAGAGGGATGGTGATTGGGCAGGTTGGATGCTAGTCCAAGCCTCTCCACCCCTCCTCAGCTGACCTCCACTCCCCGGGCCTGCCAGTCACGTTTTTCCTGTGCAAACCCACCTGAACTCCAAACATTGCCGATTTTTTGAATCTTTAACATTGCAGCCATTTTAATAATGGCTGCAATGTTAAAGATAAAAAAAACCCAGCAATGTTAAAAAGCCAATATGCCAATACCAATAAATCCAATATCGAATTAATCCGATACCGATAAAATAAGTAACCGATAATTTAATAACTTTAATTGTCTAAATTTAATTGTCTAATCAAATATGGAGAAAAGGAGTTTAAAATAGCTGTTTTTGAAGATGATATGATAGTGTATTTGGCATCTCCTTTACAATCTGTTTAAAGACTTATGCAGCATTGAAGATTTTAGTGAGTTGTCAGGATATAAAATCGATTGGCAGAAGTCATCAGTAATAGTATTGGTGGAGTATAGTAGATTTAAACAGCAGATAATAAAACAGATCCCGTTTAAGGTAGAACAAGTGAAGTTTAAATATTTGGGAATTTGGATTACAGCAGATCCCAACCTACTATACCATCATAATTATGTCAGCATGATCAAAATTTTTAAAGAAGACTTAGGGAAATGGAGTAAACTGTCGATAAGTTGATTGGGGAAAATGAATTTATATAAAATGATGTTACGCCCCAACATTTTATATATTATGACAGTGGGCATTTTTACACACACGTTAAAGTTCCGGATTTTTCAATCTTCTGGGTTTACAAGTCCGTTCCGGATTCATTTCACTCTCACTCTCACTCTCACTCTCACTCTCACTCTCACTCTCACTCTCACTCTCACACACACACACAACCCTCAGGCAGTTCCTGGATGCATTCTTCACACAAACACTGCCCTGAGGAAGCCTAAAGTATCTGCAGCTGTAGATGTGACAGGCTGCCATGGAAACCAAGTGACCACAGCTGCCTGTAGCAAAGCAGTTTACCAGGAGACATTTTTATGCACAAAACATCTGGGAGAAGTTCTACGCAGAAGTTCGAAGATCTGGATGTTTAAGATCTGGGTGAGTGAGTTAGACACACAGAAAGTTTCAGGATGTAAAAGCAAACATGCAGAAGAAATGTGTGTGTAAAAACACCCAACATTACCAATAGATATTCCTAAAACCTTCTTTAAGCAAATGGAAAAGTTAATATTCTAATTTATTTGGCAAGGTAAACACCCCAGGATAGCCAGGAAAGTATTAAAAAATAGTGAAGAAAGAGGAGGGCTGGGATGCCCAGATCTATATTTATATTAATTAGCAGCAACATTGAGAGACTGGTATCAACCGAATCTAGAGTTACAATGGGTTTACTTGGAAAAAAATGGCTTGGGAATAAGAGACTTTCGAGATTATTTGGTAGACGATGTTAAGATGAAAGCAAAGGAGTGGAAGGACCATCCATTTGCATGGACTGCACTGAAAACTTGGAAGCGTATATTAAAAAAGATAAACTTAAATAAGTCAAAGTCTCCTTATTCACTAATAGAGAACAGATATCTGAGAGAAGAGAAATTAGCAATACATTTGATTAGAGGCTCAGGATTTCCAATGAGGTGGAATACAATTCAGTTTCATAAAAGTAGATGTGCTTTCCTACAGTCTCCAGATTGGAGTTATGCATCCAAATAGGCGAACAGAACGCGGTTCGGATATTCGGATGCTGGGTTTGAAACCCAGGTTCAGGTTCGATGGTTCGGTTCAGCTGAGTTCGGTTTGGCCAAACTTGGCCGAACATTCAAAAATAGCGCTATCGATACCGAAACCGAAATGAAACTGAAATAGAATTTTTGGCCCTGAAAAGACTTTTTCCCGCACCCGAACTCTATCGAACTCATCTGAACACGACCGAACTGTTCGGTCATTTGAGAGTTCGGTTCGGACGTTCAGTTCGGACATCCGAACAGACTGAGTATGGTCTGAACTCCGAACATCCGAACCGCGTTCACCCATCCCTACATCCAAAGCATATTTAAGAGTAAGTTTAAGAATGCTTAGCTTATTTAGACATTTCTAGGCAGTTCTCCAACATGTTGGACTACTTCTACAGCTCGGAATTTCTCAATAGGGATGTGTGAACAGAACCGGGTTCAGAAATTCGATTCAGTCCAAAAATCGAGTTCGGTTCGTAAGTTTGGTTTGGTCGACAGAACTAGTCAAGTTCAGTCAAATTCCGAACTTCCAAACTGAGTTCGTAATTCAAAACTGGTTTTTAAGCTGTTTTTGCCCTTCTGAACTGGTTCGGATTCAACCGAACAGTTAGGTCAAATTTGAGTTCGGTTTGGAAGTTCGGTTCGGTCAACTGAACCAGTCGAGTTCGGTCCGAACTCTGAACTTCCGAACCGCGCTCGCATATCCCTATTTCTCAAGCCATTTTGTTTCTATCTGAGATAGCTGCAGCCTTATGTATGCTTGGAGCAGATAGACAGACTCCAGGTGCTTTCACATATGCGAGAACATGTCCTTAGAAGGTTGGAAGAGGAGACACACATGTAAATTGGGCGTGGCTTGATCACGTGGGAATGCCCAGAGGCATGAGACTGAAGCTTTTAAGCACATTTGCTAGGGCAATTGAAAGAGCTGGATCATATATGATATGAACATATCTTAAATGTAGCTGATGGTTTCAATTAAGTCTGGAAATTTCACTGATTCACAGTTGCTGAAGATTTTCCTTTTATTAGAGTTGAGGAAATATTAAATCAAACAGATTTATTACTTGGTTTCCCTGTGCAGTTTCAGCAACATATGGTGTAGCCAGATGAGCAACCTGGGCCTGATCCCTACGCTACCCCATGGCAAGCAATTGGCCCTGTCGTACTCTGGGGACAGCGCAGAGAGCCTGGTAAACGAGCAGGGGACCGCAGATGTCTGGGCCGATTGCAGAGCGTTCTCCACAGCCTGGGACTGGAGGCTCTGCCCCCTGCAGTGTATGATCCAGCCTGCTGCCCAAATGCAGCTGTTCGTGAGGGGGAGGGAGGGTGCTCAGTCCACCCACCCTGCCTGAGAGCTGATGGACAAAGGGAGCCCAGGAAGAGCACACACTTTCTACCCAGGCTCTTCCTCCCTGCTCATCAGCTGTCAGTCAGGTGGACTGGCAGAGAAGGGAACTTGCTAAGAATGCAGGCTACCCTGCCCTCATCAATCCAGATGACAGCTGACAGCGCCCAGAGGATACACACATGCACACCTCTCCCAACTTCAACAAAGACCTGATCAGAGGAGGGGGACCCAGTGGAGCAGGCCTTTCCTCTAGGCCCCCCCCATATCAGTTGTTTTTTTCAGGGCGGGCAGAGGGGGACATGTGGCTCCTCTGGTCTTCTCCCCTCCCCCATCAGCCTGAGTGGACAGAATCCTGCCCCGGCTGGGATGTGCTTGTGAGCAACAGGTGCTAGCACCCATCACTAATGGCTTACAGGGTTGCTCATGGGGCAAGCACACCCGGCCACATAGGCTTGGTCCGCCCTGGACAGCCTGACCCCACATAGGGTAAGGCCACTCCATCATGCATCCTTGAGATTTCTTCAAGGACACATCCCAGACCAAGCAGATGCTCATCCCACCTCGAAACGAGGTGAACATCTGGCAGCCCTGGACACACGAGCCATTGCATCCCATGTCTCATTTGTCCAGGGCGGGCCGAGCCTCCCTGTGCATGTCATGTGGCTACAGTCTTAGGCCATTTTTAGACGTGCAGGTAATCTAGCACATTTAAAAATCCACTTTAAGAAAAAGACGTACCGGAAGTCACCCAGCTGCCATTGGAACAGTGGTAAACACATTATTTTTAAATCTGGATTTGTCAAACCCCAGTATTAAGATTTGACCAATCCAGTTTTAAAAATAATACACAAGCTGTTGTTTCAGTGGTGGCTGGGCAACTTCCAGTGCCTCTAGAAGGGGTCTTAGAGTTGCATGGATGAAGAGTAAGTTGTCTAAGATTTGCCACCCATAATTCTCCAAAGAATTAAAAGGGCCAATCAGCAAGCCCAATAAATGATAAAGGAATGCAAATAGGGACTATCACATCATTAGTTCTTTAGATATTATGAAGTATATTTTGGTCAAGCTATGATACCCTGTATATCTGCTATACTGGTGAATTAAAGACAAATGTCCACAAGATCCAACATCTTAACAAGCTTGCAGGAGCTGTGTGTGTGTTTGGTGCTTGGAGGACTGGGGCTGCTGTGGCGATTGGAGGAGGCTTCTGACACTCTACTTGCTCCTCCCCCTCTCCAGGTAACAACTGCCAGGGCAGTGCCCTGTGAGCGCCAGTCCTTGGGCGACACCCAGAGGGTGTCGGCCGTTGACTGGGGCCGTTCGCTGGACCGGAATGCCCGGGGGCCCCTCCGCTTGACAAACACCCATCAATTGTGCAGCCCATCTTCACTGTTACTGTTGCCGCCCCACTAATATTATTGCTGTTACAGGGGGCGACTTTTATTTTATTTTATTTTACTTTGTAGTTTTAAGGAGTTTGGGGGGGATGCAGTGGGTGTGACTTGAGGGTGGGGGGTATGAGGAGTGGGTTAGGGTGAATAGGGCCTACCCCTCTGGTGAGAGGAGGGGAGGTGGCCCTTGGGGAGGGTTGGGGGGACCCCCTGTGACAGGGGGAGTCCTGGGGACTGGAATGGGAGGTTGGGATGTGTGGGTTAGGGAGCTTAGGGGTGACTCCTGTGGTGCGAGCACAGGGGGGGAGGAGAGTGGAGGGAACCCCTCGTGTGAGCAGGGGCGACCCTCCAGAGGGAAGGGTTGCCCGCCGGTGGCAGAGGTGGGTAGGGGGGCACAGGGGCAGGTGGGACCCCTCTTGCCAGCCTGGTGGGGCAGCTTATGGAGGGTGGGTGTCTAACGGGGTTCTCTGAGGAGGGGAGGGGTTCCGCAGTTATCGGGGTTGTTATGGGTCGGGGGAGATATGGTCCAATGGGGCGGTGTGTACCATCAGTGAGGAGGGAGCGGTGCCTTGTGCCCATTCCCCTCTCGACCCCCCATGCAGATAGGCTGTGGGTCAAGGCCTGGGAGACCCCAGGTCTTGGTCTGGTGCTGCTGAATGCGAGGTCGGTTGTCAATAAGTAATCTATCATCCAGGAGTTAATCCCGGAGTGGGATGCCGACCTCATGTGTATTACAGAGAACTGGCTGGACAATGAATCGGGCCCTATCTTGGCTGATCTTGTTCCGGCTGGGTTCTCTGTGCAGCATCAGCCTCAGCTGGAGGGATGGGGAGGCAGTGTAGCCATTGTTATCAAGGATGCATTGTCTTTTAGGAGATATCTGGTGCAGGCTCCACCAGGTGTTGAGTGTCTCCATCTTGTGTTGGATTTGGCTGGGGGAAGACTAGGGGTCCTGCTGGTGTACAGTGCACCCAACTGCCCGGCGGCATCCCTACATGCTCTTGCTGATCTGGTGTCAGATGTGATCCTCTGGACCCCTAGACTAGTGGTCCTGTGGGACTTTAATATCCACACTGACACCGATCTTGGAGGAGCGAGGCATGAGTTCATGGCCTCCATGACAACCATGGGCCTGTCCCAAATCATCTGTGGCCCCACACATGAGGAGGGACATACACTGGATTTGGTTTTCTGCAC
>QEPC01013258.1:125051-146859 GCA_003113815.1 Sphenodon punctatus
GCTCTGGCTCGTTTAGCTCTGTTTGAGAGTACCGAGCAGGCTCCACAGGTCCGGGTATTGTGGCCCTCTCCCAGGCAGGCTAGGCAACGGTCATGCTGGTCGCTCACTGAGAGGGTGGCCGGACAGGAGCTACAGCGTTTAAAGCCCAGCTGCTTGGGCATTCCGTTATCCCCGAAGGGCGTAAAGGCCCGGGGAGCGTCCCCGCGGGCTAGGGCAGCACTCCTACTCACAAAGTCTTCTTTACTTTCTTTCTCCTTTCTTGCTGACAAACGCTGAAAAGCACTGAGAAGTCTTCCAACGCCACGTGGTTGGAAGGAACTGAGGCGGTGAGGGCTCCTTCCCCCTATTTATTCTACCATCCCTCGTGATGCGGGCCCGTGTTTTTCTCGGGATGGGGAGGGGATGGAGGGGGTGGAGTCTTCACCATGTTCTAGTCTTTTCCAGGCGTAATCTGCCTGGATACTGCTGATGAGAGGTTTTCCGGTGCCTGCAAAGCAGGAAGTGAATCCCAAGAATGAGAATCGCGGAGATCCTCGAAGAAGAACTCAGATCTACCTCTCCTTTTCCAGAGACCCAGACCATGCAGTCTCCTTATTCTCCCAGTGCCTGTCAGCTGTGGGGGCTTGGATGAGGTCGAGCCATCTGCAATTGAATCCTGACAAAATGGAGGTGATGTTGGTGGGCGAGGGCTTAGGGGGCCTGGGGGTGGTTGGATTTCCTCTTGTTGGGGGGGTTCACCCTCCCATGGTCTCTCAAGTATGGAGTCTGGGTGTGCTCCTCAATTCAGAGCTCAGCCTTGAATCTCAAGTTGCAGCCGTGGGCCGGGAATGCATTTCGGCAGTTACATCTTGTCAGCGGCTTAGGCCGTATCTCTCAGACTCCGACCTCTCCACTGTCATCCATGCCTTCATCACCTCGAGACTGGATTACTGCAATGTGCTGTACGTGGGGCTGCCCGAGAAGCTGGTCCGGAGGCTGCAGCTGATGCAGAATGCTGCGGCCCATCTCCTTACGGGGGCGGGTCACAGGGAGCACATGACACCAGTGCTCCTGGCTCTGTACTGGCTGCCTATAAAGTACTGGACCCGGTTCAAGGTGCTGGTTTTAACCTTTAAAGCCCTTCACGACCTGGGCCCTACTTATCTGCGGGACCGCCTCACTCCCCATGTGCCCGTGCGACTCTTGAAATCATCCGTGGGAGCCTTTTTGGAGGTTCCCCAGGTTAGGCGGGTGGCCACCAATGTTAGATCTTTTTCGGTGGCCGCCCCTGTGCTGTGGAATTCGCTCCCAGAGGAGGCTCAGTTATCTCCCACTCTCCTGCTGTTTCAGCATGTATGTAAGACCTGGCTGTTCCGTCAGGCTTTTGGCGAGGGGTAGGGGTGGAGTGGGGTTTTCCCCCACATATTATAATTTTAAATAGTTTAAAAAAAAATAATATTTTTATTGAATGTTGTTTGCTGCCCCAGGCTGCCCGAGGGCAGGAGGGGTGGGATATAAATTTTAAATAAAATAAATAAATAAATAAATAAAAAGGAGATGAGAGCGATCAAGGACACAGCTTGAAAAGTTAAAAAAAAAATTAAAGTGGAAATGGATTTGATTATTGACTCTAGAGAGAGGTCAGCATTTGTTAATCAAAGGTGGTCTTCAGAAATAGCCAGGGCTGACCACCCCCAGATTTACTCTGGGGGTGGTCAGCTCCATGTCTCCTGTAGCCAGCCCATGCCGCTCCCCTTTCCCCCATATCATAGAGCCATTTGTGGATTGCCCAGTGTTCCAGATATTAGACTGCTAGGCACCCACAGATCTATGGTGTTGTCTGTTGATAGCAAAGTTGCAGCAGTCATCTGCTCAACGGACAGATAGCTGCTCCACCTCCAGCCACTACCCCCACTTTTGGTGACCAGCTCCACTGGTGGTGCTCCAGGATGTTCGGGAGCACTGCAAGTGCGGCTGGTATAGAGCAGACAGTGCCTGCTCCACCTGCACATCTGGTGGCCCACCCACATGAGGTGGAGCAGATGCACGACTGCTATCCATCTAAAAGCACCCAGTGTCAAAGGCAGCAGCAGTAACAAAGGTTGGAAATATGAAATCCAATTTTCAATGCACTGAACCCTGAGATGGAAACTTACTCCCTTCAAATTTCAAGAACAACGTATCATTCTATAATCACGTGTGGGGGATCAAAAAGTGTTAGAGAAATAGCACTTTTAAAAATATTTTCCCGATATCGATTTTGAAGATCCAATGGAGCCAAAAATGTTAAGGGAGTCTTCAAACTGGTTGGCCAAAATTTTCTTAGCATGGGTAATTATGGAAAAGTAGGGCATGTAATGAAAACTCAATATTAAGGTTAAGTAAGAAAGGGGTTAATTTGGGGCTTCCTAAAGCTAGCATTTAAAGAGCAGACAAAGACTGTTTTCACACAGGGCTTCTGGGTGGGGGGATTGGTGTGTACCAGAGGTGGGTGTGCTCCCTTTCCCATGTGTGAACACCTATCTCCACCCACGGAGCCTCCTCTGTGGGGTCAGATGGCTCTGTGGGTGGGTGATGGGTGTGCATCGAGTGTGCACACAGCCTCCCACCACCACCCGTGGTGCACACGGATGCCCCCCCCCTGCACACCCAACAGGGGAGACATTGACTCTATTGCCAAGTACTGTCGCTTCACCCTCCATAACATTGCTCAGAGTCACCACTTTCTCTCTGTCTCCTCAATCAAAACCCTTGTTCACGCCATGGTCATCTCTCGCCTTGACTACTGCAACCTCCTCCTTACTGGCGTCCCTTGTTCTCACCTGTCCCCCCTTATCTCCATCCAAAACTCCGCTACTAGGGTCATCCATTCAGCCCATTGCTTCTTGCATGCAGCCTCTCCGCTCCTCGCTTCACTGGCTCCCCCTTCCAAAATGCATCCTTCACAAACTCCTGGTGTTCACTTACAAATCCCTTCACAACCTGGCTCCCCCTTACCTCTCAGTCCTAGTCTCCTTACACACTCCTGCATGCACTCTCCGCTTGTCTTCTGCCCCCTCCCTCACTCTCCCTCGTCTCCCCTGCTCCCCTAACCGCCTTTGTCCCTTCTCCCTTGCTGCCCCCCATGCCTGGAACTCCCTCCCTGCCCACATCTGCCTTGTCCCCTCCCTCCGCACCTTCAAATCCCTCCTCAAAACCCACCTCTTCCTCACTGCCTTTCCCGACGCCTGTTAGAACTTCCCTTTCAATATTTACTGTCTGCCATCCCCACAGACTCCTGCCTAACTGCAACCAAGCCAAGCACGTGCACCTGAGACTTCGCATCCACTTGAATGTTATTTATCCCTTGTCTCTCCCTATGTCCCCTCTCCTTGTCTCTCCCCTCCGTGTCTATTAGATTGTGAGCCATAGGCAGGGACCGCATCTATCTTATTGTTCTGTAAAGCACCAGGTACACAGCTGTCACTATACAAATACTTATAATAATAACAATAATCTGTGCCAAAACTACCAAAGAAAACTGTGAAGAGGAAGTGTTTCCAAATCATAAGCAGCAGTAAAAAGTACAAGAGTTGAAAAGGCTAGTGAGTATTATTTGCTGTTTTGACTAGCCCTTTGATTACCTGAACCATTTGCATTACTAAAATGGGTAATCATGTATTCATTGATTGGCTATCCCTTTTCTGTTTGACTATTGCAAGTTTTTAATCTCATGTTTGGCAATTATGCAAGCGTTCATATTGCCAAAATGACAACTAAAATACCAAATGAAAAAAAATAAATTACACCCCCCCCCAACACCCCAACCTGAAATAACAAAAACAGAAACCTGACAATGTAAATAGATATTAATTTTACCCAAGTCACCACTTTCAGGTACGGCATCCTTGATGGGTTTACCCATGGAGGGTGGGTGGGTACAATTTCAGCTTTGTAAACTATATATTGTTTGAGACACCCCAAGCAAGTTGAGGATGATTTGCCATTAGTCTCCTTTACCATTTTAGTTAACAATAGTCTGGTTAAAGCCCTATTTACAGCTCCCTGTGCCCATAAGTCTGTGTTAGGGGAGATAGTCTTTGTGCAGAGTTGCGAGTTTCTTAATATAGCATAATGCCAATTTACTCTTCCTCCATCTCCTTTCAGCTTTGATCACTTTATTTTTGCATACATAGAACAATACTTTAAACTTTCTAAAATATATATAAAAAGAACTGGTTTATGCCAGGAATAGGATCATGTGACAGAAACCATTGATTCCATAGAATTGCAGTATTAAAAGTAATCTCGACTCATTCATACCAACTTTTAAGGATATCTACTTAAAATTCACAAAAGAGGAGATAGACTTTTGCCTAACTATCAGAAAATGTCATTACTTGTCAAGGATTCAGGAGACAATGTAGACTAGCAGATAATGTGCTGGATTTTGAACTTTAACATAAGAGTTCAAATTCCGTCTTAGCTGTGGGCTTACTAGGAGGCCTTGGGTTAGTCACTCTCAGTCTCAGTTTCCCATATGCAAAATTGGTATAATAATGATCTCTCTCACAGGGTTGTTGTGAGGGCAAGCTAGATGACAATTGTAGCACATTTTGAACATGGAAAGTGCTGTATACATGAGAATTCCATTTTCAACACAAATGCATAGAATAATACTCAAGGAAAGCATGCAGTTATTTACTGTTCCTCAACGTAGTTTAAAAATTGCAAAATGGGCATTTGCTTTATATAAATCTCCAACCAAAATGCAATTTCACATTTCACTATGCTATGTAGAAGTCATTAAAAATAGTATATCCTGAACACATTACATCAGCAAGACTTATAATTGTAAAGGGCAGCATGCCAGAGTTCTATGTTCAAAATCATTACTATGGGTAAAATTGAAGGACATTCGAGTCCAACTAGCTTTCAGTATACTAAGACTAATTCGCCAGCATGAGCTGAATTCATTTCAGCAAAGTGTGCACCAGTAGTGTGTTCAGGCTAGGGCTCCAAACACCCATGAAAATATGAAAGCAAGGTTTAAAATAAGACAATCTTCTGCCATTAAAGTCAATGGGAGTTTTACCACGGACATTTATTTATTTAATGGTTGACGATTGCACCCTATGCCACTTAAGATCTTATGGACACCCCACAAACAGAGCCAAAGAAGTTTTCAAGTAGAATCAGCAATACTCCACATGAACATAGGATCCATTTGCAGGGAATCAAAGGTTGCCATTTCTCATTACTCTAATGTAATAAATTCACAAAACCTGAAGGCACAACACCTCTAGACAGAATACGAGTATCCAGCTCTCTAGGTCCCACTGAGACATGTTCATTGACTCCATGGAGTCTCACACTCACCATTTAGGATGGGAGTGAGTGACTGAGTGTTTAGATCTGGATGGCTGATTATGCAATAGGATCTACCTGGGCCAGTACAGTCAGGGAACGCAGTGACAAGTAGGGATGGGTGAACAGAACCCAGTTCAGAAATTCGGTTCAGTTGGGTTCGGTTCAGTTCGGAAATTCAGTTCGGTTCAGAAGTTTGGTTCAATCGACCGAACTATTCAAGTTCGGTCCAAACTCCGAACTTCCGAACAAAGTTAGGAAAGTCAAACCCCTTTGAACTAAATGGAATATTATATTTTAGGGATGGGCAAACAGAGCTGAGTTTGGAAATTCGGATCGGTTCGAAAATTCAGATCGGATCGGTTCGGTTCAAAAATTCGGTTTGGTTCGGAAGTTCAGTTCGGCCGACCGAACTTGAATAGTTCGGTCCAAACTCCGAACTTCCGAACCGCGTTTGCTCATCCCTAGAGATAAGCCTGGAAGGAACAAACATTCCTATAGGTATAGTTAGAGAGTGTCCCCAAGGCATATGACAGTTTTCTCCCATGGTAAGAACACCAAGCACAGCTGGGAGAGGTGGGTGTCACTGAATCACAGAATTTCAAAGTGGGAGAGAGTACATTTGCTGCTTCATATAAAAGATTGAGACACAGTTCAAATAGTATCTTGTATGGGAACAACTTCTGTTGGTGAGAGTATGCAAGCTTTTGAGATGCTTCCTCGGGATGTAAAAAGTCTGACTACAATCAAAGTACAGTCTGAGAAAATGCAGGAGAGTTATATTCAATAGCAATCATTTAAGAGGGGGAAAGGGTATTAGTAATTCCAGTTCAAAATGTTTAAATATCTTGGTGGGATGTACAAGCTCAAGGAATCATGGTGTGCTAAATAATATGGGGAAAGAGATTAGCCATCAATTTTTAGACACACTGACACTGGTTTATTTAAACTGCCAAATTTGTTCTGCCTTAAAGAGAATGGTATTAGACTCCTGTTAATACATATCCTTAAGCTGTGAGGATCAGATGGTATTCATCTAAGAGTTTTGAAGGAACTCAAATACGAAATTGCAGAATACGCGTATGCAATCTATCACTCAAAACTGCCTCTGTACCAGAGTACTGGAAGGCAACCAAAGCAATTCCTTTATTTAAGAAAATGCACCAGACAAAACTACAGCCAGTGAGTCCATCAGTACCATGAAAATGAGTTGAAGACAAAATAAATAAAATGATTAGGCACATAAAAAAATCTGATGTAATAGAAGAGTCAACATGTTATTTTTAAAAAAGTAAATCAAGTCTCCAATTCAAGCATTTGGATTTAGGTGATCCACCTATATAACATATCTAGATTTTCCATAAGCCTTTCACAAAGATCCCACAATAGAAGACTACAAAGTAGGTGTGAGATAAGGTCCTTTCATGGATCAGTACCTAGTTAGAAAGAGAGTAAACAAAAGTTTGGGTTGAATGGTTTATTTCTGGCCTACGTGAAAATGATAAGTAAAATCCCCCAGGGATCTCTGTCATTTAACATTCGTTGCTGATCCGGAGAGGGGCAAAAAGTGAGATGGCAACTTTTACAGAAGGGATGAAATTATGCAAACCAGTTAAGGCCAATGCAGTTGGCAAGCAGTTACAGAATAATCTCAAAACAGAGTGCCAGGGCAATAATGTGGCAGATGAAATTCAGTGATGACAAGTGTAAATGTAATGCACTTTGAAAAGAAAAATCTCTGCTATGCATACCCAGTTTTAGGCTCAATAATAGCTGTTAGTCACTCAGGAAGATTATAAGAATCACTTTTAATAGTTTGAAATCATCAGGTCAATGCATAAGCAGCATTAACCACACACATTGTTAAGAATTATTAGGGAGGTATAGAAAATAATAGGGGTGGGACTTGGTGGAAAATATCGGATACTGGTTTTACCTGATATCGAATCTCGGATTACCGTATTATCGGATTAAAACCGGTATACCGGTACCAGATTTTTTTCCTATTGAAATCAATTGGGAAGTTTTCCCATTGAAATCAATGGGAGAAAAAAATGAAATTACCTGTAATAAAGACAACATGTCTCTTGTAAAGATTCAATGACAGATTCACTTGTTTCCTTAACTGCTAACCACCAGACTACACTACTTTGCCCCAGAAACCCTGGGCCCCCACACTACTGTTCTTT
Source organism: Sphenodon punctatus (assembly GCA_003113815.1). Classification (NCBI taxonomy): domain Eukaryota; kingdom Metazoa; phylum Chordata; class Lepidosauria; order Sphenodontia; family Sphenodontidae; genus Sphenodon; species Sphenodon punctatus. Next base: position 132,566 of record QEPC01013258.1, read on the forward strand.
CTTTAAAAATAAGGTTTTTTTCCACAGCACCACTCAGGTCATCATCAAATCAATCAGAAATTCAAATCACATCACAGCAACTGCCAGTGGAGGACACTCGCACAGTGGCATGTGGTGCAAACTAAACTGCGTACTTGACTGACAAGTGAGTGATGACTCCAACTCGTCGACAAAATCCTGTGCAACCCCCAGTTAGATTCAAAACCTATTGTGTTCCACTCCCTGGGATCCCCATGATGATCAACATATTTCCAATGCCAACATTTACAACCATACCTTGCCAACACTGACTGTTTAAATAAATATTTAATCATAGCCAAATACTACTCCTAAAATGACCCCCTATAGAAATAATGCCAAGAAACAAACTGGTTTTTTTGTTGCTATTTCAGTGTCCCAGGATCCCCTCAAATCACCCACAACCACATATTCGCATATTCCAGTGCCAACACAATGAACACAACACAGTGTCAATCAATCCCAAATTTAGCGAGACCCACAAATAAACCAGTTATCTCCCCATTTGACCGTAGCCAGATGGACCCCCAGTAAGAGGCTCTCCATCCCCCCTGAAGCAGGGCCTAAACCAGTAGGTACGTGCAAACATGGTCAGAATGTTCAGAATTTGGGCCGAACTCAGCCTTTTCGGACGGCCGAACAGTTCAGAAAAGTTCGGATGAGTTCGGGGGTGGGAAAAATGTGACTTTGGGTGGGGAAAACATGTCTAGAACGCAGAGGCAGCTGAGGAGCAGACTTCCTGGAACCAGGGGTGGAGACCAGGGGTAGTTTCAGGGCCAAATGATACCGATACTGAAAAAAAAATTGAATTTGGTATCGGTATTGATAGTGCTACTTTCGGATGTCTGGCTGAGTTTGGATGAACCGAAGTCCTCCAAACTGAACAACCGAACCCAAACTCGGGTTTCAAACCGAACGACTGAATGTCCAAACATCCGAACTGCGTTCTGTTCTCACATCCCTATAAACGAGCAGTCCAGCAAGTGTAGTTCACAGAGTTAACATTGGAAGGAGGACAAAGAAGTACTCCTTGCAGCTGTCTACTGGGGGGATAGAGAGCGTTCTGTGGTCCCGTGCATGCACTGTCTTTCCTCCAACCAGGCCCCCAAAATTGATCACGTTGCCATCGCCTACCTTTATGCTGAACCTCCGAATCCTCAATTTCCATGCCCTCCTTGGCCACCTGTAGTCTTCTCAAGGCCACCTGTAGGCTACCTGTAGGCTTCGGGACACAAGCCTTCCAACCTTCAGGCTTGGAGAACTGGGAGGACTGAGTTAGCTTTCAGTCCTGCGACAAGCTGAATCAGAAGAGAAGAAAGGGAAGGGAAGGACAGGACAGAAGAGAAATAGGAGGGGAAAGTTTTTTGTTTGGGTGCACGAGAAGAGGAAGGGGAAGATGGGTTTAAGTGGAGAACAAGGGAAAGGGGACTCCGTTGTCTGCTACAGCTCTATCATCTGCCCAGCTTTTTCTACTTTTTGCAACATCCACACAGGGAGAGCAATGCGGGGTGTGGAATCCGATGAGATCTCATGCATGTGGGAGGGGGGCTGGGGTACCATGGGGGGGCTGCCCCCACCCCCAAGAAGAGGTTCTGCCCTCCCAATGCCCTCTGCACCTCTTTCTGGGGGTGGGGGCGGGAAAAGTTTTGCACATGTGTTTGTCATGAGTACGTGTGTGTGGGAGGGGAGCTGGCGTGGCTTGTGGGGGGGCATGCCCCCCACCCCCAAGAAGAGGTTCTGCCCTCCCAATGGCCTCTGCACATCTTCCTGGGGGTGGGGGCAGGCAAATTTTTTCACATCTGTTTGTCACGTGTGCGTGTGTATGGTAGGGGGGCTGGGGTGGTTCGTGGGTGGAGCCCACCCCCAAGAAAAGGCCCTGCTGGGGCACTGCACTCCAGTGTGTAGATATGGGATGTGGGCTGCCGGTGTGGAAAGGACCCTGATGGGACACTTCACTCCAGTGTGTGGATATGGGATGTGGGGCTGATGGGGTGGAAAGGCCCTGATGGGGTGCTCCACTCCAGTGTGTGGACATGGGATGTGAAGCTGATGGGGTGGAAAGGGCCTTGCTGTGGTGCTCCACTCCAGTGTGTGGATATGGGATGTTGGGCTGATGGGGTGGAAAGGGCCCTGATGGGGTGCTCCACTCCAGTGTGTGCCACTCCTCCTAAGAGTCTGAGGTGGAAACCCATAGCCTCCCCTGAGCCCCACTCTCCTCCTCACACTCAGGGGCACTTCACCCTCTCATGCTCCTCCAAGGAGGCTGAGGTGGTGTTGATGACCCTGAGCCTCCCCAGGGCCCCACCCTCCTCCTCACACTCAGGCCCCCACTCCTTCACCCTCTTGCACTCCTCCGAGGAGGATGGGGTGGTGGTGAGTCACCCTGAGCCTCCAAATCCCCACACTCCTCCTCACCAGCAGAGTCCCCATCTGAAGAGACTTGGGTGGTGTGTGAAGAGGATGCAGATCAGTGTGAGAAAGCACACCGTACATACATCGAAGCAGGATCAGGAAGAGCTGTATCACCTGACTCAGAGTGGCTACCACCATGCTAATCTCGCCAGTGACCTGGTGAAATGGCTCCAGAACCTACGTTAGCTGCTCCACCACTTTCCAGTCATCCCCGGTAAGTGGTGTTGCTCTAATGCTCTGTGAAAAACAAAGGGAATGCAGCACCTCCTTCTGTTCCAGGAGACGTTCCAGCATCAAAAAAGTGGAGTTCCACCTTGTGGCCACATCCTGTACCAGCCGATGAAGCAGTGAGGCTAACTCCTCCTGCTTCACTCGCAGCACCTGGCTGACTGAAACTGACCGATGGAAGAAGCCAGCAATCTCCTGGCAGTTTCAAGGAGTGCCTCGAAGCCCTTGGTTCCACTCAAGGCAACCTGAACTACAAGGTTCAGGAAGTTTGCGCTGCAGCGAACATGAATGCAGCCACCATGAGTAATGGCTGCAATCATATTGTTGGCATTATAAGTTACAAAGTAACTGACCTCAATGCTTGCACCTTGGCAGTGGACCCACCCAACCAGCATGCTGTTCACCGCATCGAGGATATTGTCTGCTGTGTGCTGGCTGTCAAGCACCTGGGCATGCAACAATGCCCACTGATGCTTTCCAGCTGACACCGCTCCCCCAGAGCTGCTGCTGCTGCCCACCACTGCGCCAGTGACAGGGACTGGTGACATCTGTCACCAGTGTGAAGTAAATGACAAATAGGCATGGATCGCACTCTAGGAAGCCCACACATTCATGGTAAAATGTACCACTGACCCCTCCATATGGGAGAACTCCACATGGAGCCAGGACCGAACCCTCCCGTACAGAGACGGGATAACCTTTGAGCGGAAGGTTTTGTGGCAGGGGACACTGCAACGGGACTCCAGCAACTGAAGCAGACCTTTGAATCCGACAACCTCAACCAGGTTGAATGGCCTCTCTTCCAGGGCAATCACTTCCCCAATTGCCTTGGTGAAGTTCGCAGCCCAAGGGTGGCTGGATGCAAATGACATCCTCCTTTCCCAGTCCCAGTGGTCTGGGACAAGGACCGGGAACATGAAGGGAGGGCGGGTAAAATGACTAGCGCTCCTCCACATTGGGGGCTGGGTGGTGGGGGTAGAACCGTCACCAGAAGGCCCAGCGGTAGCAGTTGCAGTGGGAGTAGAAGAGGGTTTCTCCTCCTCTGAACTCTCATCCACACCCTCTGCAACTGGAACATCCCCATGTTGTCACTTGGAATGGCACTCCGTAGGTTCATGAATGTTCCCGTGGTGCCCTTTCAAGTGACTGCGAAGGTCAGAGGTGCCATTTCTCATTGGATCTGTGCCACCATGACTGACATTGGCCTTGCAGTGCATACACACTATGTTTGAGGTTTCTTCCACCCAGATATCGAAATGAGACCACACCCAGGATGTGATCTTCTTCGTGCTGGTTCCTGGGAAGGCAGGAGCAGCATGACTGACAATTGACCTTTCCAAGGCTGTGGTCATAACACTTGTGGAAGGGGTGGCGGTAGCTGTCTCAGCAGAGTGTTTGGGTGTGGTAGGCGGGGCCTGAGCTGATATGCTAGGCTGTGTGTCAGCAAGGGGAGAGGGCGGGGAAGCAGGTGTGCTAGAATGTGTGTCAGAAGGGGGCAAGGGCGGGGAAACTGGCATGTGCATGAGGGAAAGCACCTTCGCAAGGGAGAGCTGTGCACTAGGAGCAGCAAAGCAGCAGTGGAGGTAGCCAGGACACGGTCCACTGCACTAGCAGAGGAAGAAGGAGTCCCCTTCTTCTTACTACTAGTCAGTGCCAGGGAGTAGGAAGCACCCTCCCCCCATCCCAGCCTCTTTGAAGGCTTCAAGACACGTCCAGTGCCCATAAGCGTGGGCGCACTTGAAGCTGGTATGTGGGAGGTGGGGACCACAGATGGTCATACCTCAGGTGTCTTTGTGCCAGACTGAGTGGGCTGCCTAGGAAGAGGCTGGCCTCTTCCAGTACTTCCACTCTTGGTAGGTCTCTTCATTCCTCGACCACTCATATCGGCTGTAAAAAACAAGAGAGGACCACTGGCAACAGAGGATGAGGTGTGGTGATGTGTGTGGGGGGTGGGTGGGGTAACCTAACCTAACACTACTGGAGGTTTGACTAGGGCTAAGGGATGGGGGAACTAACTAAGGGGGGAACTAACTACTTGGAAGGGAACTGGGGGGTCTGACTAGGGGATGGGGAAACTAACTAAGGGGGGAACTAACTAAGGGGGGGGTCACTACTACAAGGGGAACTGGGGGTCTGACTAGGGCTAGGGGACGGGGGAACTAACTAAGGCAGGAACTAAGTACGGGGAACTAAGTGGGGGTAACTGGGGGTGACTAAAGGTGTAGGGTGAATGTGTGGGCGGTGAAGGGGTGTTGGCTAGAGGTGTGGGGTGAAAGGCTGAAAGGGGTGAAGGCTGTGGGGTGAAGGGGTGTTGAGTGAAGGCAAGGGGTGTGGGATGAAAGCTGTGGGGTGAAGGGGTGAAGGCTGTGGGTAAAGGAGCATGGGGTGCAGGGTAAGGGGTAAAGGCAAGGGGTGTGGGGTGAAGGCAAGGGCTGAAGGTGAAGGGTGTGGGTTGAAGGCAAGGGTGGTGGGGTGCGGTGAAAGGTGGAAAGGGGTGTGGGGTGAAGAGGTGTGGGGTGAAGGAGTGTGGGGCTAGAGGTGTGGGTGGGTGAAGAACATATCGGTGTGGTATGGGGTGAAGGGGTGTCGCTTATCCGATGGCCGGCTACTCACGTGTCACATCCGACACACTGCCAACAGTCACAAAAAGGCGCTTCGGTGGCTTGGGTTTGGAAAAGAAAAGAAGAACATTTATTTTAATGACTGTCTCTAAGGCTACCCCCAATTCCACAAGCATCTAGCCTTGGGCCACCCCACCCCCACTGGAACAGGACCCCGGCAGCAAGCAACCAAAGCGAGCACCCACACTGCTGTAGGACAGTGGCTTGGAGTTCCACAGCTTAACAGGCCTACTGGCCTACTGGGACAACGGCACCCCACCCCCAACCTCCATCTAGCCTTGGGGAGGGGGCAGTCATACCTCAACAAGGCATCACACGCTGCAGCGCAGCCAAAAGTTCAAAAACTCTCAGAGCAGCACCAAATTCCACACCAACACACATTGCCTATATGCCTAACATTCCCTCATGGTACAGGCAGGCACACACAGACCTCACAGCCACACTCAAAAATAAATTTACCACACCCACCAAAAAGGAATTCCACCCCCCCCAAAAAAAACAAAACAAAGTCCACACCAAAACATAAAACAACAACTCTGGGACAACCCCCATCCTCAACCACACACAAAAATACAGTTACCACACACCCCCAAAAGGAAACAGGCCAGGACAAAACCACCACAGATGGCACACACAACCCTGAACCCACCAGGAGCCAGCCACATTTCCCCCTCCTCCATGGGGAGAGCTTCAAAAAAGCCTCCTCTTGCAGGCTCCAACATGACCTGGCCTCATGGCCTGCACACAAACCCTGGGATCCCAAGAGACTAGGTCCCCATTCTATATTACTTTACTTTACTTCCCTTGCTAACGGGCACCAGGGGGTCCTGTAATTAATTAATCCATAAAACCCCAAAGGAACCCATAACTTACCAACAGTCGCATGAATGCACGCCTCCAGAAGTCTGTGGCAGTCCTTCCAGATGCCAACCCTGCTGTAGAATGGCTTCCAAGCCCAAGGTCCAGGAGGTCCCAGAAGGAAAAAAAAAATCTACATTACTATTGGCCACCACTGCCAAGTGCCAACCCCCTTATCACAGCCCTACCCCCTCTAAAAAATCTTTGGGAACCTTCAGAATTGGATGCCTTTTTTGAATTCAAAAAAGGCAACCAATACAAGTCAGAGTAAAAGAAAAAGCACCATATGTAACAGTTAGTTACCACAGGGAGGGGGCAGGGAGGGATCAACTCAAGTGCAAAAGAAAAAAGCTGTGCCCAAGGCCAAAAGCCATTTAAGTAAGTAAGTAAAATGATTTATTGTCTTAACCGTTAGGTCATAACAAAGTACAAAATAGAGAATACAAAATACAAATAGCAAATCGCACAAAGAAAGACATGTTGACCACGCTGGGCTATATGGCCTAAAGTATAAACTTTCACCATCAGAATATCAAATTCCAGATACAGGAAACAAAAAAATAGATTAAAAAAGATGAGTTTCCATAATATTTATGATAGATTTGAATAAACCAAATAAAATAAAATAAACCTAACACTTAATCAAGATTAAACAAAATTAAAATCCCTTAGAATCTGCCTTGCCCTTCCTGGGGTTTGTATCGGCAGGTCTGGACCCCTGAGGGTAAAATAATAATATATAAAAATACTCAGAAAAAGACCCTTGTGTTAAATAAAATCTTATAGGGGAAGAATATGGAATTGCGATTGCAATCCCGACCTCAAGTCCCCGGTAAAATATACACTGGGAAATTGGGCCAAGGTGCATAACCTAGCGATCTCTCCTATGGGGAAGATTTACTTACCTCAGCAAATTCCTTCCTTTCAGCTGCAAGTCTAAATGCAAATACCGCTACTTGTTGGGTAATGTTTTTATTAGGATTTGCCAGCAGAAAAGCCAAAAGTCGTTTAAAAAAAATCTGAGATCCGAAACCAATAAAAACAAAACAAAACAAAACAAAACAAAAAAACCCAGTACAGCCAGTTTTATCGGATCTCGGTTTTAAATCCGGTATTTATGAGCAACTGTTCTCCACCAAAAGTCTTGCTCTGTAGTGTCGGTTAGGTTTTTTTTTTTTAAACAGAGATAAGCTCTTCAGAGCATTCCAGTAGATGTTGATAATCTCTGCCCCTTTGGCCCCAGCTAGAGAAAGAGGGGGGAAAACAGACCTTGTCCCAAGGCATCATCGGAGAAGGGCTTTAAATCAATCTGAAGTCACAACCAACATAAGGTTTCTGGGTCACGATGTGTTGACTGACCATCTAATATTTAAAATATAGAGTTAAGTTAGACTATTTTATTGAATGATTTTTGTGAAGTGTCCGGAGCACATTTTTGCAAAAGTGTGCTATGCAAGTTAGATAAATGTTATATATTCAGTATTCAAACCATCTGATTAGCTAGGATCAGCAAATAGACAATGGGTAATTTCAGATGCTACATGCTCCCGGGTCACCACAGTGGATCCCCAACCGTGGCGAGCCAGCTAACCCCCTCCCATGGTCCAGGAAAGCCCCAAACAGATGTGATGGGAGTGGGTCCATGGCAAGGAAACAGATGGCCGAACCATGGCCTTGGGAAGCGCAACAGATGTTGCGCCGATTATGGACCACGGTCAGAACACCCAGAAGACACTGGGGCGGGGCAGGAGGCAGACATGGCTTACTGAGGGCAAAGGAAGCCAAAAGCACCAAAAGGCAATGCCCACACAAGGAAACGGGAAGGGAGGGGTAGGAGGGAGAAGAGCAGCTGAGGCAGCACACACAACAGGCACAGGGAAGCCATGGATACAGCAGAATACAGAGCACACACACACGCCCGGGCGCAAACACACCCGAACGGGAAAGGGAGGAAGGGAGCACACAGGGAAAGTCAACACACACAACACCATGGACACGGGCGGGGGGGGAGCCCCGGACCAAGGCAGCAGAGGGGACCGGGCCAGGAACTGTCAAGGACACGATGAAAGGCACCCAGAACCCCACTAACAGCACAGGGAGCACTGACCACCCAACAGCAACACAGGTAGCCCAAGTCATAGGGGTCCCCACAGGGATGGATCTGGGTCACAGGGGGAGGGCAAACAAGCCGGGGAAGGGTGGTCCGAGGCAGGTCCAGACGGCAAGGATACCCTGTTCTGATGAAGTAGCACAGCTGGGGATAGATGTGATCAGGATCCTGCGGGAAGCACATGCACATACCCCCGGAGGAAGCTGGGAGACACTGTCCAATGGCCCCAAGTCCCTCAACAATCACGGAGGCACCCAGGGGGTCGGGGGGGGGCAGGACATGGACACAGGTGAATGGGTGACCATGCAGGGGAGAAATGCACCATGGGGAGAGTGATGTAAGGCAGTAGGAACCAGCCAAAGTGGGGGGGTCAGGCATGGAGAGGAATACCACAGGCAGCGAAGGACAGGGAGTGCCCATGGAGGGAGCACAGTGACACAGGCGAGCGGAACGGAGGCAAGCAAACCAGCCAGAACATCTGCAAGGCCAGAATGGCCCAGAGTGAGTGGCCAGTGCCCCAAACTGGCAGGGAGGTGCAGGGAGCACACAGTGGGGCTGTCATCCATCAGACTGAAGACACAGGGGACCTCAGCCAGCTGCAGGGGGTCATGAAGGGGGCTGGGCCGGTTGGCCCATCAGAGGTACATGGTGGAGCCACTGAAGCATGCCTCGGTGGTAGCCCAGCCATGCCATGTTTTGTGCAATGAGGTAGTAGGCCTCAAATTGAGTTGACCTGGCGAGCCCCACCTGAACATCAGCACGGGATCACACAGAGGTCAGTGCCGCCAGTTCCAGTCTGGTGGGCTCTGACAAGGTATAATCAGCAGCAGGGGGCCAGCTAGTGGGCAGGGGGCCAGACAGGTAGTGAACCCAGTCAGGCCACAGACCAAGAGGGCGGACACGGTCTCTGCCATGGACCACACCACATGCGAGCACCTCATCTCGGGAATGTGCTCATCAGGAAAGGAATGAAGACCAAGCGCCTCTGCATGGAGCTGTCACGTGCTACCACTCACCTCATAGCCAAAGCAGCGAAGGCTGGAGCTCAGACTCACATAGGAACCAGAGAGGGTATCCAGGCAGCACAGGAGCAGTTGCGTGGCCGGGAAATACTACAGTTTACATAGGGCCATGGTCTCCCGGAAGGTCCAGCTATGGCCCGGTGATGCAGGTCGCGGGAGCCCCGGGGCAGCACTGCTGGCCATGGTCCAGCAGGCAGAGGGTATAAGCAACAAAAAAAGAGGGGCCCCGCTATCCCATGTGGGGTGGGGAGGGAAGCAGAGGAGCTCCAAGCACACGCGATAAGGCCACAGGTCACAACAAGGCATGGCTAGTGAGCGATGCGTGGGGAGCAGACCCAGCACAGCTGCAGGAACTGAGCACACAGAATGGCCAGCAAGCACCGATAGCAGGGACGTGATGACAACAGGCAACCAGCTGTGGAATGCACTGACAGGAGTGCAGGTGCACCCAGGGGAGGGGCATCGCATGCAGGCAAACACATGCTGGCAGGTGAGCGCAACCAGCACGAGGAGCCCAGGGAAGGCCCCACCAGCACAGATGAGCAGCCCTCGGCCAGCTGGCAGTGGGGTGGCTGGGTGAGGGTGGCAAATAAAGGTGCGCTGGGGCCTGCCCCACAGGTGCGCAGGTGGGGCATGGAACTGGGGCGGGCCCAGGACATGGGCAGGAGTGTCGGGTGCCAGACCGCACCACGGGCACACTCAACCATGGACGCGGGTCAGAGGGCTGCATGTTGCATGTTCCTGGACCTAACCACGGAGTGGCATCGGCAGCACACAAGCCTCATGTGGCTCGCCACCGAGCTGCTCCACCTCGACGCCCACATCAGGGGATGCCTTGCCAGGACCGCTGTGGCTGCCTGCCGTACCCAAACCAGGCTCAGGTGCTCCCAGGCCAGGCTCAGGGCCCTGCGGGCATCTGGGGCACACCAACAGGCCCTAGGCCTCAGCCACGGCCACTCAGCTGTCCTTCGAGTGGCAGCTGGCTAACACAACTGGTGCTGGGTGGCCATGGGGAGTGCAGTATAGCTCTCTATGCCCATGCAGAAGCAGCTCTGGGTTACACACTGGGCACAGGAATAGTGGGCCGGAGCCCTGCCACAGTGGGACGATGCAGCCTGGAGGGCACACTTCCACATTGACAGGTGGTCCCTATTGCAGCTCGCAGAGCTGGTTGAGCCCTGGTTAGAGCTGCTGTACGCCCCCATACCAGTGGTCCTGCGCGTGGCCATAGTGGACCGGGCACTGGCAACACCAGATTCCTGCCGGTCCGTGGCTCAGCATTTCGGTGTGGGAGTGAGCACCATCACAGGCATCCTCCAGGACTTCTGCCAGGTCATGGAGGTCATGCTACTGGACCAAGTGATCTGGCTGGAGGACCAGGAGGCCACAGTGGCAGGCTTCGGGGCTGGAGGGTTCCCCAACTGTCTGGGGACTGTGGATGGTACCCACATTGAGATCCTCCGGCCCCCCAATGGGGATGCTGGAGAGTACATCAACAGCACAGGTACCATTCCTTGCAGCTCCAGGCGGTTGTGGACCACCGGGGCCAGTTTACTGACATCTTCACCGGCCACTCTGGTCACAGCCATGATGCCTGGATCCTCACCATCTCACTCCCCTGGGCCCGGATGTACATGGGGGACTTTGAAGACATGGAGATGAGCAGGATTTAGGGGGTGCTGATGCCCCCTTGCATCCTGGGGGACCTGGCCTATCTGCTCCTCCACTGGCTCATGAAGGCATACCCGGTCCCCAGGTACCCTGTGGAGGCATTGTTCAACGCCCGGCTGTGCGCCTCGAGGACCGTGGTCGAGAGGGCCTTCGGTGCCCTTAAGCAGCACTGGAGGTGCCTTGCCAGCTGCCTGGAATTCACAGATCTCGGCCCTCGTGATCAGTGCCTGCTGTGTCCTGCACATCTGTGAGACCAATGGGGCTGCCCTGGTGTTCCCCATGCCCCAGTGGCCAGAAGGACCCGTGCCGCTCTGTGTGAATGCAAAGAACCCTCAGGAATATTGCTATGCTAAGCGGATCCACGCTGCCCTTGTGAGGATTATAGCCAGTAAGCCCGGGGCCTGAGCATGCTGGGCTGGCCCCAGGGCCCCCTGCGGGATGACACGAGTAACCCAAGGTCCCAGACTCTCCACCCCGTCCGCATAGGTGGGTCACATCACCAGCCGTCCCAGCACACGTACCCACCCACAGCCATGTGGGGGCCTTACTGTCTCCATCCTGAAGCTAATCCGATCTCCTGCCCCCTTCCTGTTACCGTGAAGCAGATAATAAAGCTGTTGTTGTAGCTACTCCTCATGTTAATTGTCCATACAGTGCCCCCTGTGCCATACCCCTCCCCCTTCCCCCTCCCTGGCCCACCATACCTCCCCCTACCCTGCTCCCCCTCCGCTGCTGCTTCCTGGGATGCCCGCTCGGCCAACCCGTGGGTTCTGTGGAGCCCTGGGAGCTCTCCTCACCCATGCTGTCCGTCTCCCCGACTGTGTCCTGGGACGCCTCCGGAACTCCACCCCTGCCCCCCACCACCTCCTCCCCTCTGCCACCTCAGCACCCTCCTCACCCTCCTACTCTTCCCCCCTGCCTCGCTCGCCCTCTGCTCTCCTCTCCCTTCCATCTTGCTCCATCCCGCCACGTTCCTCTGCTGTTGTGTGCCCTTTACATCTCCCTCCCCAGTCTGTGTGTTGCACGTTGCCTGGCAGGGATGCTGCATGCTCTCACGACGACTGGGGATCATTCATTCTGATTCTGCCTGGTGGTGGTGGTGTTCAGTCGTTATGTGTGGTGGTTTCGCAGTAGAAATTGCTTTCATCACGCTTCCAGAAATGGTCTCTTCCTGACCTCTGGAAGCATGGTTGGCTTTGGCCCCTCAGGGTAATTGACCATGGCAAACATCTGGATGTCACTGATCAGACATTCATGGCTCTTTGGCCACACCATGGAATTGACCGAGGTTCACTGTGGTTGACGGTGGTATCATCACATCTGAAATTACTCAATATTATCATTAGTGAAATCAACTCTACATATAGAGCACATTAGCACCTCTATGTTATGGATGCTGCTTCAAAGATCTACCATTTAGCTGTGCTGAATGGGTAATATCAAACATATATTCATTTCCTAATTTGGTCTTTTTTATTATTAATTATTATTAATATTAGCATTTTTAAAGCGCCAGCTGTGTACCTGTCACTTTACAGAATAATAAGATAGATGTGGTCCCTGCCTATGTCTTACAATCTAATAGACACAGAGGGGGAGACAAGGAGAGGGAACATAGGGAGAGACAATGGATAAATAACATTCAAGTGGATGCGAAGTCTCAGGTGCACATATTTGACTTGGTTGTGGTTAGGCAGGAGTCTGCAGGGAGGGCAGACAGTAAATATTGAAAGGAAAGTTCTAACAGGCATCAGAAAAGGTGGCGAGGAAGAGGTTGGTTTTGAGGAGGGATTTGAAGGTATGGAGAGGGGGGTAAGGAAGATGTGGGCAGGGAGGGAGTTCCAGGCATGGGGGGCAGGAAGGGAGAAGGGGCAAAGGTGGTTAGGGGATGAGGGAGAGTGAGGGAGGGGGCAGAAGAGGAGCAGAGAGTGCATGTAGGAGTCTGTAAGAAGACTAGGGCTGAGAGGTAAGGGGGAGTCAGGCTGTAAAGGGATTTGTGAAGGATGCATTTGGGAAGGGGGAGCCAGTGAAGTGAGGAGAGGAGAGGCTGTACCTGGTCGAAGTGACGGGCTAAGTGGATGACCCTAGAAACGGAGTTTTGGATGGAGATAAGGGGGGACAGGTGAGAGCGGGGGAGGCCAGTAAGGAGGAGGTTGCAGTAGTCAAGGTGTGAGATGACCATGGCATGAACAAGGGTTTTGGCTGAGGAGACAGAGAGAAAGGGGCGAATCCAAGCAACATTGTGGAGGGCGAAGCGACAGCACTTGGCAACAGAGTTGATGTAAGGTTTAAAGGAAAAGTGAGAGTCGAAGACGAAGCCCAAGCTATGGGCTTGGGGAATTTATTTATTTATTTTATTTATTTATACATTTCTACCCCGCCCCTCCTGCCATGCAACTCGGGGCGGCTTACAATATCAAAACATACAATAAAAATTTTAAAAATTTATAAAAACACCATATTAAAATATTAAACAGGGCAAAAAATCAATGTAAAAATAGGTGGGGGAACTAAAACATTCCCCTACCCCTCCCTCCCAAAGGCCTGGGCGAAAAGCCAGGTCTTACAACTACGCTGGAATGTTAATAGGCTAGGCGCCAGGAGAGCCTCCTCCGGAAGGGAGTTCCAAAGCCGCGGCCCCACCACCGAGAATGCCCTCTCCATCATGGCCCCCCGCTTAACACAGGGAACCTCCAGGAAGGCACCCCCGGTGGACCGCAGGAGCCGCTCTGGGGCACGAAGGGGGAATGAATGGGGTGGATGGTGACCCCATCAATAAGGATAGACAGGGAAGAGGGAGGGGAAGGGTAGGGAGGAAAGATAAGGAGTTCAGTCTTAGCCATGTTGAGCTTCAGCTGGCATTGGGACATCCAGGCAGAGATATCAGAGAGACAGTTGATGAGGTGAGCTTGGACAGAAGGGGAAAGAGAGGGGATGGAGAGATAGAGTTGAGTGTCATCAACATAAAGGTGATATTGGAAGTTCTGGGAGGCAACGAGTTTGCCAAGGGACAGGGTGTAGATAGAGAAGAGGAGAGGGCCCAGAATAGAGCCTTGGGGAACACCAACCAAGAGGGGAAGGGAGGAGGAATTGGAATTGGGAAGAGACACTTTAAAGGAGCGGTCAGAGAGGTAGGAGGAGAACCATTCAAGGACAGAGCTGCAGAAACCTAGGGAGCGAAGAGAGTCCAGTAGGAGTGAGTGGTCGACAGTGTCAAAGGCAGCAGATAGGTCAAGGAGAACAAGAATGGAATAAAGGCACTTAGATTTAGCAACAAGTAGATCATTGGTGATCTTGGCAAGGGCAGTTTCAGTGGAGTGAAGGGGGTGGAAGCCAGATTGGAGAGGGTCCAGG
>QEPC01013258.1:148490-159360 GCA_003113815.1 Sphenodon punctatus
GGGAGGGCAGGTTGAGGTTTTATTTTAGCTCCCCCGTCTGATTGTGACTTATTTATGTAGCCCTGTTTTAATATTATTGTTGCAATGTTTTAAATTGTTTTATTGTTTTTACTTGTTGGAAGCCGCTCCGGGCTGCTTTGCAGGAGGGGTGGGGTATAAATTTATTAAATAATATATATTTTTTTAAAAAAAGAATGATGCGAGATCCTGAGCAGAAAGGGGAGAGGGTGGAGGGGGGCAGGGGGTCTTGAGAAGGGAGTCAACGGTGGAGAAGAGACAGCGAAGGTCACAAGAGTAGGATTCAACCCGGGAGGCATAGTAATGTTGTCTCACCAGGGAGATAGCGGAAAAGAGGGAGGACAGGGAGAATTTATAGTGGAGGAAGTCAGGGTGGGAGCGGGATTTGCGCCAGAGGCATTCAGCGGCCCAGGTGCAGGAATGGAGGCAGCGGATAGTAGGGGTGAGCCAAGGACGGGGGTTTCGGGGTCAAACGGGGCTGGAGGCAAAAGAGTCAAGGGTCGTGGTGAGAGAGGCATTGAGAGAAGAGATGGCGGTATTGGGGGAAGAGGAGGAGAAGACAGGAGGGAGGAGGGGGGGAGAGGGAGGATTCAAAGTCTAAAGGGTTAATAGCCTGCAGATCACGGAAGGGGTGTGGAGCTGGGAAAGAAGATGGGGGTTGATGGGAGAGGTTGAAGGAAGTGAGGTAATGGTCAGACATGGGACAAAGATCAAAGGAGAGGTCAGCAACAGGACAGTTTCTGGAGAAGATGAAGTCAAGAGAGTGGCCACCAGTGTGGGTGTGGGAATCAGTCCAGAAGCAGAGACCAAAGAAGGAGGCTAGGGAGAGAAAGCAGGAGATAGAGGGCTGGGAAGGTGCATCAACATGGATGCTGAAGTCACCAAGAATGAGAGTGGGGGTATTATCAGAGAGGAAGAAGGTGAGCCAGGATTCAAAGTCTGGGAGAAAAGAAGAAAGGGGGCCAGGGCGGCAATAGATGACAACGACATGATGGTGAAGGGGCGTTTAGAGATGCACAGAGTGAGCCTCGAAGGAGGGGAAGGAGATGGAGCGGGGAGGGGAAAGGGGCTGGAATCGACAGGAGTTGGCAAGGAGAAGGCCCATGCCACCACCCCGGCCTTCGGTGCGGGACCGGTGAGAGAACAAAAGGCCTCCAGAGGAGAGGGTGGCAGGGGTGACAGAGTCAGAGGGAGAGATCCAGGTTTCAGTAAGTGCAAGGAGTTGAAAGTGGTGAGAAAGGAAGAGGTCGTGTACGAAGGGGGCTTTATTAATGGAAGTGCGGCAGTTCCAGAGGGAGTAGGGGAAGGGGAGTTGATCCATAGGGATGGGCGAACGCAATTCGGATGTTCGGAGTTCGGACTGAACTCAACCAGTTTGAGTGACCTAACCGAACTTCCGAACGGAACTCGATTTTCGAACTGAACCGAATTTCCGAACTCGGTTCTGTTCGCCCATCCCTATTGATCAGGGGGAATTATTTATGTCAGATTCAAATAATTCAAATAATATTGAATTATTTATGACAGAACGTATTCCAATTTTGTTCTAACTCCTGCCTCCCAAGTAGCATGCTGGGGTAGAACCAATATACTGACAACATGCAAGAATATAGTTTTGTTTAAGGTTTAAATGAGTAACCATTTTAGTAGACTGAAAAGTATCCCTCCCTGAGACACACACAAGTAATTCTGCAGAAACTGTTCCATAGTTTCATTTCATGTATAAGTAAAATATTCTGCTGAGAAGTGGCTCTGAAGACACTTAAAAAAAGAAAAACTGGCATGAAAAACGCTTTCAATTTTACTAAAATAGACATTAAAACATCTCTAGGTCAAGCATCGCTTGCATTAGCTGTACCTGACAAGCTACTCTTGCCGGAACCAACTTTGCATGCATAATTAATTATGCAGGGCATTTTTTTCCTTCCGAATCTTACTTCCATGCTAAGGGAAAGAATTTATTCATGTGTCCTGGTTAACATCTAGGGAATTGCTCTAAAGCCCAGATTACATTAACTAACTAAAATCCTATAAATCTCCATGACTCATTTATATGCTCTGATTTTGAAATGTTCGATTTATCACTTAAGAAAATAAAAGCTGGAGGGAGAAAATGTTAATCCTTCAAGACTGGCTTCAAGACTGGCTATTTATTCTTGTCATCATACCTGACAGTCTTGAATCATAGAAGACAGCTAAGATACACTTGGTCCATTTCAGACTTTCAAGAAGTAGTCTTCTTGGAATGCCTCTTCCAGCATTTCCTTAAGTGAAGTTTTACCTAAAAGGTCCCAAATGCAAGGACAGAGCTGTAATTGCCATCTAAGGGGATAAACATATTCAGCAGCTTTTGGGGATCCAAACTACTTGGAGATTATTTGGATCCTGCAATAGAGGTGTGCACCAGGAACCCATGTTGTGATTAGTTTTCATTATTTAAATATTTCAGTTTTGTTTTTGTAAATATTGAAATTTTGTTTTCATTTTTGCTTGTGCTTTCGATTTCCATTTGTTTCAATGGAAAACATATTTTCAGCTGTAACATTTTTGTTTATCATTACATTTGGATGAGGCTTGGAGGGATCGTACCTCCAATCGAAGGCATTATGTGTACCATATTTCAGAAAGATTGGGTACATGGATCCTATTTTATAAGCAGTTGAATTATGTTATTTTGCAAATATTTGCATATACATTCCTGGCTATAAATTCTTCATCTACCATCTAATGTAGATGAAACATGGCATGTTTATAACCCCTCCCCAAGTTTACTATATATGCCAAATTTCAGAATGATTCGATTACGGGTCCTGGTGGTATAAGCAATTAACTTATAAATGTATGTCTGACTAACAATCTTTGTAGTCGAACCAGTGTACATGAAATTCAGGGCTGTATCACACACTTTCCAAATCATTGCTTCCAAATATCAGAAAGATTTTATAAAGGGTCCAAATTTTATATGCCTGTACATCATATGCATATGCTGTGAGAGCTCATTGGCCCTCCTCTCCCCCCCACAGATATTTTGGCAAGGACTGGAGCCCTTTGGGGGTTGAGTGGGTGAAGCTGGAGGCATATCTGGGGACTGCAAGAACTGCCATGGTCCTGGTGAGAGCTCATTGGCCCTCCTTTCCCCTCCCACGGGTATTTTGGCAAGGCCTGAATCCCTTGGGCACCAGCTGAAGGGCAACACCAAAGGGTGTCGGTCATTGCTAGGGCCATTGGTGGGTCGTGGAGGATGTAGCTGCTCCTGTTGTCCTGCATTGGAGGCTCTTGCATTGGAACAAAGCAATTCTCACCGGCGTGATATTGGAACCCTCAGCTCACTAGCCCTTGCCGTTGATTTTCCTGTGAGACAGTGGAGCCCACCTACTGGGAGAAATTGTGTGTGTGTGTGGAGGGGGTTATTGAAAGTTATGGGGGATGGGAATATTTTAGTTGGGTGGGGTGGGGAAGGGGGATGGGGTTGGTACTACCCTCCTCAGTGAGAGAGAGGGGGTGAGTCCAAGGAGGGTGGTTAACCTTCCGGTGAGAGAGGATGTTAAGGAGTGTGGGATGTGGAAGGCTACCTCCCTTGGTGAGAGAGAGGGGGGAGGCCAAGGGGTGACCTTCCAGTTGAGGGTCAGGGGGTTGGGAAGAGGGGAGATGGGGGGACGGGCTCCGCCTCCTGGTGAGATGGGGAGGCGTTACCCGGATGATGGTGAGGCAGGACTTTCTGTGAGAGAGGGGGCCCCAGGGAGAAGGGGTGGGGTTGGGGGGAGGGTTCTCCCCCATACCCTGGTCAGGACAGCCGGGGAGGGGGGGCTGGGGAGAAGCCAGGGGGGAATGGGCACGGTTATTGGGGTCGTGAGAGGTCGGGGGAGATATGGTCCCAGGGGGAGGGGAGTGGGGGTGGTTAGGCAGGATAGGTGCTTAGTGAACGTCCTGCTTACCCCTCACCCAGCAGATGAGCAGGTGGAACTTGGTCAGGGGGCCATCAATCCGGTTTTGGTGCTGTTAATCGCATGGTTGGTGACAAATAAAGCAACAATGGTCCAGGAGATGATCCTGGGCTATGCTGCCAATCTCGCGTGTATCATGGAAACCTGGCTGGACAATGATTCGGGGCCTATTTTGGCTGATCTTGTTCCAGCCTGGTATTCCATGCAGTAACACCCGCGATTGGAGGGATGGGGGGGGCGGTGTAGCTATAATTTTTAAAGATGGTTGGCCTGTGAGGATGTGTGCAATCCATGGGAGCTATTGAAGGTCTCCATCTTGTGTATGATTTGGCAGGGGACAGTTTGGGAGTGCTTCTGGTATACCGTGCATCCACCAGTACAGTGGTGTCCCTGCATGCTCTGGCAGAGGCCGTGCCAGAGGTGGTGTTGTGGTCCTCAAGGACACTAGTCCTTGGGGACCTCAACATTCACACCAATGCGGTTCTCGTGGGAGCCGAGCATGAGTTCATGGGCGCCATGGCAACCATGGGCCTGTCCCAGAGGGTCAACTGCCCAACACATCTTGGAGGACATACCTTGGACCTCATGTTTTGCACAGGCCTTGAGGCGGGTACTCCATTAATGGGGGAGATATCAGCTGTTCCCTTGTCATGGATGGACCATTACCTTCTGCAGACCTCCCTTCTAGCACATGTCTGCCCCCAGAAGGGTGTGGAACCTATTCGGATGGTCCGCCCCCAGAGGCTGTTGGAACCTATGTGGTTTCTAGGTGCTCTGGGGGAGTTACCCTCTGACCTTGATGACCATCTCATCGATGACCTCGTCAAGGTGTGGAACACCTTGTTGATGGAGGCCATCAAACAAATGGCTCCCAGGCGTCCATTGCCCAGGCAGAGGCTCCACAGACCCCCTTGGTTTTCCAAGGAGCTGCAGATGATGAAGTGAGAGGTGACAGTTGGAGCAACTCTGGCATTGCTCTCGTGCTGAAGCCAACAGATTTTGGCATAGAGCTAGTTTACGAGCCTATGACATGGCTATGTGGGCAGCAAAGAGGGAGTTCTTTGCTGCCCTCATAGCGTCCGCAAAATCCTGTCCAGCGGAGCTGTTTCGGGTTGCACGGGGGCTGGTCAGTCCGGCCTCCCTCAACCCTGGAGTTGAGTCATCTCCAGCCCAGTGTGTCCTTTTTGCGGATTATTTTGCAGAGAAAATCTCTCGTATTCACCAAGAACTTGATGCCACGCTTAATGCAGTGAAGGGTGGAGAGGTTTTAGAAACTCCATCTTGTCCAATTTTATGAGATCACTTTCAGTCGGTGACACCTGCTGATGTGGTGGGGGTGCTGGGGATTGTCCAAGTCACTTCTTGTAAACTAGATCTGTGCCCTTCCTTGCTGATTAAGAGCTGCCGGGAAACAATGGGGCCATTGCTGGCTGGGGTTGTCAACGCCTCCCTATGGGAAGGCAGAGTGCTAGGCTGCCTCAAGGAGGCAGTGGTGCGGCCTCTGCTCAATAAACCATTGTTTTACACTGACTCCCCTGCCAGCTACTGGCCTGTCTCTAAAAAGGGAAGGTTATTGAACGGGTAGTGGCTCAGCAGCTCCAGGGGCATCTTGACCATATCAGTTATCTGGATCCCTTTCAGTCTGGCTTTCATCCAGGGCATGGCACTGAGACAGCATTAGTGGCTTTGGTGGATGATCTGTGCCGGGAAAAGGATAGGGGTCGATAGACCCTATTGGTCCTATTAGATCTGTCGGCTGCATTTGATAGCGTTGACCATGAGATGTTGGTGGTGTGCCTGCGGGACAGTGCAGGGGTGGGTGGGATCATTGTTGAATGGTTCTGCTCATTCCTGACCGGGAGAACTCAGCGGGTGGTGCTCAGTGACTGTTTTTAATCTTACCAAGACCTCTCGTGTGAGGTTCCGCAGAGTTCTGTTTTGTCTCCTCTCCTGTTCAACGTGTATATGCAGCTGCTCGGCGAGGTAATCAGGGTGAGGTGTCATCAGTATGCGGATGACACCCAACTGTATCTCTCATTTTCAACCGACCCAGGCCTGGCTGTCTCGGTGCTTACCTGATGTCTGGCAGCTGTGGGGGACTGGATGAGGGCTAATCGACTGCAACTGAATCCTGACAAGACAGAGTTGATGTTAGTGGGTAGGTCAGTGGAGGCAGTGGTTCCCTCGGTTGAGGGGGTCTGTCCTCCACTGACTTCCCAGGTACAGAAGTTGGGGTGCTCCTCAGTGCGCAGCTCCGCCTGGATCTCCAGGTGAAGGTTATGGTGAGGGGTGCCTTCTGCCAATTACATCTGGTGTGGTGGCTTCGGCCACTGGTTTCGGTTCCTGAACTGGCCACAATCATCCATGCTTTCATTACCTCTCTGTTAGATTACTGTAACACACTCTACATGGGGCTACCTATGGAGACGGTTCGGAAGCTGCAGCTGGTGCAGAATACAGTGGCCTGGCTCATGGTGGGACTGGGCCATTGGGAGCACATTACACCAGTTCTCCGATCTCTGCACTGACTGCCGATAGTCTTCCAGGCCTGTTTAGGAAAGAGCCAATAGAGATTCTCTTATGTCCTCTGTCACAGTGCTGCAGAATGGGATTGTGATGATAATTGGTCAGCCTGGATGTGTAACCCATGTCTCCTGATTGCTGGGATGCTATCCCCAAAGTCCCAGTTATGTCACTTCTTTGCTCACACCCTATGCCCACCTCGAAGCCACCACCAGTTGGTCCTGTAAAGCTGGTAGCATGCAGTAATTGGCCAGTGAATGGGTCTGTAGGGATGTGCGAACGCGGTTCAGTTGTTCGCAGTTCAGATCACACTCAGTCTGTTTGGATGACCGAACCGAACATCCAAACTGAACTTGAAAATGACGGAACAGTTTGGTCGCGTTTGGGTGAGTTTGGATGTGTTTGGGGTGGGAAAAACATGACTGGAAGGCCCATTCGGGTGGGAAAAACATGACTGGAAAGCCCAGGGAGGGGGGAGGCAGCTGAGGAGCAGACTTCCTGGTACCAGGGGTGGAGACCAGGGGTGGTCTCAGGGGCAAATGATACCGATACTGAAAATAAAATATTCAAAATCGATATCGATACCGGTACCGATAGCTATATTCTAAATGTTCGACAGAACCAAATTCCGCTGAACCGAACAGTCAAACGGCCGAACTGTGTTCTGTTCGCACATCCCTGTGTGTCTGTCAGTCTGTTGGGTTAATCCCCATTCTCCCTCCTACAGCCTCCCTCCCCCTGCCATGCCAGGTGCCTGCCTCTGACTGGCACTGCATGTGCTGCTATTTATCTGAATAATGGTCTTCAAGGGGACAAATTCAATTGCTTATAAAATTGGGTCCCTTTATCAAGATGTACTTTGGTTTGAAATAGATGACAGGGAACATGTGGAATACATTTCTCCCAAATGTCTTGTAAACAGGATGGAATATAAAAATGTTACAGACAGAAATACATTTTCAAGTTAATGGCTTATAACATAAGGACGTTTTATATAATCTTATAATCTTTCTGCAATTTGGCAGAAGTGGTAATCTTGTGGAGGGATATACTATTCCCAAGTTTCATGCAAACTGGATTTAAGATAAATAAGTTGTAGCCATAAATGTGCATGCAGTTTTTCTTAATATCACATAATTCAATTGCTTATAAAATCAGTTTTCTTTATGCAATCTTTCTTAAATTGGTACATAGTGCCCTCTATTATTGGTACAATCTTCCCAAGTTTCATCAGAATTTAATAATAAAGAAAAAAGGTATAGCCAGAAATACAATTTTAATTTTTTTCCATTATTTAAAAAAATACAATTCATGTTCGTTTTGGTTTTCATTATTATTTTGTCATTTTCATTATTACAACAAAAAATAAAATTAAATTTTTTTATTTCGTTATCATAAGAACAAAAATGCCCCTATCCGGCAATATCACTCCCCTCTGCTCTGAGTGGCAGCACTGAGTTATCTGTAGTAGCTGGGGAGGGGAAGGCAAGTGATCAGTGATCCATTACTTTTTGTGGTCTCTGAGTGGTGGTATGGGTCTGCTGGGGCTTAGGCTTAAGCTGGTTGCTACACATGGGTGTAGGTACCTAGAAGTCACCTGAG
This sequence comes from Sphenodon punctatus, assembly GCA_003113815.1. Classification (NCBI taxonomy): domain Eukaryota; kingdom Metazoa; phylum Chordata; class Lepidosauria; order Sphenodontia; family Sphenodontidae; genus Sphenodon; species Sphenodon punctatus. The sequence continues at coordinate 156,578 of QEPC01013258.1, forward strand.
CTATCTTCTGGTTGCCTGCCTACATGCACACAGGCACCTGGAAACCAACATGTGGCAAGGGTTGGCAGCTTAGACCCTATCAGGCCCAAGCCATACCTGGAATTGTCCACTGCAACAGGTAGCGATTTTTTGACACCCCTTTTAGCCCTAAATGGAGTAATCTTTATTTTATTTATTTATTTATTTATTTATTTGAAGAATTTTTATCCCACCCCTCCTGCTGCAGGAAGCTTGGGGCAGCTAACAATATAAATATACAAAATATAAAACATGTATTAAAACAATTCATAACAATAGGGAGAAGTTTAAAAAACTGTTATAAACAAAAACCTACCCACCCTAACTCTCTAACCCCCTCCCATCACCCATCTCTCTCACCAAAGGCCTGGTGGAACAGCCAGGTCTTACATGATCATTGAAAAGGAGGGAGGTCTGGGACCACAACCAGCCTCTGCTGAGATGAAGTTCCATAGCCTAGGTGTAGTCACTGAGAATGCCCTCTCCATAGTCGCCCCCCCCCGGGAAACCCAGGGAACTTCAAGAAAGGCATCCTTGACTGCAGGGGCCAATCCAGGGCCCGGGGAGTGAGGCGGTCACACAGATAGGTGGGGCCCAGGCTTTTTAGGTAAGCACCAACACCGTGAGTTGGGCCCTGAAGACTATAGGCAGTCAGTGCAGCGAACAGAGAACAGGTGTAATGTGCTCATGGTGGCCTGTCCTCATAAGAAAACCGGGCCGCAACATTCTGCCCAAGCAGCAGCTTCTGAAACGTCACCTCACCCTTTATTAACGCGTGCCCACTATCGGCCCTAGGCGCTCTGGATGCACTATTCATGCATTTCAACCAAAGGTCGGGTGCATACTGGTCCCATTTCAAACCAGGCATTATGGCAGCACGCTTCCTAAAGCCTTCATCATAACAAAGCTACACACCTGGGTGTCCTGTGTCAAAAGCACGCCGAACTATGTCTTGGTACTTGACCAGCTTGGTGACTCGGAGTGGGAAAAGTTGCAGCATAACCCCCAACCATATGGAGTACGCAGCTGACCAATTGGAACAATTACGGTCCGCCTTTGGCCTTTTAAATGCTTCCCTATCCTTTCCCTCCTGCTTTGCATTAGGATCAGGATTGGAGTCCCTAAATAGAAGGGAGAACAAATCTCCATATTCCCCCCCTCCATATTTTTTCCCTAGTGGCTTGCAGCAGATGAGCCCCCATAAGTGCTGACAAATCAGCATACCCACCCGCTAGTGGAGAAGGCTCAGTCACTCCATCCGTAACATGGCACAATGGGGACCCACATCTCCCCCCCCATAGGCCATACCTGTGCAGCCTGGCACCCCCCAATTCCTGAGGGGGAAGGGGCATGCGCTTCATATTCTGGCCCCAAGGAAGGGTGGTGACCCTGAGGTCCTGGCCATTGGGCCCAAGCCCCATTCCACTTGAGCCTCTGCGACAGAGGGGGGTGCCTAGCCTGAAGCCATGACAGCACCCCTTCCGTGGCCACCCTATTTCTTGAAATGGGTCCATTTCACCATTACCAGGAGGAACTGTATTCTGCCACTGCCCCCAACTTGGCCCAGCCCCCTCATCGTCACCAAACTGGCCCTGACTTGGTCATTTTAGGGTAGCTAAATCCTGGATCGCCTTTTCAATGGCCTCTAGATGCTGCACCACAACATCCACTTGGTCCTGGAGAGCCATCAGCGAGTCCGCACTCCCTCTGTTGTCCCTGAAACAAACAGGTGGAGCCTGGTGCCGCCCCCCCCGGCCGTGGCAGAGGCACTGGGGTGGGCACAGCCCCCCAGCCTCCTCAAAGCCACCCACAGGGACATCCCCCAGGCCAGAGGGTGTCGAAGTCAACTGTGTGAGGATACCCTCACAGCCCCCCTTTCTCTCTTGCAGCACCTGAAGCACTGCCTCAAATGGGTCCGCTGCAGGAGCTGTTATACCCTGACCTCCCTGAACTGGCCCTCGAGCAGGCCTCCTTCTTTTGGCAGGAGCCTTGCCCTTGCTTTTTTCTCCCCCTTTTGTCGTATTTCTTGAACAATGAAGCTATGACCAAACAGTCCTCTGATGGTCCTCACCGTTTGACACAGAGTACTGAACGTCAAACTGGGGTGAAGGGCTATTTTCCCTTTGCGTGTCACCAACAAGGGATAACCCCCCCAGCTCAAAGCCACTCAATGCCCCCCTGTAGCAGAAAAAAAAAACCTACTTATCACTACTCATCTTTAAAACAATCCTACACAGTCTCCTACAGTGCCCCAAAAATTCCCCTAGGTGGCAACCACAGAAGAAAAACAGGAAAAACAGTAATAGCACATCCCCAGTCACCTGCAGTGCAACAAAAAGCCACCAGGTGGCAACTTTCAAAGCAGCAACTACAGGCTCAGTCAGGAGGCACTCTTGAAGAAATCCTGCCACCAGAGAAAATTGCCGCCGTTTCCTTCTCTGCTTCCTTCCTCGTGCATTGCTGGCCCAACTGCCCTCAGCGCCGCGAGGCCCAACTGCCACAGGTCTCTGTGACCTGCCTCCAGGCTCATGATCAGAGCGCCAGCGGCCGCTTGTCCTCTTTTGATGGGGGGGGCGAGCGGCAAAGCCCTCCCCCCCACCCAACAGAAAACAGCTGCAAGGAGTCGTCCTGTGCGTGTGGGAGGGGGGGGAGAAAGCCTTAAATGCAGCAGAACTACTATAAATCTAATGTGTATATTTAGGGCCAAAGAAATAGCAAGCTTCAAAGATCTCCATCCCGGTTGTCTTTTACGGGGTACAGATTTG
>QEPC01013258.1:160243-175707 GCA_003113815.1 Sphenodon punctatus
CCAGCTTGGTGACTCGGAGTGGGAAAAGTTGCAGCATAACCCCCAACCATATGGAGTACGCAGCTGACCAATTGGAACAATTACGGTCCGCCTTTGGCCTTTTAAATGCTTCCCTATCCTTTCCCTCCTGCTTTGCATTAGGATCAGGATTGGAGTCCCTAAATAGAAGGGAGAACAAATCTCCATATTCCCCCCCTCCATATTTTTTCCCTAGTGGCTTGCAGCAGATGAGCCCCCATAAGTGCTGACAAATCAGCATACCCACCCGCTAGTGGAGAAGGCTCAGTCACTCCATCCGTAACATGGCACAATGGGGACCCACATCTCCCCCCCCATAGGCCATACCTGTGCAGCCTGGCACCCCCCAATTCCTGAGGGGGAAGGGGCATGCGCTTCATATTCTGGCCCCAAGGAAGGGTGGTGACCCTGAGGTCCTGGCCATTGGGCCCAAGCCCCATTCCACTTGAGCCTCTGCGACAGAGGGGGGTGCCTAGCCTGAAGCCATGACAGCACCCCTTCCGTGGCCACCCTATTTCTTGAAATGGGTCCATTTGGTACTCACCATTACCAGGACGAACTGTATTCTGCCACTGCCCCCAACTTGGCCCAGCCCCCTCATCGTCACCAAACTGGCCCTGACTTGGTCATTTTAGGGTAGCTAAATCCTGGATCGCCTTTTCAATGGCCTCTAGATGCTGCACCACAACATCCACTTGGTCCTGGAGAGCCATCAGCGAGTCCGCACTCCCTCTGTTGTCCCTGAAACAAACAGGTGGAGCCTGGTGCCGCCCCCCCCGGCCGTGGCAGAGGCACTGGGGTGGGCACAGCCCCCCAGCCTCCTCAAAGCCACCCACAGGGACATCCCCCAGGCCAGAGGGTGTCGAAGTCAACTGTGTGAGGATACCCTCACAGCCCCCCTTTCTCTCTTGCAGCACCTGAAGCACTGCCTCAAATGGGTCCGCTGCAGGAGCTGTTATACCCTGACCTCCCTGAACTGGCCCTCGAGCAGGCCTCCTTCTTTTGGCAGGAGCCTTGCCCTTGCTTTTTTCTCCCCCTTTTGTCATATTTCTTGAACAATGAAGCTATGACCAAACAGTCCTCTGATGGTCCTCACCGTTTGACACAGAGTACTGAACGTCAAACTGGGGTGAAGGGCTATTTTCCCTTTGCGTGTCACCAACAAGGGATAACCCCCCCAGCTCAAAGCCACTCAATGCCCCCCTGTAGCAGAAAAAAAAAACCTACTTATCACTACTCATCTTTAAAACAATCCTACACAGTCTCCTACAGTGCCCCAAAAATTCCCCTAGGTGGCAACCACAGAAGAAAAACAGGAAAAACAGTAATAGCACATCCCCAGTCACCTGCAGTGCAACAAAAAGCCACCAGGTGGCAACTTTCAAAGCAGCAACTACAGGCTCAGTCAGGAGGCACTCTTGAAGAAATCCTGCCACCAGAGAAAATTGCCGCCGTTTCCTTCTCTGCTTCCTTCCTCGTGCATTGCTGGCCCAACTGCCCTCAGCGCCGCGAGGCCCAACTGCCACAGGTCTCTGTGACCTGCCTCCAGGCTCATGATCAGAGCGCCAGCGGCCGCTTGTCCTCTTTTGATGGGGGGGGCGAGCGGCAAAGCCCTCCCCCCCACCCAACAGAAAACAGCTGCAAGGAGTCGTCCTGTGCGTGTGGGAGGGGGGGGAGAAAGCCTTAAATGCAGCAGAACTACTATAAATCTAATGTGTATATTTAGGGCCAAAGAAATAGCAAGCTTCAAAGATCTCCATCCCGGTTGTCTTTTACGGGGTACAGATTTGAGGATGATCAAAGAAGAGACCAGAAATACTATGGTGGCCATGTTAGTGGCATTTTTTTCCCTCCACATCCAAGTGTTGAGAAAGTTTCTATTTCAATAAAATCCTATACCAATTCACTGTTCAAAGGTGTTAAGGATTTGATTCATAGGTCTAAATATGGCCCAGAATCAAATGTGTAAGCCTTACTGAATTGTAGTTGTGTGCATGTGACTTCAGGGGAAAAAAAAAAAAAGCTTTCCCAAAATATTTCACATAAAATGCTATAGTAAAATCATATTTGAGGAAGAGTATAAGGATGCAAGTGAAAGATTACTGAGAAATTAAGAAGAAAGGATACTTTTTGTCTATTTGTATGAACAGACTTATCTAACGTTTCCTTTTTTCATGCTTAAGGTGTAAAGTTTGAAATAACAATAGTACTAACATGTCAGTAGCTTCCTTGTGCAAGTCTTCTACAGACTATAGTAATGTCCTGACATACACCGTGTGCTACCACATTAAATTTGGTCTTCTGATTTGCATTCACTTCTCCCATTTTTGTCTTGTCGTTAGCACACTATACTTTGTAACCACTATACCATAGGACAGCCCCCCCCACCTCAGTCAGCAAAAGATGACCAAGAAATTCAGAAGAAAGGATACTTTTTGTCTATTTGTATGAATAGACTTATCGAATGTTTCCTTTTTTCATGCTTAAAGTGTAAAGTTAACACTTCAATTTGGTCTTCTGATTTGCAATCGCTTCTCCCATTTTTGTCCTGTCGTTAGCACACTATGACCTTGTAACCACTATACCATAGACCCCACCCCCACCCACATCAAACTACCTTTTTATTTTTCCTAAAAAAGCTTTTCAGTTTTGGTAGAGAGTATTCTCAGCAGACTTTCAAAAAGTGAATGACAAAGATTGAAACTCTCTGACATGGAGACAGAGGGTACTTTTAGATGGACAGCAGCACGTCTTCTGCCTGACACAGTCCATTTCACCCCTGGGTTAACTAGTTGATCTAAAGGTGCCTGGATGTGCTAGCGGAGTATGGGTTTGGGGCAAAGCGGGTGGCCAAACCCAGGGCACCAGCCACAAGTGGAACTGCTGTACATCTGTTAGGCAGGCCAATGCTTCAGATCCATGGCTGGCCAGCTGTTGTCCTAGAGTTGTGACCACCAACCTAGAGTGTCAGCTGAGCAGCCACAAATTGGGTGTGAGGGGAGAGGGTGTGCTGTGAGCAGACTGTGGCTGAAGGACACCCACCAGTCCATCTAAAGTGGGCTAGGCAGGGATGGAAGCAGGTAGACATGGGGGTGCACCCTTGGAGAAACGTTGGGGTCAAGTAGCCTCCATGTCCATCTAAAAGCACCCATGGTGATTCATGTGATACCTTTTTATTGGACCAAATATTGATGAGAGTGTGTGCAGTAAAGGATCTCAACTGAACAACTCTTTCTCCATTTTTAGCTTCTGGGACCAACACAGCAAACGTCAGAGCATACAGCTGTAAAAGCGGTACTATAATTCTGACTACAACAACTGAGATGCAGTGATATCAAGTATTTTATTTCGGGAGAGATCTACCTGTCTTTCTGTTCTGTATAAGCATTGAAAAATATTGGGCAAATCAGTGAACATGGAACATAAAATCCTCATGACATAGGTGGAGAACTCCTTCAAGCACTTACTGTACAACACCATTTTCATGCCTGTATAATTTATATCGGCTTGAGTAATCACATGAAATCAGGCAAGAGTTTTGCATAGGGAGAGTACAAGAAGCAGACTTTCTTGTGCAAATGAATACAGTTTTACTAGACACGTGTACTGAACTGGATTTTTAGTTAAGCTATTCTTCTGCAGGCCGTTCAGGGAGTTAGCATATTGTGGTGTGAATATTTTTCCTCTTGGAGACCCACTTAATTTCTAGAGTGGACTGCTGTGAAGAAAAACCTTCCAGCACATTATTCATCTATAGAGCACATTGGCCAGTACTGTTTGGTGTTGGAAATGAGGCTATTGGGGGAGAACCAAAAGCAAGAAACTTAGCAGCATTAAAACTAGTGGCATGTGCACTGACTGTAATAGACTTCTCATTATAGAAATCTTCTTCTGCTTTTGCTGATGAATGTTACCTCAGGTTTAGAGTTGCTGTCCATCTGATTTAGGAGTTGAGGGATATTTTTCTGGAGTCTAGACCATCCACTGAAATTTCTGGTAACTGCGGATGTCGGTGACTGCGATGCATCATGTGCAGGTGCCCTATAGCTGTAAGTGTATCTGCTTAGCCACATGTTAAGCAGAGAGGGACAGAGCAGCAGAATTATCCTCTTCCAGAGGAGAGTGTGACTAACTGTCGAGGAGTAAAGCCTATAGTCTATTGTGACGGAGCATTCTTAAGGAAATGCGCATGGGACTTAATGAGGCAGGAGGTGGCTTTAGCAGACAAAGGTGTAGAAGACTGACCACAACATTATTCCCACATCTTTATTAGCCCACCCTAAACAAGGTTTTAAATTAGCATGGACCTATATATGCAAATGTATGTGAATTGGCACTGTTCAGCTTTCTTTCTCAGGAGAGGTGGCAGCCCTCTTCATTTTGGATGCCAGGTGTCACCTGCACTTTGATTTTCAAATTAATGTATTGATGTAAAGAGAATGTGAATGATTTTTAGACATTAGATTGCTTGTAGGCACTAGAGGATAGAGGAGGAACTGATAGTAGCTTTATGCATAGGGAATGTTTTCTGATATTGGGTGAGGTCGTGAGATGGTTTGATGTTTGGTGTCATCAATATGCTGATGACACCCAACTCTACCTTTCTTTTTCATTCGACCCAGACCCACAGTCTCGCTGCTTACTCGTTGTTTGGCAGCTGTTTGGGGACTGGATGAGAGTGAACCGACTGTGGCTGAATCCTGACATGATGGAGGTGATGTTGGTGGGTAAGGAAGTGGGAGTGATGGGGTTTGTCCTCCACTGGTCCCTCAGATTCGGAGTCTGGGGTGCTCCTCAACTTCAAACTTTGCCTGGATGTCCAGGTGGGGGCGGTAGTGAGGAGTGCATTCCGCCAATTACATCTGGTGCAGCGACTTCCGCCATTTGCCTGCAGGGATCCACTACCACCTGGACTCACCTGCTTGTTGCCGGTGCGGGGGGGGCTTGTCTGCCTCGCCGCCGCTGCCATCACCACCGCAGCCGCTGCTGCCGCCGCCGCTCGCCGCTGGGGCCGCCGCCGCCGCTGCTTCGTCCCTGCGGGATACCTGCGGGGACCAAGAACAAAAGATCTGTGAGTTGGGGGTAGGGGGGGGAACGCAGAGGGCAGCCACGTGGGCTGTCCTGTCCCCTCCCCCCCCACCCGGAAGTAGCGGGGGCTAAAAGCCCACAGGCAGCGGCTGGAGCCGCAGGCTGCGGCCGCAGGCTCGCGGCCGAAGGGCCGCGGCCAAAGGGCGCGGCACTTCGGGGGCACTTCTGGGGGACTGCAGGGGGGCAGGGGGTTTTTTTGTGTTTATATTGGGCAGGCTTTTTATCTTTCAGGGCTAGGGTGGTAGGGTGGGGGTATTGACACGGGGGGTAATGTGGGGGGTGGACCCAGGGACTCCCCCTGGTGAGAGCAGGGGGAGGACCGGGAGGGTTGGGGGGGAGGGGGTGGCTCGGTCTCCCCGTGAGAGGGGGAGACCGAGGGAGAATGGGGAGGGTATGGTTGGGGGGGGGAGGGTTATGGGGGGGAGGGGGGGAGGGAGGGCCGGGGGGCAAGCAGCCGGGTCTGAAGGGCCGGGATTGGGTGGACGGAGGGGAGGGCATGGCCATTGGGGTCGTGATGGGGCGCGGACGGTATGGTCCATGGGGTGGGAAGGCACGGGCCCCTAGGGGTCCACGGTGCCTGAGGGAGGTGGAGGTCATCACCCCCCCACTAAGGGGGAGGGAGGTGCCGGGTCCAGGGTCCGCGCGTGGGGGGCTGGTGCTGATGAATGCGAGGTCCGTGGTCAACAAGGCCCCGATTATCCACGATTTGATCGTGGATGGGGCCGTGGACCTCGCATGCATCACGGAGACCTGGCTGGATGATCTGGCCGGTCCAACTTTGGCGGATCTGGTTCCAGCTGGGTATGCCGTGCAGCATCAGCCCCGCATGAGCGGCCGGGGAGGAGGCGTAGCTATTGTTTTTAGGGAAGACTGGCCTGTTAGGAGGTATCCAGTGCCGGAGATTGTGGGTGTAGAGGCTCTGCACGTGGTGATCGATTTGGCTGGGGGCAAGCTAGGGGTGCTGCTGGTGTACCGGGCCCCTTCATGCCCGGCGGCATCCCTTACCGCTCTAGCGGAGCTGGCCTCGGAGGTGGTGTTGGGCTCCCCCAGGACTTTGGTTCTGGGGGACTTCAACGTCCACGCCGATGCCGGCCTTGTTGGGGCGGAGCGGGAGTTCATGGCCGCCATGGCAACTATGAACTTGTCCCAGGAGGTGATCTGCCCGACCCACGTGGGGGGACATATCCTCGACCTGATCTTCGGCTCTGGCCTTGAGGCGGGGGGTCCGGTTGTGGGGGAGGTGACAGCGGTGCCCTTGTCGTGGACGGACCATTACCTCCTTCAGGCCGGTCTTTTAGCGCGCCCCCTCCAGAAGGGGAAGGGACCAGTTAGGATGGTCCGCCCTCGGAGGCTGATGGAACCCCAGCGGTTCCAGGAGGTCCTGAGGGAACTTACCCTGGATGTGGACGGTCACTCTGTGGATGAGCTGGTCCGGCATTGGAACATCTTGCTGGAGGAGGCCATTGACAGGGTGGCTCCGAGGCGCCTTCTGCCTGGGTCTCGTCACCGCAGGACTCCTTGGTTTACTGAGGGCCTGCGGTGTATGAAGCGTATGGGCAGGAGGCTAGAGCGACGCTGGCGTCGGACTCGGTCTGTCTCCGATCGTCTTCTCCACAGGGCCCATTTGCGGTCCTATGTGGAGGCTGTGAGGACGGCGAGGAAGGAATTCCTCGCCGTCCTCATAGCGTCTGCGAAGTCACGTCCAGCGGAGCTCTTTCGGGTGGTGCGGGGGCTGGTGAGTCCGGCCTCCCTCCGCCTGGATGGGGACTTGTCCCGGGCCCGCTGTGAGGAGTTTGTCAACTACTTCGCAGACAAGATCGCTCGGATTCAGGCCGATTTCGACGCTGGGTTGACAGCAGTAGGGGAAGAGAGCGGGGGGACGGAGGGTCCGTCTGGTCCATCTTTATGGGGCGAGTTTCAGGAAGTGACGTCAGCCGATGTGGTGGATGTCCTGGGGTCTGTGAGGGCCACGTGTTGTCAACTAGATCCATGCCCGTCCTGGTTAATAAAAGCTTCCGGGGAGACGTTGGGGACGGTGCTGGCGAGGGTGGTGAATGCGTCCCTTCGGCAGGGGAGGTTGTCGCCTTGCTTAAAAGAGGCTGTGGTGCGCCCCCTGCTGAAAAAACCATCGTTGGACGTAGACGCGCTCGCCAGCTACCGACCTGTCTCTAACCTTCCCTTTTTAGGGAAGGTTATTGAGCGGGCAGTGGCGCTCCAGCTCCAGGGTCATCTAGATAATATCGGGCTCCTTGACCCTTTTCAATCTGGGTTCCGCCCCGGCTATGGCACCGAGACGGCGTTGGTGGCCTTGGTGGACGACCTCCGCCGGGAGATGGATGCGGGATGTTCGACATTTCTCATCCTGCTCGATCTCTCGGCCGCTTTTGACACCGTGGACCATGGGCTGCTGTTGAGACGACTGCGTGACCGGGGGGGTCTGGACGGGACTGTTCTTGAATGGTTCCGTTCATTCCTCTCGGGGAGGAGCCAGCGGGTGGTGTTGGGGGAGGAAACATCGAGCCCCCGCGCCTTACCGTGTGGCGTTCCGCAGGGATCGATCTTGTCTCCATTATTATTTAACATCTATATGCAGCCCTTGGGGGAGGTCGTGAGAGGGTTCGGGGTGCGATGTCACCAGTATGCTGATGATACTCAGCTGTACCTCTCGTTTTCTACCGACCCAGACCCTGCTGTCTCGGTGCTATCCCAATGTTTGGAGGCCGTGGCGGATTGGATGCGGCGGAGCAGACTGAAGCTCAACCCAGATAAGACGGAGGTGATGGTGGTGGGGAGGGCGAAGGGGGTGGTGGCCCCCCTGATTGGGGGGGTTTGCCCCCCTGTAGCTCAGCAGGTCCGGAGTCTGGGGGTCATATTGGACGCAGACCTGCGGCTGGAGCGGCAGGTGGAGGCAGTCGCTAAGGCTGCCTTCCGCCAGCTTTATCTGGTACGTAGGCTGCGTCCGTATGTCTCTGGCCCGGACCTGGCCTCCCTCATCCATGCCTTCGTCACCTCGCGGCTCGACTACTGTAACGCGCTCTACGTGGGGCTTCCCTTGTTCTTGGCCCGGAGGCTGCAGCTGGTGCAGAATGCGGCGGCCCGTCTTCTTACGGGGACGGGTCGCCGGGAGCACATTACACCGGTGCTCCGAGCGCTGCACTGGCTGCCGATAGTGTGCCGGGCCAAGTTCAAGGTCCTAGTAATGATCTATAAAGCCCTATACGGCCTTGGCCCCTCTTACCTTAGGGACCGCCTCGCCCTTCGCGCCCCGGAACGACTCCTGCGGTCTGCCGGGGGTGCCCTCCTGGAGGTCCCCCGTGTTAAGCGGGGGGCCACGATGGAGCGGGCATTCTCGGTGGTAGGGCCGCGGCTGTGGAACTCCCTTCCGGAGGAAGCTCGCCTGGCCCCAAGCCTTTTGACATTTCGGCGGAACTGTAAGACCTGGCTGTTTGCCCAGGCCTTTGGGAGGGAGGGTGGGGGGGGTGATTTTTAATCCCCCACCGATGTATTTATTTATTATTGGACTCTGCCCTGTTTTATTGGTATATTTTATATTTGTATTTTAAATTGTTTTAACGGTTTTATTGTTGTTAGCCGCCCCGAGCTGCATTGCAGGATGGGGCGGGATAAAAATCCATAAAATAAATAAAATAAATAAATAAATAAATTTGTCTCAGACTCTGTCTTGGCCACCATCATCCATACTTTCATTACTTCGAGACTAGACTAATGTAATGCACTCTACATGGCACCTGTCAACGATCCCCTTCATGCTGAGGGCCGCTGAGAGGCGCCGAGCGGTGGCAACAGCTCCATCCTACTGGGAATTCAACAGTGGAGGGAGCTGTACACATTCCCCATGTCGATTTTGGCATGTGTGCTCACGCTGCGCCGGTAACCACGCTGCAAGTCATTGCGGCACGGTCCAGCAGGCGAGTAACAGGGGGAAGCAGCCCGGTCACCCCTCACAAGGGGGGGGATTTGGGGAAGGGTCCCAACTCCAGTGTGCCATGAACAGATGCTGACACTGCTTCGTGATTGCCCTGATCATGAAGCAGTGACCTATGTAACTGAAGGGTTCAGGGTCAGTTTTCGAATACCGGTGGGTGAATTTACTGTGAAGTAGTGGGTGAACAACTTGAAATCCATAGTGGGCATGGAGGTACTGGTGACACATAAGATCCTAAAAGAAATCAAGGAAGGGCACGTTGCCAGCCCGTTTTCGGAACTTCCAATGGGGAACTTACTTGTTTCCCCCATCAGAATTGTGCCGAAAAAGGCCCCGGGCAAATATCGAATGATACACCATTTGTTACACCCAAGAGGAGGATCTGTCAATGATGCTATAGCGTGGGAAACTTTGTACCGTGCGGTATGCATCGTTTGATTTGGCAGTGAGGCTAGCCAAACGGTGTGGGCCATTAGCGTTGCTAGCGAAGTGTGACATCAAATCTGCATTTTGTCTGTTACCTGTTCACCCGGATGATTTCCATCTACTGGGATTTCAGTTTCAGGGTGAGTTTTATTTTGATAAGGCTATGCCAATGGGGTGCTCGATATTGTGTGCTGCTTTTGAAAAGTTTAGCACATTACTCAACTGGTTGATTCGGCACCGAGCTCAGTCATGCAACGTCATTCATTACATGGATGATTGTTTTGTTTTGGGGCAAATCAGGCACTGGTGACTGTGATTACCTGCTGCGGGCATTCCAGGCTTTAGCGCAAGAGTTTGGAGTTCCTCTCGCACCAGAAAAGACTGTGGGCCCTACGCTGTACTTGTCTTTTCTTGGTATTGAGATGGACACAGTGCAGGGTGTGTCTTGCTTGCCCATGGACAAATTGGGGGCTTTGAGGGAATCTTTGGAGGCCACTGTGGCAGCCCGTAAGGTCACCATGAAACAGCTGCAGTCCTTACTAGGATTGCTCAATTTTGCTTGTCGAGTAGTGACAAACAGAAGTACTTTTCTCTCCCAACTTTACGCCAAGGTTTGGAATGATTGGTCCCCTTATTACCACATTCCATTGACCCAAGAAATGAAGGAGGATTTCAGGACATGGCTCCGTTTCTTGGTTAACTTTAATGGAGTCAGTTTCTGGAGGAGTGATCTCATTTTAGAAGCAGAGTTGAAAGCACAGTCAGATGCCTCTGGGACGGTGGGTTTTGGAGTTTATTTCAGAGGGCGATGGTGCCCTGCAGCGTTGCCCAATGAGTGGGTGGCAGAACGTCTAACCAGAGACTTGACATTCTTGGAGTTCTTCCCCATTGTTCTGGCAGTACAATTATGGGTGGACAATTTTTCAAATAAGACGGTAGTATTCTGGTGTGACAATCTAGCAGTTATTCATGTCATAAATTCAATGTCCTCAAAATCCAGAAGGGTCATGCAGCTGGTCAGGAAATTCGTATTGCAATGCTTAATGTTTAACATCATGTTTACGTCAAAGCATGTTCCTGGAGTTAGCAATGGCGTAGCTGATGCGCTTTCTCGTCTCCAGATGGACCGGTTCCACCAGTTGGCACCAGAGGCGTGCGTCGAGCCGGAAGCATTGTCGCCAGATGCATGGATCTTTGGGTGGTAGACCTATTCCAAATGGTGCAAGCATCATTAGCAAAGTCTACATGCATGGCCTATGGGAGGGCGTTTCAGGAATTCCAAAAAATTAGGTCTAGTAACGGTTGGTCTACAAGCTTTCCCATATCTGACCAGCATGCCATCAAGTTTTCAATCACCCTTAGGCAGTGAGGTTTGGCCCCAGGCACTATTGCCAGTAAGGTGTCGGCCATTGCTTTCTTTAGCAAGTTGGCTGGTTACCCCTTGCTGGATAGCACTTTTTTAATATGCAGATTGTTGGAGAGCTGGTCGAGGAATCGGGGTCCGGTCCCTGACACTTGCCTGCCAATATTGGCTTACTTCATTAGCAGTTTGGATGACACGCTGGCCGGGGTGTGTTTTGATCAGAGCGAGGCATATCTTTTTGCTGCCTCATTTAAGCTGGCTTTCTATGAAGCATTTCTGGTGAGCGAGTTTGTGGCTGAATCCCAAAGCTCCACATCCAACAGGGTAGTAAGGGCCCAGGATATTCATGTGCAGGATGATTTAATTTGAATTAATCTACGTTATTCCAAAACTGACCAGAGGGGTAGAGGCCAAAATATTACTCTCGGTAAGGTGGTGTCCCCATCACTTTGTCCAGTTGCAGCTGTACACAGGTACCTGCAGATTTGACCCAGCTTTCTGGGTTAATTTTTAGTACACGTCAACAGTGCCCGCTCACCAGGTGCCAGTTTACTGCGGTAATGCATAGGTGCTTGAATCTGAACCGCATGCTAGAACACAGGTACGAGTCGCATTCATTTAGAATTGGAGCAGCCACCTTAGCTTCTGCTGAGGGTCTGCCCAAATATCGCATTCGGAATATAGGTAGATGGCGGTTCACCACCTTCCATTCTTACATCTGTTCATAATACCAGTAAGGGATTGGTTCTGTATTTCATATGGTGTCTGTCTGTTTTCTTACAGGGTTGACTGTTACCAAACCACACAAGAGGGTGTGGCTCGTGGGCCACAGCATTGTCCGTTGGGCTGCCAAGGCAGCAAGCAGATTCCATTGGGGCACCCAGCTTGGGCTGAGTGCAATAGCGGAGATAGTGTGGCAATCCAGAAGTGGCATGCGTTGGGAGCATCTCATTCCCCTCATACAAAGAATTGCTGCCGGCCCACATCCACGTATCGTGGTGGTTCACTTGGGGGAGAATAATCTGCCGGGAACTCCAGGGTTACAGTTAGTAATGCAGATTAAATGGGATTGGGTGGAGGCGCAAAGTATTTTGCCGCACACGAGGTTCATCTGGACCCACATGTTCTAGAGGATTAGATGGCGTGATGCAGTCAAACCACACAAGGTTGATAGGGTTAGGAAGAAAATTAACAAGGAGGTAGACAAGCTAGTGTTGGCAGGGGGTGGTGCATGCATCATGCATGAAGAGACTTATTTTTCTTGCCCTGAGCTGTATTGGGAAGATGGAGTATACCTCTCCGAAGTTGGGGTCCACATGTATCTTAGGGTATTGAAGGAGAAGTTGTTGGAGTTGTTGGATGGTCAGAGGGCGGATGATGGGAGCGAAACCAGCCAATCATAGGCTGGCGGTTTGCTGTGGCAGGGGTCTAGGTAGTCGATTTAACAGTTGTTAGGGTCTGAAGGAAGATGTCTCCTTAAGAGGCGGGGCCAGAGCCAACCAAGAGTAGGGGCGGCCAGGTTCGTCACAAGGTCCAGGGTGGGGGGAGGAGCAACTCAGCTGAGGATAGAGCCGATCCTGGCTGGTGGGCCCTTGCCTTCCAGCCTGCTTCGGTCTGCTACAAGACGAGAACCTTACCGACCAGCTGAGTGGCTGGGGTGAAAGCAACCTAGAACAGTTAAACATTAGGGCTTTGATAATGGTTAGTAAAGTTAAACCTGGACCCAGAGTGTCTCTCTGACCTTAATGCTGATTTGAATAAAGAGTGCAGCCTTTAAATTCCAACTCCTGTGTGCTTGTCTTCTTTGCGGTGCGGGGGCAATTGAACCTTAAAGGATTGTACGTACAGCTGAAACAGGTACCTGGTTGGAGAGGGGAACATAAAAGCAAATCTAAAATGCCCACAACACAATAGCTGGGGGAAAAAAATCTAATTTGTGATGAGTACCCATTTCAGTCATGGATATTATTTGACTACTTGAAGGGTTGTCTGTGTTTGAAAATGCAAACAACCAGCCCATTACCCATTTCAGCTGTAGTTGTAGGATGTTACCTTGAAAAATTAATTTTCATGCCCCTCTTATAGGAGGTACATGCATTCAGGTTTGCATTGTGAGATCAAGGGAAATGCCAATAAAACAAATCATAATGAAGATAGTCTTGTATTCTGTTGTCTTATGAAACAATGTATCCATTGTCACAAATATATCATGAAATTGAAGATGCATAACTATTTTGAAAAGCTAGCAGTAAGGGAAAATTCTAATGTGATACATTGCCACTGCTGTACTAACGCAACACAAAACGCAGTAAATATAAAAGAGTTAAGATAGAAAGTTCAGCACAGGGCAATAAAATTTACAGGGAAAAAAAAGTTAGCTTTTAGGTACGTAACTCTTCAAAGAAGAAAGGAGTTTTTATTAGGGCTGAAACAAAGTCTTCAGAAAATTATGGAATTTGCTGAATATTAAGGTATGTGGTTCGGAAAGGTCAAATTCCGAAGTTTGAGGACGATGGCCATTATATAGAAAACTTCAGAAACGGCTGGTGAAGACAGTTGAATTTCTTCTAGAAATGGAACATAGTGCCATATTTGGTAGGAGGGGACTATGGGAGGGGACAATTGAGTGATGGTAAGCCAAATGGCAAGTTTGGATTATCTGGCCACGTCAGATGGTCAGCTTTTGAATTGTCTGGCAGGGAAAAATAAAAGTGTCTGCACTGCAGTCATTTTGTCCATTCTATTTGGTGAATTTGGCTTCCCTGCATGTTATAGTGCTGCTGGATCTGTATGTAAATCAGCTGAGGGGGGGAGGGGTGCCTGGTCTGGTAAGATTTGGCCTGCCCTGTCCCTAGGGCCAATACTGGGAGATTGGGGTTACATTACCCTTTACCATGCCATGCAGGGTTTTGTTTTTTAATGGATGGCAGGCCACATTACTGCCTGCTATTTGGTTGGCACTTGGCACCATGAGGAGGGATCTCTCTGCCCAGCTCCACTTCCCAAGTTTGCTTGGTCTGTTCAAGTTACCATTGCCACTGAGGGTGTTTTCAGATGTGACGGGACCAGTTGGCCCCGTCACAAAATCAATGAAATGATCCCCCGCCGGGATGACCTGTCACGCCCTAATAGACGTGCCGCGGGATCCCAGTGGGGAATCAGGGAGGGGCCAGGGCCACGTGGCGCAACGTGCGGCCGCACGGCCCTGCCCCCTCTACGCTCCCCGTCGCCCGCCCTCTGGGGAGACGGACGGCCGCTGCGGCCAATGCCACCGCAGCGCTTGCCCGCTATGGCCACGGGCCAGAATCCCTGCGGGGATTCTGGGTCATGGCCACCGTCCAGACGTGATGGCAGGGGTCACTACGGCGGGGAATCGCCTTCAACATGCGACGGCCTCCGGTCACACTGCTTTGGCCGCTCACGTGGTGAATGTGATGCCATGACATGGGAACATCTGGGGGGGAACATCCGTTCCCCCCAACAGACGTTACGTGGTCCAAGACACCACAGGGAATTGACTGTGGTGGACATTGACCACATAACATCTGAAAATACCCAATGCCATGCCAAGGAAAAGGGTGCCCCTGGTGGGAGAGGGGTGTGAATGTCTGGTTTCTTAATTTTGTGATTGCTGCTGAGGCCTATGCTTGCTGGCTTTTTTTGGTGAGATTTATTTCTCCGTGCAGTTGCAGACTGTTTTATGGGAGTTGTTGTATTCTTCTTGAGCAAATGTCCCTTGCTAACCTGCATTTTTTTTGTGCACTGCTTCATTGGCATAATAATAAAGTAGGTGCACTCAGTTCTGATGGTGGGTCATGCTGTGGGTACACTACTGTTTGTTTTCATTTCCACACGCAGTTGCACTTTTTTTGGATTGCCTTCTAGAGCGATTGTCCCACTCTTGCTAGTCTGCTTTTCTGGGTAGTGGTTTTCTGGGTAGTGTTTTGGCTGTGGGTTCAAGAACTTTGCAACAACTTTCTGAAGTGCAGAATTCTGAAACTTTGGAAACCAAGCCGAAGGACCGCTGAATACTTGGGCAACTATTTGGAATTTCGGCATGCAATCCAAATACTCAGAAGTACTATTCTGTACAGCCCTAGTTTTTATGTTGCATAAAATACATTGTTTTTTAGAGAGAAAAAAATTATTGTCCTGCATGCAAAAGAATGAAGCTAGTTACAAAATTGAGCTCTTATGGTGTCTACTGCAGCTGAGTGCACTCAAATGAAAAAGCTTTATGTACTTGGCATGTGCTATTTCACAAAACTTCAAGTTTGGCAATTTTTTTGCAAATATTGGTAGCCCAGTTCTAGCCAATTTGTGTATTCTGTGTTTGGGATCCCCCCCACCCTCCTCTGGGTTAAAGAGCAAAATGTACTTGGAGAAGACTTCTTTCTTGGACTTGGAGAAGTCCAATGCAGGCCAACACTAAGTGGGTATTTTATAAGCTCTATGGGCACAATCTAGCTTTAATTGAAATCAATGGAAGTTTAGCCATAGTATAGGGGGGTGAAAACATTTTTTTTATTATTATTATTTTTTTTTCATTTTAATAAAGTTTTATTAAGGAGAATCAAATTTACATAGTTACAGACTTTAAGGACAAAAATAAAAGAGAATGAC
>QEPC01013258.1:175807-203215 GCA_003113815.1 Sphenodon punctatus
CCTGTTCTCCACCTCAGAAACCCTCTGTGCCATAGAGTCCATTTTTTTATTCATGGCATCAGTTACAGCAAATACCTTCTCCAGCCCCTCTTTAATAGAAACTCTGTCCGCTTTGGCCACCTCATCTTGCTGCTTGAGCATTTTAGTTAGGCTGATTAAATAGGGAATAGCATCTCCCTCCACCTCCTCCCCTTCTGGAGCAGTGTTTTCCCGCTTTTCTGCCATCTTGCCAGACTCTGTGATCTGCTGCAGGGGGGCCCTTCCCTTTATCTTGCAAAAGGCTTGGATTGAATCGCTGACCCCTTTTCTTTTGAGCTGAGGCTTGCGGCGGGACCTTCCACTCATTGGAGAGGCGTCTCTTAACTTTCTTTGCTGTCGGGAACCGCAGTTTTTTAACCGTTTTTGCGCCGGGAGGAGCAGAGTCTTTCCCTGGTGTGGCTACTCTCCGCACACGCCCAGTGCACCCCCCGTGAAAACATATTTTACAACAGCGGTCCACCATCATGCCATGATTCAGACAGAGGTGCCACTTGCACACCGTCTGAATCGAGTCTGGATCGAGTCCAGCCACAGAATAAACATTCAACGTGGCCCTCTGTCCCTCCCCCTATGCTGTGCCTAGTGGCCCACCTCTCCTCCACGATGGATGCCCATGGCAGCCAATTACAGCCACCATGGCCACCCATCATGGGGGTCACTTTGGATGGGGCAGAGAACAGCAGACTACCACATGTGATAGCCTTCTGCTGCCTGGTTGGGCAGGCCTTCCCTTGAGTGTGGTAGTAACTAGCCTGGGCATTGGGATGCCTCTTAACAAATATGGTCCACAAGACAAAATGGGTCACCATCACATTTGTTAAACACCCGGAGAATCACATAGCTTTAAGGAACCCCAAGCGTTATCTAATCCAGGCCCCTGCCATTAAACAGGATCTACTAAATCTACACCATCCCTGAGAGATGCCTGTCTAACATTTTTAAAAGTCATTAGTGCACAAAAAAATATGAGCCGATGGCCTGCAGGCATAAGTGGTCCCCTGTCATATCTGTTTTTACCCACTGTTATAAGAACATTTGTGCCATACTGGGTCAGGCCAATGGTCTATCAAGCCCAGCACCTGTCTCTGACAGTGGCCGATGTTGGTTGCTTGGAAATACCACCTTACAGGTCATAATGGGGTGATCCATTCCCTGTTGTTAGCTCCCAGCTGCCGAAAATAAGAGGGTTATATCCCCAAAACATACTCGGCTATTAGCTGCTAATGGACCTGTCCTTCAGAAATGTATCCAATCCTTTTTTTAAAACCTAGCTATACTACAGGCCTCGACCACATTTTCTGGCAACAAACTCCACAAATTAATTGTCGGTTTAGTGGCAAAATATTTTCTTTTATTGGTTTTAAATATTCTCCAATTTAGTTTCATGGAATGTCCCCTAGCTCTAACACTATTTGAGAGGATAAATAACTATTCACTATGTACTCCTTTGTACCATAGATTTATAGAGAAGCATTATGACATTTTCAGTTTTATTCTCCATCCCCTTCTGAATAATTTCTAATGGGTGTAATCCAATGCCCCACGCACACCACATGCATTCTGCAGGCATGCACGCGAGTGCAAACTGCACACATCTCATAGGGATTGCATTGTGCCTTTCAGATTCCATGTGGGACCTACACTGATCCCACGAGGTTCCCACTTGGCATTGTGGCTACTGCTTGCTTTTTTTGACCACCACACACTGAATGAGGATTTCAATGAATTGTCTAGAATGACTCCAAGATCATTTTCCTGAGTGGTAAACCCTAATTTAGAAACCAGCTGTGGCCCTTTTCAAACAAGATGCACCCATGCAGTGGACGTGAGTGGGTGTGTCTCCTTAGAATGTGGCAGAGGGCAGGTGGGTGGGTGCAAGTGCCTGCTCACACGTAACATGCAACCCCACCCACCTCCACCCATCGCCCATGCATGGAGCAACCAGTGAAGACACTGCTTGTTCCATGATGGGGCATGCGTGAGGATGCAGGGCGGATGAGCACGTGCCTGAGTGTAACTCCCCAGCGCAGTGTGACCATGGAGCCCCTCGACTCCATTGTTCATTTAAAAAGGGCCATTGTGTACATATAGTTTGTATTTTTTCCCCTATGTGCATCATTTTGCACTTGTCAACATTACATTTTGCCTTTATTATCATTATTCATTATGTGGCCATGGTTTTTAGGGATTCCCTGTCCTTCCGGAGGTATCCAGTGCTTGACTCATGTGGTATGGAGCGTGTCAGTCTTGTGTTTGACTTCTTTGGGGATAGATTGGGGATTCTGTTAGTGTACGGAGCACTCCGCTGAACTGCAGCCTCCCTGACTGATCTAGCTGAGCTGAAATACCGAAGAAGCTTATATAAAATGGGATTTAGATTATTTTAAACTTGGTTGCTTTTAAGCCCTTTCAACTCCAACTGGGTTCAGTGGGGTTATACCAAGTTTGTAAGTGCAATTGAGATCAATCCTACAGGATACAAGATTTGAGTGGAAGTCTAGTCTAGTAGGTGATCTGAAATTAAAATGGCAAAGAATGAGAGAATTTCATAGTTGTAGTATCCCACATATCACATGATTACTACTTTTTAAAGGGAACTTTGAGAATGCTATAGTACATTTCATGGCAGAAAGTAGAGATGTTAATTAGAAGTAGGCTTTTATAGACAAAGGATATTTTTAATAGTGTTTCTACTGATATTGTGTCAAAACTTTGATTGAATCCCCCACCATTTTAAAGAGTTTCAAAGTATTAAGGTTTAGTTTGATTAACATTTTATTTTATTTTATTTTAATTTTTATTTTACATGCAAACATTTTATTTTATGTAGGATAATGCACTTTTATTTTTCACATACTCACAAAAGAGCTGAAATACCCATTATCCTTCACAAGTAAAATTAACACATTTTGTGTATGACAACTGTTTACCGTTTGTACTGGAGTTCAGGCATTGGAATCTATCCGTGATTTCAGATGTTACGCGGCTCCGATTCACCACAGTGGATTCCCAGTGGTGGTGAACTGATCAATCACCTCCCACGGTCAATAAAAGCCCCGAACAGACGTGACGGGAGCGGGATCACGGCGGGGAATCAGGCCGCCTGATCACGGTTCGGGGCAGTGCAACAGATGTGACGCCGATTCCCGGCCATGGTCAAAACACTCAGAAGGCACCGGGTAGAGACGGGACACAGACATGGCTGGCCAAGGGCAAATGAAGCCAAAAGCTCCTAAAGGGAATGCCCACACAAGGGAAATGGGAAGGGAGGGGGGAGAGGGAGAAGAGCTGCTGAGGTACCACACACAACAGGCACAGAGACAACAAGGGCACAGTAGAACACACAGCACACACACACACCTGGGCGCACACACCCCCACACGGGAAAGGAAGGGAAGGGAGGACATAGCGGAAGAGACAACACATGGCACAACAGACACAGGGGGGAGGAGGGGGGCACTGGACAGGGAAGAGTGGTGGAAATGGCTCTGGGGCAGGGCAGGACACAACCAATGGCAGGCAGAACCCCAACAACAGCACAGTCCACACGGGAGACCCCCCCAGCAACACAGGCAGTCCCAGAATGGGGAGAAGCCAGAAGGTCGGGGCACAGGCACTGCGGGAGGCCACACGGAACAGGCAGTGGTCCAGGAATGGTCCAGGAGGCACACACGCACTCCAAGCGCCGGCGAGGGTGCCATGGAGGGTAGGCATGAGAGATGGGGGGTGCAGTCGGTCCAATGACACAAACCCCCCCTCCTCCTCGGAAGCCGGGAGGTACAGTTCAGTGGCCCCAGAACCCCGAGGTCACACAGGCACCCATGGGGGTGGGGGGGCGGGAGGGAGTGCAGGCATCTGAGGATGGTCAGCAGCACCCAGGAGAGCAGGGGAGCCATTCGGAGAGCTGGACACGGACACCGGAAGTGGCAGCCACGGAGGGGAGCACCAGTTTAAGGGGCAGGCGGGGGGCCCCCAGAGGGGGCCCAGAGCCACAGGCAGAGGCAGAGGTACCCTGGGAAGCAGGCAGCACAGCAGCATGGCCGGGACATCAAGGAGGGAACAGACAGCGGACCAAGGCACCAGGGCAGAGGCAGGAGCTCACAGCTGGGCGGGTAACTGGGGCCTGGAAGGCACAGAGGGACTCACAGCCAGCTGGAGGGGGCCACCAAGGGGCCAGGGGCCGGGTGGTCCTCCAGGTGAATGAAGTGCAGCCAATGAAGCATGCCCCGGTGGTGCCCCAGCACGGACATGTGGTGGGAAATAAGTTAGTAAGCCTTGAATGGATCCTGCATGGAGAGCCCAAACTGCACATCAGAACGGGACCACACACCCGACAGTGCCACCAGCTCCACCGCAGAGTGCTCAGACAAGCAGGATTCAGCAGCTGGGGGCCATGGAAGGTGACCCAGCTCCAACAGCTGGTGATACACCTCCCCAAGGGAGCACTGGTACCCACAGGTCCCGTGAACGCAGCCAAAGTAGGACACGGCCAGAGTAGGGGCCCCCTCTGCCAGACAGACCATGTAGGTGGCCAGGTTGCACACAGACAGAGCAGACAGTCTCCGCCGCAGACCAGGCCACATGCGAGAACCTCATCTCCGGAATGCGCCCATTGGGAAAGGGAAGCAGCCTCAGCATCTCAACATGTAACGGCGGGGGCACATTCCCTGGACAGGCAGGAGAGGGCTCGGGGGGGTTACCAAGGCCAGCCGAGAAAGCCACAGGCTGCAACATTGTATGGCAACAGAGTGAGGCATGGGGTGCGAACCCAGCACAGCTGCAGGAACCAAGCACACAGACAGGACAGACGACACACTAATCAGACTGGCAAGGACACGATGTTGCTAACAGGGAGTGGTGGGAGGTGATAACAGGAGGCATGCAGCTGCAGTCTGCATGCCCGGGCACATACTGGGCGGTGTGCATGGTTCCATTTCAGGATGGCAGGTGCGCTCCATAGCATGACCCCACCGCCCCAGGCCACCCATCCTGCAGGAGATGGCCCAGTCATCCGGGGGTGGGGCACCACCCATCCCAGCCTATACCTGGGCCACCCGCCCCCCCCCAGGCACACTGCAGCATGGAGCGGGACAGGTTGGGCGTCTACCTGATGCGCCAAGTGGTACTGCACCCACACCAATCAGCTGTGCATCCTGACCGTTGAGGTGCACCTGGGCACCCGCCTGCGGGCTTTACCATGGCCTGGAGTGCTTCAGGGGACTGCAGGGCCCACCACAGCTTCAGGCATGTCCTAGCCTGGCTCAGGGCTCAGCGGTTGTCCAGGGCAGAATGGCAGGCCGTGAGCTGTGGCCGGACTAGGGCTGCGGCGATCCGCGAGGCGGCCAGGTGCCTCCACTGGAGGAGGGAGACCATGCGCTGGGCTGCCCTGGTTGCTATGCCCATTGCCCGGTGGGTATGGGTCGCAGAGTGGGCACAGGAGTGGTGGTCCCAGGCGCTGGCTCAGTGGGATGAGACCTACTGGAGGACGCACATTTGGATGGACAACCTCACCCTACTGTGGCTCGCAGAGCTGCTCACGCCCTGGCAGGAGCGGCAGCATACCCCCATGCAGACCCCCATCCCCATGGTTCAGCGGGTGGCCATCGGGGTCTAGGTCCTGGCAGCGCCCGACTCCTGCTGGTCCGTCTCCCAGCACTTCAGTGTCGGGGTGAGCACCATTGCCTGTATCCTGTGGGATGTCTGTGAGGCTGTGGAGGGAATTCTTCTGGACAGAGCGATCCAGCTGGTTGATCAGGTGACCACGATGGCCAGCTTTGTGGCTGGAGGGTTTCCCAACTGCATGGTAACCATGGACGGCAACCACATAGCGATCCTCTGTCTCTCCGCGGGGGAGGCCCCGGAGTATGTCAACAGGCACGGGTACCACTCCCTGCAGCTGCAGGCAGTCGTGGACCACTGGGAGTGGTTCATTGACATCTTCACGGGCAACTTTGGGCGCATCCATGATGCCCGGATCATGACCATCTCCCCCTTCTATGCCTGGATGTACCGTGGGGACTTTGCAGACATGGGGATGGCCTGGATCGAGCGGGTGCTGATGCTCCCCTGTATCTTGGGGGACCCGGCCTACCCCCTCACCCGGTGGCTGATGAAAGTGTACCCGGTCCCCCAGTGAAGGCACTGTACAGTTCCCACCTGTGTTCCAGCCGGACCATGGTCAAGCGGATGTTCGGGGCCCTCAAGCAGTGCTGGAAGAGCCTCGCCGGCCGGCTGGACTACACAGTGAAGACCTCAGCACTGGGGATTGGTGCATGCTGTGTGCTGCACAAGGTGTGTGAGACCGATGGCTCTGCCCTCAAATACCCCATGCCTACCCACCCTCCTGGCCCCGTGCCTCTGTACGTGAACGCGGACAACCCAAGGGAGTACCGTTATGCCAAGCGCATCCGTTCCACCCTAGCCAGGCACATCAGCCAGGAGGCCGAGCCATGAGGGTGCCCACCACCTGGCCCACCCCCGTGGGTCCTGGAGGATCCCTGGTCGAGCCCCAATACTGGTACAGCCCAACTCCCCACCTCTGGGCCCATGAACAGACCACAGGAGACGGTAGGGTGTTCCATGCATTTATTGTATCACGCGCAGACACGTGCCCCCACCACCTCCACCTCGTCGGCCCACCATCCCCCCCGACATGGCACACGGTGCTCCCCCAGTTAGAACACCCTCCCCCATCCCTCTCATCCCTCCTGTCACCGGTGTTTTAGGAGGCGCCCCCTCAAACGTCCTGTGGGCACCACAGAGCTCTGGGAGCTCCCCTCCTCCCGCTGTCCGTGTCCCCCAATGGTGTCCTGCGAGGCCTCGGTGTCCAGAGGGACAGACGGTGGTGGGAGGGAGGGAGGACCTGGAACCTGAGGGGTCCCCCTGGTCAGCTGCTCCCTCCAGAGGCCTATAGGGACCAGGAGGTGGATGCGGGGTTCCTCCTGGTGTGGAGGCTGCTGGGGTGGGTGGGGAGCTGGTGGGGGCACCGAGGGGCCTGGCATGGGACCCTGGGCAGGCAGGGTGTCCAGTGGGGTGGCTGCCATCACATAGGCTCACATAGTGCCCGCGTGCAGGAGCAGGGAGGTCCCAATGTCATGGGACCTATCCATCTTGGTTGAGTGCTCCCGCACCATCCCCGCTACAGCCTGTTCTAGCTGCCCGAATGCCTCTGCCTACCTGATGTGCTCCCAGTGCTCCTGGCACTGCTCCAGGTGCACCTCTGCTTGGAGCCTCTGGTCCCTGGCCTCCCCTGTTGCAAGGCGTGCTCTATGGCCGCCTCCATGCTGTCCACGGCTGCAATAATCCGCTTCCCCTGGTCCGCCGAGGTCCGGATGATGTCCTCCACCTGGTCCTCCCTCCAGCACTGTACCCATGTCTGGTGCTCCCTCATCCGTTGGGCTGGGGGCACGGGTCCGGTTTGCAGTGGCCCCTCTGGCTGCCCTGTAGGGTACACAGTGGTTAGTCGTTTGCAGGCCCGAGCGCCTGCCCCTGGGCCAGGGTGGGTCCGGGGGTATCTGCCCTCCCCTTGGTGCCTGGTACCAACCCCTCCAAGGTCCCCCCTCCCATCTGCTTGCTTACCCTTGATGTCTGTCTCTGATCTCTCCGCGGCTGTCCCCTCCGTGTTGCTGTGCTCCCCCTGTGACCACTGGCTGAGGGTGATGAGGGTGTCAGCCTCAGAGTCCAGCCAGGGGGTGGGGGCTCTCAGGGCTGCTTTCCTGGGGGGGATGCTGCTCTCTGAGCTTCAGGGGAATTCCTTCTGGGCAGGGGGTGCTTCAACCCATTCCCTGCCCTGGACCACGGTGCTCCCCACGAGGCATGGGTCAACTATTGATCCCTTCATATGGAGGATGCGGTCCAGGGCATCATAGAAGGGGGCGGTCTGGGCTCCGTGTCCAGACTGCTGGTTGTTGTCCCGTATTTCCTTGCACCCCCTCTTCAGCTCTTTGGCTTTGGAGCAGCACTGTGCGATGCTCTGGTGATGCCCTGCTGCCTCTATTTCAACGCACTGTCTCCCAGAACATGTGCTCATTTCTCTGATTAAGCACGAGCTCCAGCTGATGTTCCAGGGTCCCCCAGATGTGGATGAAGTCCCGGGTCTCCCAGAGCCCCCACTGCCCCCCTTGGTGGTATGGCCTTCTCCACCTTCTCCCCTCCAGTTCCCGCTCCTCCTTTCCTCCTCCTCCTGCTCCTCCTCCTCCGCCTGGCCAGGGCCCATCTCCTCCAGGGGCTCGGGCTCCCAGGCCCA
Organism: Sphenodon punctatus; assembly: GCA_003113815.1. Taxonomy (NCBI): domain Eukaryota; kingdom Metazoa; phylum Chordata; class Lepidosauria; order Sphenodontia; family Sphenodontidae; genus Sphenodon; species Sphenodon punctatus. Next base: position 184,092 of record QEPC01013258.1, read on the forward strand.
TTTCCGTGTCTGCGGGACACAAGCAAGGGTGGGAGTGTTTGGTTGCTGTTCTGCCCCGGTCCCACGTCCACCTTTCCCCCCACCTGCTAGATGGCTGGTCCCCCTCCACCCCTTGGTGCCATTGTGCTGCCAGGTCCCCTCCCCCTTCGTTCTCCATATCCGTTTCTGGGGTGCCTCCTCCCCCGGTCCGGTCGGTGTCTCTGGGGAAGCCTGTCCCGGCTGCTACTGCTACTGTCCCTCCACCTCTTACATGTGCACCACGACCACCTCCTCCTCCTCTTGTGCCTCCACCTCCTCCTCTCCTGCTCTCTCGCTCTCAGCTCTCCTCTGCCTCCCACCTCGCTCCATCCCCCCACGTTCCCCTGCTGCTGTGTGCCCTTTAAAGCTCCCTCCGCAGCCTGTGTTGTTGCTGGTTGCCTGGCAGCGACGTTGCGTGCTTTGACCGCAGCTGGGAATCATTTTGTTTGATTCCGGCCGGTGATTGCCATCCAGATGTTACCTTTTTTTTGTTTCCCGTCAGGAATATGTTTGACCACGCTTTCGAAGATGGTCCGGGCCAGAGGTCCGGAAGCATGATTGATTTTGACCCCATGTGGGTATTGACTGTGGTGAACACCTGGCGGCCGCTGAATAGACATTCAGGGCACTTTGGCCTTGCCTCAGGATTGACTGTGGTTGACTGTGGTTGACTGTGGGTGTTTTCAGACATTACGGGGCCGCTTGGCACCGTACCGAAAACAACCCTTTCATTCCCCGCCGGGGTCACCCCGTCACGCCATATCAGACGTGCTGGGGGGATCCCGGCAGGGAATCTGGGAGGGGGCGGGGCCGCACGGCGCAACGTGCAGCCGCACGGCCCCGGCCCCTCCACGCACCCCGCCGCCTGCCCTCCAGGGAGACGGGTGGGTGGCGGGGCCACTGTGGCCACCACGTCGGGACGGATGTGCCGTGGCCCGGGATCCCGCTGGGGATCCCGGGCCGTGGCAACCGGCCAGACGTTACTTTTTTTTTATCCCCGCTGGGATCTTTTTGACCACGCTTCCAGGGACATTCCTCTGGCTAGCCCGGGAAGCGTGGTTCAAATTGACCCCATGCGGGTATTGACCGTGGCGAACAACTGGCGGCCACCCAACAGACGTTCGAGCCACAGTGACCACAGGTGGGTATTCATCGTGGTTCACTGTGATCTCGTAACATCTGAAAATACCCTGTGATCTTGTAACACCAGAAAATACCCTATGTCTTTTCATTTTGTCTTTTGTCAAACATTTAATGTCTCCACCTGCAGAAGGTTAGTTTTTATATCCTTTGTGATTTATCTGATATCATGAATTTCAAAGAAAGCTTTATCTAAATGAATATTTGCTCTTGGAGATAGGTCACTGTGACTTTTGAAGGACTTAGCTTTAAGAAATCACTTTTCCCTATAAGAGATACAAATCTTAATGAACAGAGCCAAAAATGCCTAATTCCACAGAGTGGATTTATTACTAATTTATCAGTTCATTATCCTTCTAATTTATAAATCTGGAAAATCTGATTAACTTTTGGAGTCTCCTTGTATTACTGCCTCTGTATATTGCATTTAATCCTCAGATGACTTACTAAGATCATTTGCTCAACTCTTGAATCCTGCAAGAACTTTACATATCCTATTTTTTCTCTCTTTTCTTTCTTTTAAATAAGTATGCTTAAGTATGGAGTCCACATGAAAAAAATACAAACCCACAGAAGTATGTCACAGGTAAAATATGATTCAAGCATTCTTGGTATTCACTTCAGGCAATAATCATGATCCATCTTTGAGATGTTCATACAATGTTTCCTAACCCCCATTGTAATTTAGCATTAATATCTGTGATAATATACAGTTTTACAGAAACTGGCAGCACTGCTTATTCCCAGTTTTATTTCTCAGCTGATTGCTTCACTGAGTGTTATGCTGAATGCAGATTGAGGTGAGAGAGAAAAAGAGAGGTTTTGTCAAAACTCTAACAAGAAGTCGGTTAAAACCAGAAGGAATATTTTAATCAACGTCATATCCTTCAAGAGCAAGATAAAAAGGACTCCAAGATGTTCATATTTGTAACAAACTTTACAAAATAGTTTACTTAATGTAAACAGAAAAGCATATCAGCATCATACGTTTGAATTTCAGTGTTTAGTCAGCACTAGCTCTTCAGTTCAATAGGAAAATAATTGTTATACATTGTGCTGCAGTGTCTAATTTTTGATGCCACTTAGAGTCCTGACAATTTATTTAGTAATGGCAGAATGCTCTGCCAACTTTGCCATTTTCACCAGTATGAATAATTAATTGTTTAAAATGCCAGTTTGATTTTTTGATGAAACTTAAAACTTAACTTAAAAATTCATAAATAAGCATGCATAATTTGTGCTCCAATTACTTCAAATACAATCTTCTTAAATGCTACTTAATGCATCGGTTGTATATTTCTGGTCAATTTCAAAGGAGATTTATGATTTTTATTGGAATTAGATATTTCAATCTTATTCTCATTCCATGGTTACTAATAAAATGTAACAAATTATTCAGCGATCTCAGTGCTGCATGCAAACATTTTACAATGTTTATGACAAAAATACACTTAAGACACTGCACATAACTATTCAGAAGCAGGTTAGAAACTAATGAGAATATTTTTCATCTGACCAATTTATTGAAATTAAATTGAAAAGGCATTTTATTTGCTGCTGTATTAGTTATCTATCTATAAATACATACACACATACAACATTGAATCATACTGTCAGATTCCAAAGAAAAGGACAAACGGTTGAAAGACTCGACTGCAACTTCCAATTTTGTGTAAATAGTAGATTGATTTGCAACAATGGAAAAGGATCTTCAAAATATCCCTGCAATCCAGTTACAAGATGCAACAAAGAGAAACATTTCCAATGCTTGTTGTCAAACCATCACAGTAGAAATTCATGAATGCTGGTGGGTTTTGTGTGAGTGTGTGAGAGAGTGCATCTAAGCACTGGTACTGGGAATATGTTCCTCTGGGACAACCAAGATGGCTGCTGTCAGAACTCAGGACAGTACATCAAATTTGATCACTGGCAAAATAAACACTTTCTGTTCCAAGAAGGTCAGGGCAACAAAGATAGCCACTACCAGGAACCATGGAAGCAGTCATGATGTCTTGAAGTGATAGTATTCAAGGGGAAGGAAGATAACTTCCTGCATTTCAACACTGTGTAGAGATATATATATCCACTGCTTACATGGTTCCGGTGTTTAGGTACCATCTTCTATTGTGATTGTTTGACAGCAAGCAGTAGACATTTTTCACCAAATCTTGTAACTTGATTGCACATCTGATGGCCTTACTTTAGATCAGGGATTCTCAACCTGGTGCTCAGGAGCACCAGAGTGCTCAGGTAGTGTGTGGAAGTGCTCCCCAAGTCAGCTGTCAGTGGTGCTCAGGAGCACTTTGAAATAGTCCTTCATCCATTAAATCCAATGTGAGCCAAGATTAATTGATTATCTCAGTTTCCATTGAATTGAAATAAACTGAATTGCAGAACGGAGACTTAATGTATGCATATTTACGCAAATCATTCATGCAAATTATGCAGTGCTCCCAAATAGTCACTTACATCACTCCAGTGCACATGACTAGGAAAAGGTTGAGAACCCCTGCTTTAGATGGATAGGCTGCCCAGCTGTGAGGCAGAGCAGAGCTGTGGGTGCTGTCTGTTTAAAGGCACCCATTGTAGCTACTGAAACTGCTGTGTGGGTATGTGTGCGTGGGCGCACATGCCCCTCCACCTCCACATCCTCAGATTGCAAATTCTTTGGTGGTGGGGGTGTGGGGGGTGGATGGGTAAAGAGGCGAGGCTGCCAACATCATTAGACCTTTCCTGAGCTCCATTTCTAGCAAAAGGAATGGAGAAAGAAGAGTCTGAACCTTGTAGTCACAGATGACCCTTCCATACTCCCAGCCCTTCGAAGTCAAGGTGGACTGCCTAGGGTGAACACCATGACACAGCGCTGTCCAGTGGGGATACCTGTGGACAACACTAAAGGGTACGCTTTGGTGGTACCACAGGACATGGAGGAAACTTTGCAACATTTTATATATTATTGGGAGATTGGTATGGTGGGTAGGAGGTGGAGACAGCCATGACCCTTTTGTGGAGGGGGTGGGTAACCAAGCAGTAGGTATGCTTTAGTTTTTAAGCTATGTATCAAGGTATTTGATTCACATATCATGCAGGCATAGTATTGATCCACATAAAGTGATATTCAAATATAAACCGATGCATCTTTTGTATGGTTCTCTGCTGGTTCCATTTGGGAGATTGGTATGGTGGGCACAGGGCACCTCAAGACAATGTTTTAGGCTGGAATGCTATTTAACTAGAATCCTACTTTATGCACTTCAAGGCATATAAAAAAGGAAATGAAACTATAAGATGATTACATCAAGCCACAAAATACAAGGAAAAAGCTAAAGTGAAGTATTGCTACATTTTCTCCCCATGCTTCAAACAAGGGGATATTGTGTCTAACTATACTAGACAGGATTATAAATCATGCTGTAGAGATTAACTAAGCTTCACCAATCATTCACTGCTTTAGAGCATTTTGTCTGCCTATGGATAAGATTCCATACGCAACAAGACTTACTGGGATATTTTTAAAAATTGCATTAATGTGCAGGATAAGGTGAACGTTCGCTGTTCTACATAATGACATTAATGCCACAAAATCCATATCAGATGAGCGTACATCTAAAATTCTATTACTGCATTATTGATTAATTGCTTGAACTTTAAATTTAGTTGAGAAGAAGCTGAATGATACGAATACTTTATCCATTTATTCTAGAATATCCTGTCTGTCAAAATGAAGGAATCTGATGTTACTCCACTTGAGTAGGAGAGGTGCTGTATGGTTGCCCTTGAAAGTGCTAACACCATTATATAGCATAGCCTCATTCATCCTTCAGATAGATGGAAATAAATCAGAGGTGAATGAGATTATGTACTGTATGAAATATCCAAAGGTGCAACACTGGGTGTTTTTGCACACAAATTTCTCCTGCATGTTTGCTGTTTATTTATTTTATTTTATTTATGTAATACTTTTAAACCCGTCCCCTTCTGTAAGCTGCTCGGGGCAGCTAACAAATTTCAAAAAGTAAAACAACCTTAACAATATTTAAAACAGTTATACAAATCTTACAAATAAAACAGGGAAGGGACAACAAATAATAATGAATAATAAAGAAGAGTAGGGGGATAAAACCCACTAACCCACCTACCCACCCTTCCCAAAGGCCTGGGCGAACAGCCAGGTTTTACAAACTCACCAGAATGTTAAAAGGCTTGGGGCCAGTCGAGCTTCCTCCGGGAGGGAATTCCAAAGGCGCGGTGCGGCCACCGAGAATGCCCTCTCCATTGTGGCCCCCTGCTTAACACGGGGGACCTCCAAGAAGGCACCCCCGGCAGACCAAAGGAGCCGCTCTGGGGCACGGAGGGCGAGGCGATCCCTGAGGTATGAGGGGCCGAGACCGTAAAGGGCCATATAAATCAACACCAATACCTTGAACCTGACTCGGCACGCTATTGACAGCCAGTGCAGAGCCCGGAGAACAGATGTTATGTGGTCCCGGCGACCCATCCCTGAAAGGAGGCAGGCCGCCGCATTCTGCAATAGCTGCAGCCTCCGAACCAGGAACAAGGGTAGTCCATGTAGAGCGCATTGCAGTAGTCCAGCCTCGAGGTGACAAAGGCATGGACAAGGAAGACCAGGTCCGATCCTGAGACGTACGGATGCAACCTCTGCACCTGATACAACTTATGGAAGGCAGTCTTTGCCACCCCCTCCACCTACTGCTCCAGGTGGAGATGTGCATCCAGTACCACCCCCAGACTCTGGACCTGTTGAGCTACAGGAGGGCAAACCCACCCAATCAGGGGGGCTGACACCTTCCTTGCTCTCTCCACCACCATCACCTCTGTCTTATCGGAGTTGAGCTTCAGTCTGCTCTGCCACATCCATTCCGCAATGGCCTCCAAACACTAGGATAGCAACAAGATGGCAGGGTCTTGGTCAGCTGAAAAAGAGAGGTACAGCTGAGTATCACCAGCATATTGGTGACAACGCACCCTGAACCCTCTCACGACCTCCCCCAAAGGCTGCATATAAACATTAAATTATAATGTAGACAGAATGGAACCTTGTGGAACGCCGCAAGACAAAGCATGAGGGCAAGATGTTTCCGGCCCCACACTACCCTCTGGCTTCTCCCCGAGGGGAATGAACGGAAACATTCAAGAACGGTCCCGCCCAGCCCCCCCCCCCCAGGTCACGCAGCCGTCTCAACAACAGTCCATGGTCCACGGTGTCAAAAGCGGCCGAGAGATCTAGCAGGACAAGAAATGTTGAACGTCCTGCGTCCATCTCTCGGCGGATATCGTCGACCAAGACCACCAACGCCGTCTCAGTGCCATAGTCGGGGCGGAACGCAGATTGAAAAGGGTCCAGGAAACCAATACTGTCTAGATACGCCTGGAGCTGGATCGCCACCACCCGTTCAATAACCTTCCCTAAAAAGGGAAGGTTAGAGACAGGTCGGTAGCTGGCGAATGTGTCCACGTCCAACGATGGTTGCTTCAGCAGGGGGGCACCACAGCCTCCCCTGCTGCAAGGACGCGTTAACCACCCTCGCCAGCACCATCCCCAATGTCTCCCTGGAGGCTTTCACTAACCAGGACGGGCATGGATCAAGTTCACAACAGGTGGCTCTCACAGATGGCTCTGTTATATCCTGAACTCTCTGTGTGTCTAAATCAGTCACCCAGATTTTAAAAATCTGGCTCTTTGACTTTCTGCATAGAACTTCTCCCAGATCTTTTGTGTGTAAAAAAATCTCCTGGTAAACTGCTTTGCTCAAGGCAGCTGTGGTCACTTGGTTTCCATGGCAGCCCCTCACGTCTATAGCTGCTGCTACTTTAGACTGCCTCAGGGCAGTGTGTGTGTGAAGAATGCATCCAGAACTTACTTGTGGACTTGTAAACCAAGAAGATTGAAAGACCAGCACTTTAAGGTGTGTGCAAAAATGCCCACTGACTCTATTGAACTCCCATTGACGTCAGTGGACTCAGGGTTGTGGCAAAGGTGTTTTTGGCAAGTCAGTAAAATATAAAACTCCTATCCAACTTCATTATTTAAGTCCCAAACTGAGCCAATGATATGCAATAACCTCTCAGATTAAGGGTGTGTTTAGACATTGTGAAAATCAGCTGTCAGCCCACATGGGGTTAGGTCGGGGTTGTGGTTTTCAGGATACCTGAACAGATCTACCAAGTGGTGACCTCAAAGTGATACATGTTTGAAGAACCACAGGGAAAATTGGAAAATTGGAAAGAGATCCAGGAAGGTGAGAGCTCTGGTGACTCCCTGCTCCACCCAGTCGGATGGCTATGAGGCCGCCACCCACGTTTCCTTGAAGAATAATCCAAAGCCCGCCCCATCAGAATGTACCTGAATGTCAGTCTCCAGCAACAGCTGATTCCTCCAGAAGCTAGTACTATTGAAAGTGGCAAGAAAGTTGCCCAAATTTTGCAGATCTTCCCTCATCTCCCTGATGATCCTGATATGGCTTTGAAGCAGTGGGTTACCTGCCAGTTTGGCGTAGAGAGGGGACAGAAAGGCCTGCCTTAGGGCCAGAACCCCACACACAAAATTGAGGCTCCCCAATACTGACTTGAGGTGGCAGACTGTCACCTTCGCCAACCCCAGGCACTCCTCAACCTTAACACACAGGGAGATCAACTTGTCTTGTGGGAGATGGGAAACAGCTTCTACAATGCCCAACTCGATCCCGAGGTAAGCTAATCTGGTGAACGGCCCTTCAGTCTTCTCATGCACCAGGGGGATGCCCACTTCCTCTGTCACCTCGTGGAAAGTCTGCATAAGCCGCGCGCAGTCACTTGTGCCCACTCTCCCGAAGAAAAGGAAATCATCTAAGTATTTCGTAAGTCCCCCCGTCCTGGCCCGCCACTTCACTATCCACTCGACTAGGGAACTGAACCTCTCGAAAGCCGAACAAGAGATCAAGCACCCCATTGGCATGGCCTGTCGTAGTAATACCCACTGTCAAAATGGAAACCAAGCAACGGGAAACTTCCAGGATGGACCGGGAGCAGGCAGAAGGCTGACTTAATATCACATTTTCCCAATATTGCTCCAGGGCCGAATGACCTGACTAGGAACACCACGGAGTCAAACGGCATGTACCGGACTGAGGTGAGGTCCTTAGGTATGGCATCATTGGCCTAGCCACCCTGAGGATAAGACAAATGGTGGATAAGTCGAAACTCACCCGGGGCCTTCTTTGGCACCACGCCTAATGGGGAAATCATCATACCAGGGAAGTGGGGTGCAGGGAAAGGGTCAGCCACACTACCTTCCGCTCGCTCCTTTTCAATTTTGGCACACACCACAGTTTCCATCCCTAGCACAGACTTTAGACTGGGTGCCACCCTCTGTTGCTGGACATCATGGGCGGGTATCCTAAAACCTTTCTGGAAACCATCCACCACATAACTCGGCTCTGCCCGGTCGGGGTGAGTCCGGTGGGCCCGCTTGAGCTATTCAGCCTTTACTGGCATTGGGGCTTTTGCCAGCGGCGCTCGAGCTGCCAGTTCCAGACCCGCCCTTTCCAGGGGCCCCGGGGTAAGGCCTGCCTCTAGGGGCAGACCTCCCATGCAGGCAGGCAGAGGCTCCGTGGTGACCAGCACAGGTGGGACAGGAGTGACGAAATCTACAGGCTGCACAGGAATATTTCATGGCGTGGCTGAACTCCCAACTCTGCCCTGGGGAGGATCCTGACACCCTTTCCCCCTCCTTGTGAAAGGACTCAGAGGCCAAGGAGGCCCCGCCATTCACCAACAGGTGGTCACTGTCGGACCTGGGCAGGCTCCCCGCCCCGTTCATACAGTTAAGCCAAAGACGGTTGGCATGCAAGTCCCACCTTAACCTCGGGGTATATTCTGTGCGATGATGAAACACTTCATCATAGCGCAGCCACGCCCCAGCTGGGCCAGCATTGTAAGCATGCCGAACTATATCAGCATATTTGAATAAGTCCGCAGCCCGGCTGGGGTAAGCCTGGATCATGACACCCTAGTAAATGGAAAAGACCAATTCGACCAGTTCGACCAGTTCCAATTCGACCAGTTCCTTTCGGCTTTTGGCTGCTTAAAACACTCCTTCTCCTTTTCCTCATCCTGTTCAGCTGGATCCATTATGGGATCGCTGAACAATAGGGCAAAGATGTCCATATATTCACCCTTCCAGATTTTCTCCCTGGTTGCCGGGAGTAAATGATCCCTGATCGGGGTGGACACCATCAAATACCCCCCACCCGCTGGAGGGTGCTGCCACTGGTTCCCTTCTGGCGGCTGAGCATAGGCCACCCAGCTGCTTTGTGGTGGAGGAATTACGGCCAGAGGGACCCATACCTGTAGCACCTACCCTTCGAGGAGCACAACCCATCCTCACCCACCGTGTGACTCTTGCAATCACATGGGTGAATGGAAAGCCTCAGTTCCAGCAGGTGCTGCCGCTCACAAGTGGGGCCGGAGCGGAGTCTCCTAGCTAAAACGTGGGCCCCACCCATCAGATGCAGCCCACCTGACTACTCTCAGCCAATCGCAGAAGGCGGTGTTGCTTAGCAACCCCGTCAGGTCTGCTGCAAGAGATGCCGCACTCTTTTTCCTGCCCTGGGGCCCTTTGCAGCCCCGAGGTGGGAAACCCCCAATTGCCATGCCCCCTTTTCTATGTGGGCATGGCAGGGGCCTTCTGCCACCCACCACCCCCTTCAGGAAGGGGTGGGAGGCGGAGTCAATACTACTCAGTTTCAGATGGGTTTCACCTTGCTTAGCCACACCGTTTGCACAGGCATAGCCTTCTCCAGAGGAATAGAGGATTCCTTTCAGACTTGTCTCCATCAAGGCTTGTTCCCCTTGTGCAGAATATTAGATGATTACTCCTTCCAGCCTTTCTCAGCAGGGTTTAAACCAGAAGCCTTCCTGCTACAGTTCCTCAAGTCCAACTGACCAGGCTGGCCTTTTATAGCTCCTCCCTTCTCCTAGGATTGGCTGGAGCTAGTTTGTCTACCTGACTGGCTAGCTGCTTCTTCATTAGCCACCTGGTCCCAATTAGGCTTGCAGCTTTATTTGCTCTCTGCATCCTAATTAGGTGTCTCTGGCAGGACTTTAAGCAGTTTACTGGCTTCTTGCTGGCTCTAGCCAGGCACTTTACAACTCTATGAGCTGGAATCTGCTACAGATAGGCAAATAAACCACCCATCTTTTTCTGGCTTTTGATTCCAATCCTGGAATGGCCAATATCAGTCTTTTCCTGGTCTTCCACATTTTGGGTGCACACTCCTATGAGAACATCTCAGGGCTCAGAAAACCCCCTTGAATTAAACACTGGGGTAAGTCGTGAGAAGACACCCCCCTCCCCAATAACGCTATGAGCAGTGAACATGCTATAGATAGCAGAGCCAAATAAGTCACGCATCTCTTGCTCTCATCTCTTGCTATGTTCCCACCTGGGAGCTTCACTCTTTCCCTGACACCACCCCAAAGTTTTCAGTGCCTTAAATCATTGTTTGCCCCTTCACCCATACCACCTATGCCTGAAATTCAGCTGGAAGCATGTATGCTCTGCTCCCCACCCCCATGACCTTAAAATCTCACCTAGAAACCTACCTCTTCTGTCAACTTCCCCTGGCTCCTCACTCTTATAAGACAAAGCATAAATAAGCATTCTATATTATCTGATCCTTGATTATGCCACACTTCTCCTGTAGGTGAACACTAAACCCAGGGGGCCACTATGGAGAGGGTGTTTGCGGTGGCCACACCTAGGAACTCCCTCCCAACCGAGGCCCGGTTGGCCCCAGATAATATAAATAAATAAATATATAAATAAATCTTCATGAATAGATCTCTGTCTCTCCTATTTCCCCCTTACTAATAATCATCATGAAGTTGCTCTTCATCTGTACTTTTAATATTCTTAATACAAACAGGAATTATACAGATATTGTTTCAATTCACTCCATTTAGCGTTGCTTGTTGACCTGAAATTAATTTTTATATGGGAAAGACTGTCAGCTACACAGCTTATTTTACTACTGTGCAAAAGCTCGGCCTTTACGTCTGTTCCAAACATCCGCTGGCTCCTTATATTATAGCATATTTTGTTAGGTGCTCCCAAAGCATATTTCTGTGCTCCTGAGTCCCAGGGAGGTCTTTGGCCAAGACAGATATTGAGTCATTTGACTACCTTATCAGGCCATCACTGCTCATGAGTGAATACTCCTGAAATGTTTCCAGGTGAGGTAGTAATCTTTAAATAAGAGCAGCCAGGCAGCTGAATCTTAAAAGTTCTACATCTTGCAAACACTTAAAGAGCAGTAAAAGGGTTGTACTCTGTGAACCCAGTACTATAATATGTGAGATGTGACCAATTTATAACCCATTTAGTCTGGGGCAAGTACAGATACAAGTGCGTTGTTGAATGCTATATCTGAAAACTTATCTTAAAATTAAGTTCTGCGCAGTCATTAATAATGGGAACAGTTTTCAGATCAAATGACCCACAGTGAAACAGCAGGATTTCAGATTATTCCCTCTATTAACTATCCACACTGTATGGTTCTTCAGTGGATTCACATAGGTATAGTTTATCCAAACTTAGGAAATATTTTTTGTAGGGATGGGCAAACAGAACCGAGTTCGGAAATTCGGTTCGGTTCAGAAGTTCGGTTCGGTCGACCAAACTATTTGAGTTCGGTCTGAACTCTGAAGTTCCGAACAGAGTTCGGAAATTCAAACCACATTGAACTAAATGGAATATTATCTTATAGGGATGGGTGAACAGAACCGAGTTCAGAAATTCAGTTCAGTTCGAAAATCGAGTTTTGTTCAGAAGTTCGGTTCGGTCGACCGAACTGGTTGAGTTCGGTCTGAACTCTGAACATCCGAACTGCGTTCGCCCATCCCTAATTTTTTGTGATTATGCAAGAATGATTCCCATTTGACTCTCAGGCTTTGTTCCCATGTCAGAGCATAAAATCCTGCCCTGACATTCGCAAAAGAAGCTGTGGCAGATCCCCGTTTGCACCGGCTCTTTTCCCGTCGGCCGACTCCTCTATGCCCCTCCTGCTCCTCTTCCCTCCCCCCTCCCACTGCTGCCACAGGTGGGAATGCAGCTTTAGTTGTTGTGGCTCAGCAGGCATAAAAACAATTTAGAGAAACATAAGAAGCACTCTTATGACTGTATAATGATAATAATGTCCATATGCTTTTGTAGGCTCAGCTTGGATTTAAGAACAATCGTAGCCTAACATTAGTTTCTACAACCATTTATGAAGGACAAGGGGTGAATCTACAATAGGTGAGGGTACATAGAAGAGGCCAGGGTCCTGGTATAGCAGGAAATGCAGCGGTACCAGGACCCATGAGTCTGGGAGACCCATTTCAACCTAGCTATGCCCTGTGAATGACCAAAATCAATGGAACAACTGGACTTCCCAATGTGCCACTGATAAAGGAGGGACTAAGAACTAATAAATCACGATAAAAGAAAATCATCTAACAGAACAAGTAGTATTTACTTCCTGGTCCTGAACTTTTGAGGGGGCTAGGGATTTCTCGTTAATTAATAGTAGCTGATCTATGACCACTCCCTATTGCTATAAATTTTGCTTTATCCCTCTCTGTCTTCTATTCACTTCAACATCCATGCCGATGCAAATCTTGGGGGAGCAGAGCATGAGTTCATGGATGCCATGGCAACTATGGGACTGTCTCAGAGGGTTAGGGGCCAGACACATGAGGGAGGACATACCCTTGACCTGATGTTCTGCACAGGCCTTGAGGTGGGGGATCCGGTGGTGGGGGATGTAGTAGTTTTACCACTGTCATGGACAGATCATTACCTCCTCCAGACCAGTCTCCTGGTGCATGTCTGTCCCTGGAAAGGTGTAGGACCAGTTCATTGGGTCCACCCCAGAGACTTATGGAACCAGAAAGGTTCCAGAATGCTCATAGGGAATTGCCTCCCGATTTTGATGATCATTCACTTGATGACCTCATTGTCTTCTGGAACAGCTTGTTGACTGAGGCCATTGACCAAATGGCTCCCAGGCATCCACTCCAAGAATGCCGACAGCGGGGGGCACCGTGGTTCACAGAGGACCTGTGCCGGATGAAGCACGATGGGCGGCGGTTGGAGCAATGGTGGTGCTGGACTCGCACTGAAGCTGACTAATTGCAGCATAAAGCTAGTTTAAGAGCATATGCTGTTGCAGTGCAGGCAGCAAAGAAAGAATTATTTGCTGCCCTCATTGCATCTGCAAAGTCACGTCTGGTAGAGCTTTTCTGGGTGGTGCAGAGGCTGGTCAGTCTGGCCTCTCTCCGCCTGGAATTGGATCTTCCAGTGCCCACTGTGACATGTTTGCTGACTTTTTTGTGAATAAAATTGCTCAGATTCATTACGACTTCGATGCTGCACTTATGACAGTGGGTGAATCAGAGCTAGGGGAAGCCCCATCATGTTGGTTGTTGTGGGATCAGTTTCAGTGGGCATCACCTGCTGACATGGCAGAGGTCCTTGGGAAAGTGTGGGCCACCTGTTGTGAATTAGATCCGTGCCCATCCTGGTTGAAGGCCAGTCGGGAGACATTAGGGTCATTGCTGGCGGTGATGGTCAATGCCTCCCTTAGGGAGGGCAGAGTGCTGAGCCATCTCAAAGAGACGGTGGTGCGGCCTCTGCTCAAGAAGCCATCTTTGGACATTGACTTCCTGGCCTGCTATCGGCCAGTCTCTAAACTTCCCTCTTTAGGGAAGGTTATTGAATGGGTGGTGGCCTGGCAGTTACAGGGGCATCTGTACTGGGTTGGTTTTCTAGATCCCTTGCAGTCTGGCTTTCACCCTTGGTTTGGCATGGAGATTGCACTTGTGGTCTTGCATGATGATGTACGTCGTGAATTGGATCAGGTCAGATCATCTATTTTGATCTTAGTGGACCTGTTGGCGGCATTTGACATGGTTGATCACGAGATGCTTGTGACAAGGCTGGGGACCGGACCGGGGTGAGTGGGATTGTTCTTGAATGGTCCCACTCATTCTTTGCCGGGACAACTCAGAGGGTGGTTCTTGGGGAATGTACGTCATCTCCCCGGAACCTCATGTGTGGAGTCCCGCAGGGTTCTATTCTGTCCCATCTCCTTTTCAATGTGTATATGCAACCTTTGGGTGATGTCATGAGAGGGTTTGGCATGCGATGTCATCAGTACGCTGATGATACACAACTCTACTCGTTTTCCGGAGTCCCAGGTCCAGCAGTCTCGGTGCTTCCCGGTGCTTGGCAGTTGTGGGGGACTGGATGAGGGCAAGCCGTCTGAGGCTGAATCCCAACAAGACGAAGGTGATGTTGGTTGGTAGGGCTGAGGGGGTGGTGGCTCCCATCATTGGCAGGTTCTGCCCCCCTTTAGCCACTTCGGTTCATAATCTGGGGGTACTCCTTGACCTGCAGCTCCACCTGGAGTGTCAGGTGGAGGCTGTGGCAAGGGGAGCATATCGCCAATTACATCTGGTGCGACAGGTATGGCCGTATGTCTCAGACTCAGATCTGGCCACCACCATCCATGCCTTCGTTACCTCTCGACTGGACTAACGTAACACACTCTAAGTGGGGTACCCCTGAGGATGGTCTGGAGTCTGAAGCTTGTGCAGAATGCGACGGCCCTTCTCCTAAGGGGACACACCCCTCTCCACATGGGTGGGGCATCCATTTAAACACTGCGGTGGGTGCAGGGGGGATGGGTGGGCATCCGTTTGAACGCTGTGGCTGGTGTGTGTGTGTGTGTGTGTGTGCATGCTCCTGTGCTCCACCCACCTCCACCCATGCATGGAACAATGGGAACCAATTCTGGATTCTCCATGCATGGAGATGGGTGGAGGGTCCACGGGAATGCACCCCCATGAACCACCCACCCACCCACCACCCTAAGCACCCACATCCATTAGAAAAGGGTCACAATCAGAGTTTCAGGTTCTGTGGAAGTCACAGCAGACTAGGAGGTGTAGGTAAGTCACTGCAGGATCCTTGGTGTCACTGCATCCTGAGGGATAATTCTAATTGTGTTCAAAGAGCATCCAAAGTCTCTAAACCAGTTCAAATGTAGCATCTTCTCTGCTAGAACTCTCATGCTGTTGGCATTCTTGCACTTGGAGCAGTGTAGCCTGTTTGTGTTTCTGGATTATCTTCTTTCCTTACAAAATGAATAGCTAAAGATGGGATGGAGCCCCATACACCTCTCCCAGGAACAAGAGACAATGGGCACAATCCTGCTGTCACTGAAGTCAATGGCGAATGACTGGTATGGAGCTGGATTGTACCCAAATACATTACGGAACATTGGACGCCCAGGCTTGTGGGCTCTGGTGCATTCCTCTATTATAGATAAACCCTTATTCCATAATATTGAGCAGGGGAAAGAATAAGTATGCTCCTTCTATTCATAACTGATAAAGGAAAAATTAATTCCCAAGATGATACAACCGAATGGGTCAACTCAGTCTACCAAAGACAACTAATTAAATTTTGGAAGGGCCAGCATTCACAAAGCCTTTACAACTAGCATAAGTATCAAAGCAAGAAGAGAAAATCTATTTCCCAGTGGAGTATTGAATAATGGCAGCTTTGGCAGTAATGATCAAAGAACACACTTGGGATGATTTGTGCCTCTCTCTCCCTCTGTTCCCCCACCCCCATCACAGACTCCATAGATAGAAGTGCCTTTTTAAGATTCCAAGAGGCCAGGGGTAGAATGTTCATTTGAGATCACAACCACTCTCATGTTCTCTCTCTGTGGCATGGTTTCTCATTACTGATGTGTCCCCTTCTGTGTGTAAGGTCAGGGGCAATTGCCCCCCCCCCCCAATGCTTGATAGATAGGGGCTGAACTCCAACACTGAGCTTTTATTGAGCATACTAGTTGTGAATGCTGAATCCCTTTTTTCCTGCCTTGTAAGTGCTTGAAAATGTGAGGATATTATAAGCAACTAACTATTATGTCACGCTTCATTAGAAGGCATTTTTCCAATTTAGTCTGCAGTACAGATGATATGAGTAGCCTTTTCCCCTACAACCAATAAGTGGGTACTTCTATTAAATTTATTACAAGCAATGTGCAGAGACTGAAAGGTGTTAAAATGTTGCTGTTTGTCGAGGTGTCAATAAATATTTACTTGCATTTACTCCTCCCAGCAGAAATCCATTTACACTGCAAAACATACAAAAATATGAGAATAGCTTAAAACTGAACATGTATCAGAAACATGGCATCTATTGGAATCGTTACAATAGGAAAGGATGATTTCATTTATCAGTTCAAACTAAGGGTGAAAACAAATAAGACAGTAGCCTGCATTAGCCTGTGGTTGCCCACATTATCCTGGGAGTTACCTGCTCATCTGGTAGGTTGCTGCCAGATTTTCACCCACTACAGCCTCATGTCAGGTGGACAGCTGCTACGGGACATGTGGGATGGCAGTGGTCAGAGATGCAGTCCAGGTGAAGGCCAGGCTATCTGGGCTAAACCAGGCTAACGATCTCCCTCCCATCTCTTCAGGCCATGCCGAGCCCCGCCACAAGGTAAAGTCAGAAGATTGGTCCTGGAGGAACGTCCTCACCCCAGCCACGAAACAGCTGATGGGGAGGCCTGGTGGAGCACCCCACATCAGATGTTTGATACACACACTCAGGAAGAGTGAAGTCCTTCCCAACAGCTGTTTATTTGTTGCTTATTTTTTATTTTTTTTACCCCACCCTCCCAAATGGCTCAGGGCAGGTTACAAAAACATAAAACAGCAAATAAAAACATAGCACAGTAGAAAAAAACCCAAGCTCCTCTTTCCCCTCACCCCACCCCACCCATGGTGGGGCTGGGCATAGACTGAATAGATGGGAGGGGTGAAGGTGGGGTGTTAGCCCTGTTTAGACTGGGTGGCTCTGACTTCGCCTGGACTGTATCTCTGACTGCTTCTGGTTCATATGCCCTGTAGCCACTGCCTACCTGCCACAAGGATGTAGTAGGTGAACCTCTGGCAGTGACCTATCAACCCTCAAGTCAACCCCAAACCTCCCTACCATCCCATAACCTCCCCCACTTTCCATCAAATTATTTTTAAAACAAAAACGTTTTGGACCACCTCTGGAAGCTAATTAGGACCAGGTTCAAGGGAACCTCCAGGGGAAGGAGTCCACAAAACTGGGGTGGCAACCAAGAATACCTTCCTGAGCACCCACATCCTACAGACAAGAGTAGCAGATGGAATCTGTAAGAGGGCACTCCCGGATGACTGCAGGGGTCGCTCTGGAATATGGTGGGACAGGTGGGCCTTCAAACATGTGGGGCCCAGACCATTTAGGGCTTTAAAAGGTAAACACCAGCACCTTGTATTGTGCCCAGTAGACTATAGGCAGCTAGTGCAGATTTTGGAGCACAGATGTAATGTACTCCTTGCAATTCATCCCCGAAAGAAGCTGAGCTGAAACATTCTGCACCAGCTATGGGCAGCCCCACGTAGAACATATTGAAGTAATGTAGCCTTGAGGTGATGAAAACAGTTCTGAGTCAGGAATAAAAGGCAGTTGCCTTCTCATTTAATGGAGTTGGTGAAAATCACTCTTGCCCTAGGGATGGGCGAACAGATCATGGTTCGAGTTCGGCCGTTCGGTTCGGCTGCGTTCGGTTCGTTTGTTCGGTTCATTCGTTCGGTTCGTTCACCGAGTTTGGGTTCGGCTGTTCGGTTCGTTCGTCCGAACAAGCTGTTCGGTTAGGCCGTTCAGCTGTTCAGTTCGGCTGTTCAGCTGTTCGGTTTGGCCATTCGGGAAGTGTTGTTATGGGTTGGTGTTGTTTTTTTTTATATGGATGGGCAAATGCGGTTCGGAATTTCGGAGTTCAGACTGAACTCGAATAGTTTGGTTGACCGAACCGAACGGTCGAACCGAACTCGAATTCGGAAGTTCGGATTTTGCACTGAACTCGACCAGTTCGGTCAACTGAACCAAACGTTCCAACTGAACTCGAATTTGAACATTTGGTTCGGATGCGTTCGGTGAGTTTGGAATTGAATTTCCATTGGTTTCAATGGAAAACACTTATCGGCTGTACCTTTTTTGTTTTTTAAGCTATGTGGCTGACATTTGGGGTGCCTCTACATACAATAGAATGCATTAAGTGGACGAAATATCAAGACAATTGGATAAAGGAATCCGATTTAGAAGCAGTTGGATTATTATTTTTTGCAATATTCTACATATACATTCTTAGCTGTAACTTCTTTGCCTCACATCTAATGTAGGTGAGACTTGTTCAGTTGATATCCCTTCCCATAGTAACTATCTTTGCTAAATCTCAGAAGTATTGGACAAAAGGTGTTGGTGATATAAGCAATTAACAAATAAATGTATGTCTGACTATAACATCTTTGTAGTCCAACCAGTGTACATGAAATTTGGCAGGACTATATATTTCACTTTTCTAATCATCTCTGCCAAATATGAGAAAGTTATTATAAAGGGTCCCAATTGTATATACCTGTACAACAAATGTAGAGAAGGGACTTATGCCTGGGATTCTCTTATGTCCCTGTGGTATAAGATCGGTTTGTGATGCAAATTGGCCAAAAGAAGTGTCAACCAAATATCCTCATTCTGTGCTGGGACCATGCCAACATATCTCCTCCACTTGTTTCAGGGAAGTCAGAAGCATCTGTTTAGGAAAGAGTCAATAGAAATTCTCTGATGTCCTCTGTCTCAGTGCTGCAGGATGTGATTGATAGTTGGCCAGCCTGGATGTTTTTAAACTATGTCTCCTGACTGCTGGGATGCTATCTAAGAAGTCCCAGTTATGTTGCTTATGCCCGCCACAGGGTCGCCCCCTATGCCCACCTCGAAACCACTACCAATTGGTCCTGTAAAGCTAGAAGCTTGCAGTAATGTGTTTGGCCATTGAATGTGTCTGTCAGTCTTTGGGGTTGCTCCACATCCTTCC
>QEPC01013258.1:203315-216648 GCA_003113815.1 Sphenodon punctatus
TTTCTTGCAAGCCTCTCCACCCCTGGTGCCTGGAAGTCTGCTCCTCAGTGACTGACACCTCCCTGTAATGTTTGACCTTCCAGTGAACCTTTTTTTGCCACCCGAACTCATCCGAACGCGATCCGAACTGACCGAACTGTTCGGCCATTTCGCCGTTCGGTTTTCGGTTTGTTCGGTATGTTCACGTTCTGGTTCAGGTTCGAGTTCGGTCGTCCGAATAGTTCGAGTTCAGGCCGAACTCCGAACTTCCGAACCGCGTTCGTCCATCCCTATCTTGCCCACCATCACAACCTGAAGATCCAGGTGCAGCCAAGGATCCAGAAGCACTCCAAGGCTGCGATCCTAATTGACCAGAGGGGGGCAGACTCCATCAACCAACAGGATTCCCAATCCCCTCCAAGTCACAAGGTCGACCATCCATCATCATTTCAGTCTTGTCAGGATTCAGTTTCAATCAGCTCACCATCATCTAGTCCTGAGTGACAGCCAGACACTGGCCATTTTTACACACACCTTAAAGTGCCAGACTTTCAAATCTTCTGGCTTTACAAGTCCACAAGTAAGTTCACAAGTTCCTAAATGCATTCTTCACACAAATACTTCCCTGAGGTAGCTGAAAGAGGCCACAGCTCTAGACGTGAAGGGCTGCCATGGAAACCAAGTGACCACAGCTGCCTGAAGCAAAGCAGTTTACCAGGAGAACATTTTACACACAAAAGTTCTGGGAGAAGTTCTATGCAGACATTCAAAGAGCCAGATGTTTAAGAACTGGGTGAGTGATTTAGACGCACGGGAAGTTCAGGATGTAAGAGTAAACATGCAGGAGAAATGTGTGTAAAAATACCCACTGGCACTGCAGGATTTTCATTGAGGACCTGGTGCAATTGAAAAGGAAAGTTAGAGCTGGGTGTCATCAGTATATTATGATACTTCACCCCAAGCCTCCAAATCATCTCACCCAGCAGCCTCAAATAAACTTTGAACAAGAGGAGAAACAATAGAACCTTGTGGGACCCGGCAAAGGAGGTCAAAATGAGATGATGAAACCAAGAAACCTAAGAAATTGGTAACTTCTCGTACCAATTTTTCCATTACCTCCCCGGCAGGTAGGAATGGAAACACTTGAGAGCAGCCCCGCTCACCCCTGCCAGGTCGCCCAGTCATGTGAACATCACCTCATGATCAACTGTATCAAAGGCCACTGAAAGACCTAACAAAAACAGGATAGAATTTCCTTTAACAACCTTTAGGCTCAGATCATTTTGACCATGACCACAAGCACAGTCTCCGTGCCATACCCGGGACAAAAGCCCAAATGAAATGGGTCCAGGAATCAGATAGCATTGAGATGAGGCTGGAGCTGCCACCCACGCACCTTCTCTAAAAAGGAAAGGTTTGAGAGAGGTTAATAGCTGGTCAGAAAATCAGCATCCAAAGACGGTTTCTTAAACAAGAGCTGGACAAAAGCAATTTTATGAGCCTCTCACACCCTCCCCTCCTGAAGGGAGGCATTGACAACCCCAGCCACAAACTGTCTCAACACCTCCCGGCTGGCTTTCACCAGTCAGGACAGGCAAGAATCTAATTCACAACTGGTTGCCCTTAGAACCCCAAGCAGCCCCCCCTTCATCATTGAGCAATATAATTTGAAACAATTCCAAATAAACAGGATATAACACCAAACTCAGATCCTGCAGTCGAAGTGGCAGAAGCCAAGTCATGGTGAATAAGAGAGATTTTTGTCAGCAAAGTAATTAATACAAATGTCACAGCGGGCATCAGATGTCTCAATTTCCTGGTGGGTATTCAGTAGGGGTGGGACTTGGGGGAAAATATCGGATACCAGTTTTATTGGATCTCGGATCTCAGATTTTTTTTCCTATTGAAATCAATGGGGAAACTTTCCCATTGAAATCAACAGGAAAAAAAACTAAAAATACCTGTAATAAAGGCAATATGCCTCTTGCAAAGATTCAATGACAGATTCACTTCTTTCCTTAACTGCTAACCACCAGACTACACTAGGCCCAGAAGCTCCCAGAAGCTCCCTGTAGCCCCCACAACTCTTTTTTTTCCTTTCAAAATAGGGGATTTTTCCACTGCACTCAAAGTCATCATCAAATTAAATCAGTCAGATTTGCAAGTGAGTGACGATGACTCCACGTCAATGACCAACTGTATATTACCAATCCATATCAGCAGCAAGTCACCACCAGCTAGTGGCACAGTGCCAATTTACATTTGTTTGCCAAATTTGACACACAACAATTTTAAAACTTTTTTTCACAGAACACAAGAGTAAGACAGAACCAAACAAGAGCAATTGTTCTGTCAACTGCCAGGGGATACTCATGCAATGCCATACCATTGCCAATTCAAACATCGTTGGTAAACATCCAAATTCTGTGCAACCCCCAACTACATTCAAAACCTATTGTGTCCCACACCTTGGGATCCCCATGATGATCCACATATTTCCAATGCCAGCATTTACAACCATACCTTACCAACAGTGTTTAAATAAATATTTAATCATAACCAAATCCATTACTACCCCTAAAACAACCCCCTACAGCAAATAATGCCAAAAACTAATTGTTTTTTGTTTTTTCCATTTCGGTGTCCTAGGATCCCCTCAAATCACCCGCAACCACATATTGGCAATGCCAACAGTTCCAATGCCAGCACAACAAACACAGTGTCAATCAATCCCAAATTTTGTGAGATCCGCAAATAAACCCTCTCTCTCTCCCCATTTGACCATAACCCCAACCATGGGAACAGGCAGTAGATGTGAGCCCCAGTAAGAGGCTCTCCATCTCCCCTGAGGCAGGGCTTAAACCAGCAGCCCAGCAAGTGCAGTTTGGAGGGACATTAACCCTGAAGTACTCCTTGCAGCTGTGTTAAGCCCTGTTACTTGGGGTCTATGGTCCCATGCATTGTCTTTCCCCCAACCAGACACCAAAAGTAGATCACGTTGCCATTGCCTACCTTTATCCTGAACCTCCGAATCCTGGATTTTCGCGCCCTCCTTGGCCACCTGTAGTCTTCTGAAGGGGTAGGCTTCGGGACACAAGCCTTCCTTCAGGCTTGGAGGACTGAGTTAGTTCCCAGTCCTGCGACAAGCTGAATCAGAAGAGATGAAAGGGAAGAAAAGGATAGGGCAGAGGGGAAAGGGTTTTGTTTTGGTGCACGAGAAGAGGAAGGGGAAAATGGGTTTTCAGTGGGGAACAGAGGAAAGGAAACTCCATTGTTGTTGTCTGCAGCTTTCTCTTCTGCCCGGCTTTTTCTACTTTCTGCAACGTCCACAGGGCGAGTGATGCGAGGCGTGAAATCTGACAAGATCTCAGAGAAATTGGAGGGGAAAAGAAAAAAATTGTGTGCTGTTTGAATTTGAGACAGATTTTTTAATCTGTGCCCCCATCATTGACCTCCCTCCAAAGTAGAGGTACCACGGCTGCTGGCGTTCTGAGGCCTCAAGATGTACAGGGACTTCATGACTTCCATGGTAAACTTGACAGAACACCACACAAGTCTGAAGTCCAGTCTGGAGGTACAGTGGTGGGTCGTGAAGATGTTGCATTCCGTGCTGATGTGTAGAGATCAGTCCCACAGTTGGCAATGGCTAGCTGGTGTTACAGAGGTGCCTTCCTCCAGATGCAATGTGTCCTCAGACTTTAGTCGGGCTCTGGCACATGACTCGACTAAGACCTGGGGACAGAACTATGTCTGGTAGTGAAGTCATTGGGGGGTCAGTTGCTGGAGGAGCGTTCCACACTCCCAATGCCCTCTGTACCTCTTCTTGGTGGCGGTCCCAGTTTTGTTTTGAGCCAACATGGGCTGGACTTTCTCCTTGTGATTGTGAGGGAGCTGGGGTGTCCCCATTGTACTGTGCAGGGGCCACTTGGTCCACTCCTGTTGTGAACTCAGGGAACTCCTGGCTACTTGGTCCACTCCTGTTGTGAACCAAGAGAACTCTTAGCTGTTGGGGTAAGCCCTGCCCAGACAGCCTCAGTCTCTCCCATCCTGTTGTTAACCCAGGGAATTCCCAGCTACTTAGTCCACAACTGTTGTTAACCCAGGGAACTCCTGGACACTTGGTACAATTCTGTTGGACCAAGTGGCTGGGAGTTCCTGGGGATAACAACAGGATGGGAGATACTGAGGCTGGCTTGGCCCTGGGCAGAGCTTAACCCAAGAACTACGTAGGCTACGAGTGCAATTCTCATAGCTGCTGGGTTATATAATGCTCTCCTGTCACTGCCTTTCCCTCACTCGGTCCTATCTGTACTGCGTAATTACAAAAAACACATTGCCATCACCCACCTTTAACCTGGCCTCCCCCAACCAGACCCCATTGTTTCTGTAACCCAGCATGAAAAAAAATAGATCACGTTGACATCACCTACCTTTATCCTGAACCTCCGAATCCTCGATTGTTGTGCCCTCCTTGGCCACTTGTAGTCTTCTGAAGGTGTAGGCTTTGGGACACAAGCCTTCCTTCAGGCTTGGAGAACTGGGAGGACTGAGTTAGCTCCCAGTCCTGCAACAAGCCAAATTAGAAGAGATGAAAGGAAAGAGAAGGACAGAGGAGAAATAGGAGGGGGAAGGGTTTTGTTTTGGTGCATGAGAAGAGGAAGGGGAAGATGGGTTTTCAGTGGGGAACAGGGGAAAGGGGACTCCATTGTTGTTGTTGTCTGCAGCTTTCTCATCTGTCCAGATTTTTCTACTTTCTGCAACATCCACAGGGAGAGTGATGCGAGGTGTGGAATCTGACGAGATCTCAGAGGGGAAAAGAAAAGAAAAACAGCAAGTTAGGTGTTACTGCTGCTGAAATGTTTGAATTTTATTTTGGACACAGAGAATGAAGATCTAATTATTTAGCCTCTTTGTGGATCTGTCCCCAAAGAGGAGGTTCCAGACCCTCCCAATCCCTATGCCATCACTTACCTAATGTTATCTGAGCAGAGAACTCTTTTTTTCATGATCTCTTCTGGACTCCCTGTAGTTTTCTGGACAGCCTCTAGGCTCCAGACACAGAGGGACCTAGTGACTTCAGAGGCTCAACAGAAACACCCACTAAAGTCAGAAAACCCTAATGTGCTGTGAAGTGCACTGGGGGGGGGGGGGGGCAGTAAAATACAGCATTCTTCTGTTGCTGTTGAGGTCCAGGACCATCACTGTGACCATTCCATGTCACTGTTGAAGTCTGCACATCAGTTCTGGAGGCCTCCAAACACAGTGGGATATCAAGGCACAGTAGGCCAGCCTCTATAACCACACTGTAGGCTTGATGTCCCACTGTGTCTGGAGGTGTAGTGCTGGTGGGGACCCATCAGATGGCTGAGGGGGGCTGGGCTAGAGTTTAGGGGGGAGAGGTAGAGTGAGGTTGTGGGCATGCCCCACCCCCAAGAATAGGTTCTGCCCTCCCAATGCCCTGGGCTCGTTCCACTCCAGTGTGTGTGTGTGGGAGTGGGGCTGGGTTGGAAAAGGAACAAAGGCCCTTCTGGATTGCTCCACTCTATGTATGGGAGAGGGGCTGGGGTAGAAAGGGCCCTGCTGGGATGCTCCACTACAGTGCGGGGTGAAAAGGGCACTGCTGGGGCGTTCCACTCCAGTGTGTGTGTATGGGAGGGGGGCTGCGGTGGAAAGGGCCCTGCTGGGCACTCCACTTCAGTGTGGGGTTGCTGGGGAGCTCCACTCCAGTGTGTGCAACTGCATATGGGAGCTGGGCTGGGTTGGAAACGGACCAAAGGCCCTGCTGGGGTGCTCCGCTCTATGTATGGGAGGGGGGCTGGGTTGGAAAGAGCCTTGCTGGGGCACTGCACTCCAGTGTGGGGTGGAAAGGGTCCTGCTGGGGCACTCCACTCCAGTGCGTGCAACTGCTTATGGGAGGTGGTCTGGGTTGAAAAAGGGCCAAAGGCCCTGGTCGGGCACTCCACTCTATGTATGGGAGTGGGGATGGGGTGGAAAGGGCCCTGCTGGGGTGCTCCACTCCAGTGTGGGGTAGGAAAGGGCCCTGCTGGGGTGTTTCACTCCAGTGTGCCCCACTCCTCCCAAGAGGCTGGGGTGGAAACCCCGAGCATCCCCCAACCCCTACCTCCTCCTCACACTCTGGGTCCCCCTCCTTCACCCTCTCGTGCTCCTCCAAGGAGGCTGGGGTGGTGGTGACTCTGAGCCTCCCCTGATCCCCACCTTCCTCCTCACACACAGGACCCCCCTTCCTTCACCCTCTTGTGCTCCTCCCAAGCAGCTGGGGTGGTGACCCTGAGCCTCCCCTTACCCCCATCCTCCTCCTCACACACCACCCAAGTCTCTTGGGATGGGGGTCAGGGTAGGCTCAGTGTCACCAGTCAAGACTCTTGGGAGGAGTGCAATAGGGTGAAGGAGAGGGGCCCTGTGTTTGAGGAGGAGGGTGGGGGTCAGGGGAGGCTCGGGGTCAACACCAACCCACCCTCCTTGGAGGAGCACAAGAAGGTGAAGGAGGGGGGCCCTGAGTGTGAGGATGAGGATGGGGGTTGGAGGAGGCTTGGGGTTTCCACCCCAGCCTCTTGGGAGGAGTGCAAGAGGATGAAGTAGGGGGGATCTGTGTGTGTGTGCGTGCGCTTGCACGCATGCGCACTGTGCACGCCGCATTCCTCACAGGAATCTTCTGGGGTTCCAACAGAGGAACCCCAGTGGGCTCTGAAACAGCTCCTAATCAATCAATACTTTTATTAGACACTAGCTTCCGCCATGGTCAAAAATAAAAAACATACAAACAAAGGATAAAAACATAACAAGCATCCACTTATTATTTATTATTATTAACAAACATTTATATAGCGCCAGCAGTGTACCTGGCACTTTACAAAGTAATAAAATAGACACGGTCCCTGCCCCTAGGGCTTACAATCTGAGAGACAGGAGCTGGGGGAGAGACTTAGGAAGGGGAACAGAGGGAAAGACAAGGGGTCTAACATTCATGAAGATGCGAGGTCTCAAGTGCACGTACTTGGCTTGGTTACAATGAGAATGATATATTACTTATATTACAAGACAGTAGACTAAAACATATAATAAATGAATACATAAATAAACACAGACAAGCATGTCATGTGACAGCTCCTAAAAGAGCTCTGAATAACAAATAAATACTTCCTTGCCCTTCCTGGTGGAATTATTTTATATTTTATTTATTTTATGGGGTTGAAGGAGGGAATACAAAGCCTTGGTGGCCAGCAGACACTAAAGCGGAGGACGAATAATATCTATGATAAAAAATAAATTTGAATGGGAAGGCAGTAGTACTTTTCTACTACATTTCCCTGGTGGAGTGGTCGGACTGGGAACAATTGTTGCCATGCTGTGGTTTAAGCACAAACCAAGGGCCACTGCTGCAGGCTCATCAATGCCACTACTGACCGATTTGCAGGCTGATGAAATTGCAGGGGAGTGAAGGTAGCAGGAGATGATATCCAGGGGCTGGGCAATCAGACATCATCAGGCCTCACATCAAGGGTATCGCCCTCTATGAACCCAAGAAGGTAAGGTTGGCCTTGAGAGAGACTAACTGTTTGTCAGGTTCCAGGGTTGGGGAAGAAGAGGGATGCAGAGTTGGAGGCGCTTGCGGGGAGGCCCCCCCGCCCGGCGCAATTGCTCGGCTCCCCTCCCGGGCGCACTTCCGCATCTGACGATGACACCTGACTCGGAGGACGCACGCACAAGCTCGGCATCCCCAGGTCTCACAGCAACCAAGGACTCACGGCGCATGCCTGAGGCAGACCCGGAAGTGGGGCCATGGCGTTCCGCATGCCTACGGGTGAGGCATCAGGGCAGGGCTACTTAAACCCCACAGAGGCAGTCTGCGTTGCTGGTGATCGGACATAGTGCCATGAGACTGGCCCTTGAGCATTGTTGTGACGAGCAGCTGTGGAGTGCGAGCATCTAGGATGAGAGAGAGCGAGTGAGTGCAGTGAGAGCAAGGTGAGTGATTGAGCGAGTGAGTGAGAACAACGAGTGAGTGGCGAGAGCGTGAAACTTTACCTTCCCAGATCTCCCTTATTCCTTTGTTCCCGTGTGAGTGTCCTATCCTTGCCCTATTGGATTCTTGGGTTCTCGGTCCCTCCTTCTCTGAACCACCACTGAGTCTCACCCCCCTTCCCTGGTTTCCTGGGGGTGTGTGGACACATAGAGTGGGCACTCTGTTCTTTGCCAGTCCCGATGATGAGCTTCGGCTGGGACCTGCTCTCGTAGCCTGTTCCTATAGCCAATATAAGACCCTGAGGGACCATCTAGAAGCTACAGGTGTCCTCGCAACTGGGGGGCAAGAGTGCGCGCATTGAAGAGGCCTTTCCTGGTCTCTCACACTGTTCCACAGTCCTCAGGATCATTTTGGAATGATGTGGGCTGATGATGTCTCCAGCCACACCAAATATCCACTCCGACGATACACTTGTGGGAGGACATGAAATGTACCACAATGCTACCTTTGCAAGCGGGGTCAACACCTGCATTTACTGGGACCAGTAGGCCAAGGGGCCGGTGTCAGCAGGGCAGGTGGGCTCAGCAAGATATTAAGACACAAATGTGTCTGCCATATCTGTTGCTCCGCAGCCCTCTCACTGTCATCTGCCTCCTCCTCCGCCATGGCCACCAGTTGAGAATACCACAAGGTGAATCTGTCCCCACTTGTAACCCCTGTAAAACAGTAGTTGTCCCTGACAGTGAGGGTGCCTGCATTGGACAATACTGTCACACTTCATCAATGAACCTGCCCCTGTAGCGATGGAAGGATTCAACGTGTGTGGTCATGGTCCTCTTGACTCGTGGGTCTAGTAGCACAGCTAGGAAATGTGGATGACTCATTTTCAAGGCATCGAAACGTTCAGCTCCTCAAACAATTTATTCGCCAGTGTCCTCACAGAACCATGCAGATCAGTACGACAGAGCACACCCCACATAGGTCTAAGCAGGATCTTAAGGAGCAACAGCATCTGGCTCAGAGTGGGGGCCTCCGCGCTCAGTGGCCTAGTGAAATGGCAATAGAACCTGTGTAAGCTGCTCCATCACTATCCAGTCCTCATTTGTCAGTGGTGTTGCTTCAATGATCTGCGACAAGCAAAAGGCATACAGCACTTCCTTCTGCTCCAGGAGATGTTCCAGCATCAAGAAGGTGGAGTTCCACCTTGTGATCACATCCTGTACCAGTCGGTGAAGCAGGGAGTCCAATGCCTCCTGCTTCTCTCGCAGCACCCGGCTGGCTGAAACTGACTGATGGAAGAATCCGGCAATCTTCTGGGCAGTTTCAAGGAGTGCCTCCAAGCCCTTGGTTCCACTCAAGGCAACCTTAACTACAAGGTTCAGGAGGTGCGCGCAGCAGTGAACATGAGTATAGCCACCACGATTAATGGCTGAAATCATGTTGTTGGCAGTATCGGTTACAAAGTAACCAACCTCGATGGTTGAACCTTGGCAGCGGACCCACCAATCCAGCATGCCATTCACCTCTTCGAATACGTTATCCGCCATGTGCTGGCTGTCAAGCACCTGGGTATGCAACAATGCCCACTGATGCTTTCCAGCCGACACCGCTCCCCCAGTGCTGCTGCCCACTACTGCACTGGTTTCAGAGACTGGTAACATCTACCGCCAGTGTGCGGTCAATGACAAATAGGCGTGGGCCACACTCTGGCTAGTCCACAGGTCCGTGGCAAAATGCACCACTGACCCCTCTGCACGGGAGGACAGCGTGTGACAGGTTAGCTGCCTTATGGACCTTAGCTGGATTAGAGTCGGGTAACAAGTAAGAAAGCTTCATACTGTGATATAAATAAAAGTACATCTCAGAAATGAGTAGATCCCATAAGGAATCCCATTCTCTCAGCTGGGCACTTCCTGGGTACCCCAGTTTGTCCAGTATTTCTTGTAGCAAAAAACATGGCTAAAAGATGTCACCTGTTTTAAAGCCTATGGCTTCTTTCGCCATACCATTGCCCACTTAACAAAACACCCACTTTGTGGGGGTCAAAGAACCTACCTTATATATGTTAAAGTAAATACTTTAAAAGCATTGACAGAATTTAACAGAAGAACCAACAAAATGTGGTATGCTTTCAAAAATGTCTGGGCATAGGGTCAGCAAGTATGTAAACAAGATAAACCAAAGAACACTTTTACTAAACATCTTTCAGTACAGAAATAATGACAGCAAAATCTGATAATTTTCAACTGACCTGTCTTTTAGCAATTCAAGGGCTGAATTGGCTCAGGCCCATTTTTCTGGCTACACCACAAGTTCACAGGGAGATGGGTAGCTGGGGAAGGTCTCTGGAACCCAGTACTGTCAGAGGAAGTGCAGTATAAAAGGCAGGTTGGGAAAATTCTTCCTCCCCCACCCCATTCCCACATACATGTATCCCCTCTAACAAGTGGGCCGTCACACGCTCACCCACCCTCTTCCCCCATACCCTCTCTTTCACGGGGGTGGGGGGGGAGGACACTACTTCCCTCCCTCTTCCCTCATGTTTGTACCCACCTCTAACGGGGGGAGGAGGAATGGCATGCCTTTCTCCCCTCTTCCCACAGGCCGTTACCCCATCCCATAGGGGCTTGTGGCACTCCTTCCCATCCTGAACTCCCCATGCCCATATCCCACATCTCAAGGTGTTTGTAGCAAAATCCTTCTCCCTGCGAACCCTGCCCAAGCCATTTCCTCTTACATGGAGGTCGTGGCAGTCCATCCCACCTCAACTCTCCATGCCCATAGCTCCCCTTCCCACAGGGGGGTTTGTAAAACCATACCCATTCCCCCTTTGCACTCTGCTTCACCCCACTAAAACAATTAAAACTAGTGTTGTACTGAATAGTGCTTCCAGTTACTTGGGACGAATTCCAAAGTTCTGAGAAATCTGGCTGAGTACTCAGCAGTGCTGGTTCTGAAGTTTCATACTTTGGAATTGGAATTCTGGACCCCCAGGAAACTTTGGAACACTTCAGAAAATTCAGACCACTTTGGAGCTAATCCCCCCACTAAGCGCCTTGTGCGCTGCGGGGGAAGTTTGGGCCCGCCTCTCAAAGGAATGAGACAGCAGGGGAGTCTCCTGTTTTTCCCACTGCGCGTGGGGACGGGAGTAAGCTGGCCGCAAAAGGAGCAAGCTGCAATCTGTCCTGATTGCAGTTTGCAGTGGCAGGGATGGTGGCGCGAAAAGGCATTTTTCTAATTGGCCAGTAGAGGCCACGTGGTGCAGCGCGCCGGGCAGCCCATCACTTGGTTGGCGGCGCGCTGCTGAAGAGGATGTTTTTTTCTCGGCGCTTCGGGGTTTCCCTCTTGACCCCCCTCCCTTGGTTACACGTGGAGCTGTGTGCAGGGAAGTGGGGCGGCAGAAGGGGGGATTGTTTAACTGTCGGGAGTTTGTTTATCGGGCGGGGGCCCCCACCCCCTCTCCGGTTAGATTTGGGCTTGGGGAATTGTCTCGTGGAGGGGACAGTCAGGCAAGGGTGCTTGCCTGGGGGTGCTGAGTGGTGGGGCAGGCTTGCCCATAATTCCACCCCCTCGCCTTCGTTGGGCAAAGGGGCTCAGCCACTCTAGCCTGCCATTGGCAGTGGGGCAGGATCAAGCCTTGGTTGGGGTGAATGTGCAGGCCAGAGTTGGTGCTTGCCTGAGGAGTACTGAGCAGAGGGGCAAGTTTGACTACAACCCCCACCCCCCCATGTGCTGTAAGAGAAGGGCCCAGCCACTCTATCCTGCCATGGTGCAGTGGTAAAAGAGCTGGACTAGGGTGGTGTGCCCACTGCGGTTTGGGTGAAGTGAGGTGTAGATTTGTGGGGGATCATTAGAAGGACTGGCACAATGGGTAGGAGGAAAGGGACAAAGGGGGCTAGTGTCCCCTCAGGTGCCAGGGTTGGGGATGGAAGTGGTGATTTGGCTGTGCTGGGGTTTCCTCCAACTGACCAGTTGGGAAGTTTAAATCCTGAACCAGGCCAGTTGATGGCTGGGAGTGGGGCCTGCACATCGAGGATAGGAGGGGGTGCAGGAGAGAGGGCAGGGCCTCCTGCCATGGAGGAATTATTGAGGCAGGCTGAGGCCGCCTTGCAAACAGGGGGCCCCGCGCCACCTGGTGGTCAGTTAGCGGCGCAGCCCAGTCATCCAGGCCAGGTTGCATCAAGTGAAGGGTGCCAAGCTGGTATGGGACAGGGGTTGTTAGAGATGCTTGAGGCCAGGATGAGCGCATGGGATGGAGTCATGGGGAGGCTGATGGAGGCCGGTTTTTTGAATGCTGCTCCAGGGCAAATGGGGGTTGCAGCAACGACTGGGATTGTCAGTAACCATGGATCTGTTTTGTCCCAGCCTACCACAAGTGCAGCAGGCGGGCATGGTCAAGCAGTGGCTGACGGGGCAGCTGGGGTGAGCAGACAAGCTGTCGAGGAGCTCGCAAGAAAGGTGGACCGCATGGAGCAACAAATGTCCCAGATTGCAGCCTTACTGGAGGCAGGGGGTACGGGTGGCAACAGCGAGTGTGCCTCACGTCGCACCGGCCCAAGCGGGATTACCTGCGCAGGTGGTCACAACTGCAGTGGATGGTGAGTATGTCGGGTTGAGTGGTGCAGTGATGGGGGACTGTGCAGTGTCTTAGGGGTCCCAATTGTCGGGAGGGGGAACTGAGAAGGCGTGCCCGCCCATTACCAGCCAGTTTCCACCCTCGCAAGCGGAGGGGATGGTAGGCCTAGGAGCTGGGGCACTAGTGCAGCAGTCTGCACCGGTCGTGCCATCTATGGGACAGGGAGGTTTGGGTCAACTGTGGGTGCAGCAGGACCCGAACAGGTTATTGTGGGTGGGCAATGTGTGGTGCCTGCAAATTGAGGTGGGCCTAGTTGGCCAGATTGAAGCAGCAGGAGGGGGACCTGGTCAGGCTGGGCTCAGTCAAACTCCCCAAGGTCAAGCGCAGGTTGGAGCGGGAAGTACAGCAGGGGCATCAGCGGCACCGGTAGTGCCAGCTGTTGAAGTCCCCCCCGTTGCGTGGAGGGTATGCGAGGGTCTCTGCTCCCTTAGGCGTGCACCTATCTCAGTCCACGCATGAGAAGATTTGGAAAGGGGAGTATATTGATTTGTTTACGATTTTGTTTTGCAATCCGGTGCCGGATCCTAATGAGAAACTCGAGCCCAGGGAATACGAAAGGGCGAAGAGAAGAAAAATAGACAGGAACTGGGCCAATTGGAGTCGACATTTATAATTTATGCTGGTGTACTCATACAGGCTTTTCCGGAACGGGCGGTCGCCCTCTGGAAATATTTTGATATCATGAGGCGGGCCTACCTGACTAAGGAAGGGTTCGGGTGGCTAAGATATGATGA
>QEPC01013258.1:216748-254273 GCA_003113815.1 Sphenodon punctatus
AAAGTGCACTTGCATGCAGAAATCCAAAAACCCAACAACCCAACAGTAGTGTACCCACAGCATAGAGACATTCACTCAAGAAGAATACCACAACCCTGAAAAACAGTCTGTAACTGCATGGAGAAATAAATTCCACCAAAAGCCAGAAATACTATGCCCCACCAGCAGTCACAAAATTAAGAAACCAGATATTCACATCCCTCCCCCACTCCCACCCCGGGGCACCCTCTTCTATGCCATGGCATTGTGGCAATGGTAGACGAGGCAAAGGGGAGTGGATCCAGGCAGAGAGATCCCAGTCTGACTCTGGGAGAACAGTAGAAGTTACACTTTACAATGAATTAGACTCTGTTGTGTCTGTGCCATGTCACACCCTAGACAACACATACAACCCCACAAAACAGCTTGCAACTGCATGGAAAAATAAATCCCACCAAAAGTCAGCAAGCCCCAGCAGCAGTCACAAAATTAAGCAAGCAGATATTCTCTCTCTCTCTCTCTCTCTCTCTCTCTCACATACACACACAGTCCAGGGGCACCCACCTGGCATGACATTGGTAATGTGGCACTGGTTACTTGAACAGACAAAGCAAACTTGGGAAGTGGAGTCAGGCAGAGAGATTCCTCTGGCCTCATGGTACCAAGTGTCAACCAAGCAGCAGGCAGCAATGTGGCACCCAATTATTTTTTTTAAAATACTGCATGGCATGGTAAAGGGTAAACATAACCCCCATTCCCCAGCATTGACCATATGGACAGGACAGGCCAAACCATACAACAGCATACCAGGTCAGGACAGGCAATGCATCCCTCTCCCCACCCAATTACTTACAGATCGAGAAGCACTGTAGCACGCAGCCAAATTCACCAAAGAGAATGGTCACAAAATGGTTGCAGTGCAGACATTTTTATTTTTCCCTGCCAGTCCATTCAAAAGTTGGCTATCTGACTTGGCCAGCCAATCAAAATTAGCCATCTGGGTTACCATCAGTCAACTGTCCCCTCCCATACCGCACTCATACCAAATACGGTACTAAGTTTCATTTCCAGAAGAAGTTCCACTGCCAGCCCCCAAATGCATGCAGCTGCCTCCAAAGTTTCCCAAAGTTTTCCAAAGAATGGTTTGGTCCTTGGAATTTCAGACTTTGGACTTTCCAAATTTAATACTGTTATCTTCAGCGATTTCCAAAGTTTTCCAAAGACTAAGTTACAGCCCTAATTAAAATCCATTAAAAATAAAAACCAACCATAGCCCTCCTCCATCCAGCCCTGCAAATAGCTGATGCCTTTGGTACCGGCCTTTGG
Source organism: Sphenodon punctatus (assembly GCA_003113815.1). NCBI lineage: Eukaryota > Metazoa > Chordata > Lepidosauria > Sphenodontia > Sphenodontidae > Sphenodon > Sphenodon punctatus. The sequence continues at coordinate 218,054 of QEPC01013258.1, forward strand.
CAGTCACCTGCAGACAGAAGAGGCTTCTATAGTGGAGGGTGGGAGTCCCAGGTGTTACAATCTCTTTACTACCCCCACCCCAGAAACACACACCTATTTTGCAGTAGCTCTTCCTGGGGGCCGGGGCCTGCTGCATGGTGGGGTTCCAAACATCCTGTCCCATATGGATGGCTGCATGGACAACCTGTGCTGTGGAGGTACTTGTGATGGCAGCCCTCACCCACACCTGAATTACTGGGGGGGGCAGGGGGATACTCTTGTGAACTGCCCTCTCCACTGATCCAATAAGTGGAGAATGCAGTGGCTCTCCCTGGGATGGCCGGGGGAGCCGTCTTCCCGCTAGGGATGTGCATACACTGGGTGTTCAGTGTTCGGCTCGTTTGGGGCACATCCCCCCAAAAACAGTTTGGGTTCTGGCTGTTCAACCCGAACCCGTTTGGTTTCACCAAACCCGTTTGGAGAGGGGGTGGGTGGGGAACCTGGTTTTCCCTCCCCTTTCCAGTCTGTGCGGGTGGAAGGGGCGCCGGGGCTCATCTTCCCCCCCCCCTGCCCAGCCTGGCAATTTAAAAAAAAAAAAAAAACAACCTCCACCTCAGAGATCAAGCTACCTGGTAGTGCCGGGGCTCTGGCCCTGGGTCCGGTGGCGGTAGCGGCGGCAATGGGTCCAGTTCCGGCTGCACCCGGGAACTGAAGGAGGGCTTCTGGCCCCTCATCACTGAAAGGGGGGGGCTGGAAGTCCTCCTTCAGTTCCCAGAAGGCCTAGAAGAGACCTGAAGCGCTCCAGAGCACCGCTGGAGCTGAACCCTCTACTGCTGCCAGACCCGGGGCTGGAGCCTCAGCACCACCAGGTAGGTCGATCCCTGGGGTAGGGGTTTAACATTTTTTTTCCAGGCTGGGCAGAGGGGGAGGTGAGCCTCAGTGTGCCTTCCATCCACACAGCCTGGAGGGGAGAGGGAAAACCAGGTTCCCCCCTGTCCCCCGCCCCTCGCCCGAATGGGTTCGAAACCTGAACTTGGTTCAGTCAGTTTGGGCGGGGACAGTTCAGGTTCGGGGCATTTACGAATGGTCCAAACAACCTGAGTTCGGGCCAAACACCAAACTTCCGAACTCTGTTCGCACATCCCTACTTCTCACCACATTTGTTTTCATCCCAAGTCTTTTCTTACACTTCCTCATCGTAACCAAGCTAAGTACATGCAATTGAGACCTTGCATCTTCATGAATGTTAGACCCCTTGTCTCTCCCTCTTTTCCCCTTCCTATGTCTCTCCCCCAGCTCCTGTCTCTCAGATTGTAAGCCCTAGGGGCAGGGACCATGTCTATTTTATTACTTTGTAAAGTGCCAGGTACACTGCTGGCGCTATATAAATGTTTGTTAATAATAATGTTAATAACTTAGAAAAGAAACTGGCCTTTTAAAGTTCGTTGCAAGATAAAACATCATTACACTGAATAAGTCTAATCCACCACTTGCCATTACTCCAGTTGTAAACCAGTGTAAGTTCATTTAGCTGTTTCAAAAGATGAGAGAACAGAAAGGTAATCAATTTTGTACATATAGCAGATCATATTATACTGATGTAGTAAATAAGGCAATCAGTGAAAAACCCATTGTAAAGTCTCATTTACCTGTACTAACCTCCACAAGGAAGATTATTCTATCCAAGTGATTTTAGTTATATTATGTCATCTAGAAGTCACATTTCCATTTCTTTGTCAGGGTCATGAGGTTAGACATTGAATGAGCTTTGGGTAAAGGAAACAGATGTGGGCATGCACACGAGGACTGGTAAGAGGTCCATAGAACAGATCCATGCTCTGGACTTTCCTCTTTCTGAATGCACTCCTTAATTCTTCCCTTCCACAAGGTCTCTGTGGCCCTTGGAGCTTGCATTAATTTTCAAAGTGACCCTTGGGAGGAAAAAGGTTCCCCGATCCTGCATTAGAGACAGAGGTGCTGTGGCGTCCTCTTGGGTGATAGGGCCATGCCTTAGAGATATTTTTTTTTTTAAGGCTAGAAGGAAGGGATCCGCAAGGCCGTCTAGTTCAACTCCTCATACTGAGTCAGGATTCATTCTTTCTAAACCCATTCCCAGTAGACGTTTTGCCAGCCTTTTCATCAAGATCTCTATTGAAGGAGAGTCCACAACTTCTTTACAGCAAGATTCCAACTCTTCCTGCTGATAGGAGGATACCCCTAAAAGATACTTAACCTTAATATATCTTCATGCAATTTAAACCTATTGCCTTGGCCTACCCTCAGTGGCAACAGAGAATAATTGCTGCATACAGTAAGCTACATGTTTTTACAGACTTTTTTTTTTTTTTTTTTTTAAGTAGAGGCTAATGATGAAAGAGGAAAGGTTTTAAGTTTAATTTGTATATGTTTCTGAGCCAAATACATAGAGGAAAGGTAAAGTTGGCTGTCCATTCACTGAGAATGATAATATTAAACAATTTATATCCCATACTATCCAAAAGCCTCATAGTGGCTCACACCAATGGATATTTTCAGACATGATGGGGCCAATTGGCCCCGTCACGAAATCAATGAAATGATCCCCCGCTGGGATGACCCGTCACGCCCTAATAGATGTGCCAGGGGATCCCAGTGGGGAATCGGGGAGGGGGCGGGGCCACGCGGCACAACATGTGGCCGCATGCCCCTGCCCCCTCCATGCTCCCCGCCGCCCGCCCTCTGGGGAGATGGGCGGCCGCTGCGACCAATGTCGTTGCAGCGCTCGCCTGCTATGGCCACTGGACAGATTCCCTGCGGGGATTTCAGGCCATGGCCGCCGTCCAGCCGTGATGGTGGGGGTCACCACGGCGGGGAATCGCCTTCAACACGCGACAGCCTCCAGCCCCGCCGCTTCGTCTGCTCACATGGTGAATGTGATCCCACGTCGTGGTAACATCTGGGGGGGAACATTCGTTCCCCCCAACAGACGTTACGTGGTCCAAGCCACCACAGGGAATTGACTGTGGTGGACATTGACCACGTAATTTATTTATTTATTTATTTATTTTCATACATTTTTACCCCACCCCTCCTGCCATGCAGCTCGGGGCGGCTTCCAAAACATTAAAAAACAATAAAATCAGTTAAAATTCTCATACATATTAAAACATTAAAACAGGAGTTAGATACAGCATAAAAACCCAGGTAGGTGGGGGAACTAGAACACCCCTCCCTACCCACCCTCCCTCCCAAAGGACTGGGCGAACAGCCAGGTCTTACAATTTCACCGGAATGTTAACAGGCTAGGGGCCAGGCGAGCTTCCTCCTGAAGGGAGTTCCAAAGCTGCGGCCCCACTACCGAGAATGCCCTCTCCATTGTGGCCCCACGCTTAACATGAGGGACCTCCAAGAAGGCACCCCCGGCGGACTGCAGGAGCCGCTCTGGGGCGCAGAGGGCGAGGTGGTCCCTAAGGTATGAGGGGCCGAGACCGTGTAGGGCTTTATAGATCATCACCAACACCTTGAACTTGGCTCGGCATGCTATCGACAGCCAGTGCGGAGCTCGGAGCACAGGTGTAATATGCTCCCGACGGCCTGTCCCCATAAGAAGACGAGCCTCCGAATTCTGAACTAGCTACAGCCTCTGAATCAAGAACAAGGGAAGCCCCACGTAGAGCACGTTACAGTAGTCGAGCCTCAAAGTGACGAAGGCATGGATGAGGGAGGCTAGGTCTGGGTCGGAGACATACGGACGCAGCCTATGCACTAGATATAGCTGGTGGAAAGCAGCCTTAGCGACTGCCTCCACCTGCTGCTCCAGATGAAGGTCCGCATCCAGTATTACCCCCAAACTCCGAACCTGCTGAGCTATAGGAGGGTGAACCCCCCCAACTAGGGCGCTTTCCCCACCAACATCACCTCCATTTTATCGGGATTGAGCTTCAGTCTGCTCAGCCGCATCCACTCCGCCATGGCCTCCAAACATTGGGACAGCAACGAGATAGCAGAGCCTGGGTCAGTAGAAAAAGAGAGGTACAGCTGAGTATCATTAGCATACTGGTGACATGGCACCCCGAACCTTCTCACAACCTCCCCCAAGGGCTGAATATAGATATTAAACAACAGCGGAGACAAGATCGAACCCTGCGGAACGCCACATGGTAAAGCGCGGGGGGATGATGTCTCCTCCCCCAACACTACCCGTTGACTCCTCCCCAAGAGGAACGAGCAGAACCATTCAAGAACAGTCCCGTCCAAACCCCCCAGGACACACAGTCGCCTCAGCAGCAGCCCATGGTCCATGGTATCAAAAGTGGCCGAGAGATCTAACAGGATAAGAAATGTTGAACATCCTGCATCCATCTCCCGGCAGAGGTCATCTACCAAGGCCACCAATGCCATCTCGGTGCCATAGCCGGGGTGGAACCCAGATTGAAAAGGGTCTAGGAAACCGATGCTATCCAGATGCACCTGGAGCTGGAGTGCCACCGCCCGCTCAATAACCTTCCCTAAAAAGGGAAGGTTAGAGACAGGTCGGTAACTGGCGAGCGCATCCACGTCCAAAGATGGTTTTTTCAGCAGGGGGCGCACCACAGCCTCCTTGAGGCAGGGCGACAACCTCCCCTGCTGCAAGGACGCGTTCACTACCCTCGCCAGCACCGTCCCCAACGTCTCCCTGGAAGCTTTTACTAACCAGGACGGGCACGGATCAAGTTCACAACACGTGGCCCTCACAGACCCCAGGACATCCACCGCATCAGCCGGCGTCACTTCCTGAAACTCTCCCCACAAAGCTGGACCAGACGGGGCCTCCGTCCCCCCGCGCTCTTCCCCTACTGCCATCAATCCAGCGTCAAAGTCGGTCTGAATCCGAGCAATCTTGTCTGCGAAGTAGTTGACAAACTCCTCACAGCGGGCCTGGGACAAGTCCCCATCAAGGCGGAGGGAGGCCGGACTAACCAGCCCCCGCACCACCCGAAACAGCTCCGCCGGGCGTGACTTCGCAGACGCTATGAGGACAGCAAGGAACTCCTTCCTCGCCGTCCTCACAGCCTCAACATAGGACCGCAAATGGGCCCTATGGAGAAGACGGTCGGAGTCAGATCGAGTCCGACGCCAGCGTCGCTCTAGCCTCCTGCCTACACGCTTCATACACCGCAGCCCCTCAGTAAACCAAGGGGTCCTGCGGTGACGAGACCAAGGCAGAAGGCGTCTCGGAGCCACCCTGTCAATGGCCTCCTCCAGCAAGTTGTTCCAATGCTGAACCAGCTCATCCACAGAGTGGCTGTCCACGTCCAGGGTTAACTCCCTCAGGACCTCTTGGAACTGCTGGGGTTCCATCAGCCTCCGAGGGTGGACCATCCTAAGTGGTCCCTTTCCCTTCTGGAGGGGGTGTGCTAGAAGACCAGCCTGAAGGATATAATGGTCCATCCATGACAAGGGCACCGCTGTAACCTCCCCCACAACTGGACCCCCCGCCTCAAGGCCAGAACCGAAGATCAGGTCAAGGTAATGTCTGAAATTACCCAATATCACATAACACCCCTCCCCAAAACTTCAGCAGCACATTTCATCCCACCCACCTGGGAAAGTGCACTTACTCCTCCCCCAACTAATTTCTCCAAGTCTATAACTCTCCCTATCACAGCCTATGGCTGTCTCCCAAACCTTTCATCCACCCAGAACATGGGCCCCTGTCTTCACAGAGGATGTTATCCTCAAACACCTCCCTCCCTGCTATGTTTACAAAACAAAGAATTCACCAAGTATAAATAGTTAAGCAAACTGCCTCTCACAAACTGAAGAAATGCTGTTGTTGTCATCCCTTCCCAGCAGATATCAATATAGAAATCAGTGATGACCCAACAGTCCTTGCAGTTGTTCCACAGCCAGGTAATGGCTGGGTCCCTTTGACACTGCCCTGCCCTTTGGCTGGCACCTGTAGAACAGGAGTCTTAATGTCAAAGGGAGGGGGCAGCCTAGGTGGAAACAGTCAGCAGAATGGCACTTCATTGGGTATTTTTCTGGTCCAAAATTCAAGTCATAGTTACAGTGGGTGTTGCACTAAAACTGTTTTTTCACAGTAATTAAAAAAGTTTACACAGCTTGGGAATAATTATTTAGCAGAAAATTAAATCTCTCCAGCTCTTCCATTAGGGATGGGTGAAGAGAACCGAGTTCGGAAATTCAGTTCGGTTCGGTTCAGTTCAAAAATTTGGTTCGGTTCGGAAGCTTGGTTCAGGTGACCGAACTATTCAAGTTCGGTCCGAACTCCGAACGCCCGAACAAAGTTAGGAAATTCAAACCCCATTGAAATAAATGGAATATTGTCTTTTAGGGATGGGTGAACAGAGCCGAGTTCGGAAATTCGGTTCGGTTAGAAAATTGAGTTTGGTTCGGTCGACTGAACTGGTCGAGATCGGTCCGAACTCCAAACTTCCGAACCGCGTTCGACCATCCCTATCTTCCATCTCACTTTTGCAGTTGTCAGCTCTTCATATCAGGCTCTTGTCACCTTTGAAAATGTTGCTAATTCACATTCAAGAAAAGATAGTGCTGGTTAGACAAAGATCTGTCATGATTAGGGAAATTATATTAAATATTTGCAACATCCAGGTCTTGCTTCTTCTTCAACTATTCCAAAACTAAACTACAGAAAACCGATTGCAATTCTGTTTTGTAATTCAAGGAAATATTATATAGGATGTAAAAATCAGAAGGATGATTAGAGCAAAGGTGGTCAAATTTGGTGGTCAAGAAAAGACCCCAAGCAGGATCATACCATCGGTAGATTTATTTCCTTTACTAACAGTATAAGAATTTCTAGCATTGTCTTCCCAATCTTGTGTACTTCCTGTACTAGTAATAGACAAGTATATTTCCTATTATTGTACAGCACCAGGTATACTGCTTGTGCTATATATATAATATACTTTGCATGGCTTCGTTGCTGTCTGGAGACACAGGACCATATTTAAGTCTCAAAGTGGGGTCGCATGCAAAAAGTGGGAGGAAATATGTGTTTTAGAATGATAGTAATGCTTTCAATTACTTGGTAACATTCTAGAAACTTGGGCATTACTACAGTTTATTTCTGCATTACAAGGTAAACATATTAGAACATGGACATTAGCGTTAACTTGGCATGCTTTAATGAAGACACAATTAACACAGTGCTCAGGGGCCTAATTCTAGTAGTTTTGTTCTTTCAAATATTGTTCAAATTCTAATCTGTCATTTGTTGTTTAAAAGAGAATGAACCCTTGAGCAAGAGGTTAGTCATGCTAGAAGCATGGTTTACTAATGGAACCCATTGAAAAACTGATCTGGATTAACAGCTAAGGACCATATTATTCATGGGGATTTTGAACATTTTATTCAACATTTGAGGCAAAGCTCCTAAGCATTTTGTACATTGGGCAATCTAGGAGTTACAGCCATGACAAGGAAAAGACACATTTTAAACTGAATTAAATCCATGTCTAGATTTCCAACCAATTAAAACTGCTATCCTCCCGTCCTTTCTACTAACCCCAAAATTCAAATGTGAAGAGGGGAAAGGGTGTGAGAAAAGCCAATAGGCACACACTGGAGGAGGGGAAAATAGGCATGAAAAGCTTAGTATCAGGGATGTTCGAGAGAATGATAAGATCCTGAATTCTATAGTCCCACAAGTAGGTTACGGTTTGTTTGTTTTTTAAAGTCAATAAGCCTATCTTTAAAGATGTCTAAAAGGTAAGAGATGTTAGAGATAGTAAGAAAGTGTAATCAGGAAGGCAATCTGCTTCCAAAAGCCTGTATGATAATACTGTAGATCTTTAGAAGAATCCTTTCATTACAAAAATGAAATATTATTTAGTTTTGGACATGGCAAATACTACATTACTTTGTAACTTGGCTGTTCAGTCATGCAAAGTGCATGCATGCTAATTCCCATTTGCATTAGGAGAGTTTCACAAGCAGACAGCGTAAGACTAGAGGATTAAATGAACTTCAGGAAGTATTAGCAAGCTTTCTCAGTTAGATATTTCAGAATAACTATTGCACTGAACCACACTTTTGATAAGTGGTACAAGTGCCTATTTAACTAAGAATTAATCATGCTGATTGTGAGAACAGGGTAAAGGGCTCTTTATCTGAAAGAAGTTGCAATGAGAATACACCTAGACCTCAGTCCAAGATCTGAGAGCCAGCCAGGTATGCACTGGCTGTGTGCAATGCATACACTATGCAAATGCATTGCACAGCTACCATGCATATGCATGTGGTTTGTGCATCACACACAGGACATGATAAATACTACATTTGTTTGTAATTTGGATGTGTAGTCATGCAAAGTTGTCTGACAACCAATTTCACTGGTGTAAAGAATGATGGCCCACTTAATCAATACAGTTTGCTAACAATTAAGGACCGCAGGGCTGTTTTTAATTGCACGCTTCCTCACTATAATTACACCCAGGGATCAGGACTAGATGTGAGATGGGTACTAAATGCGGGTACCTAAGGGTAATACCCACATTTTTGGAGTACTGCAGCAGGTACCAAGAAACCCGAGAAGTTGGTAACTTCTGGTACCAATTTCTCCATTACTGATCAGTATATTAGGTCACCAAAAAATCAGAACTTGGAGTTGATTTTCTGGGACTGGAAATTAACTTTCTGGTATGTGAAGTCAACTTTCTGTGACTTAAAGTAAAAAAATAATATAGGCATCAGAAATAGATACGTTGACATGGAAGTTGAAAAACCAGTACCAGAATTTGACATTCCAGGACATCCGGTACCCAAATTAGGTTGCAATTGGGTAGTGATCGGTACCTGATGTTGTCAGGTTGATTTGGTTACTGGAAATTCATTAAGTATTCTTGTTTTTGCTCTAAGTAGGACGAACTCATGGTTTGTCACTAGGGATGAGCGAACACGGTTTGGAAGTTCGGAGTTCGGCCCGAACTTGGCCTATTCGGACAACTGAACCGAACTTCCGAACCGAACGCTCAAACTTCCGAACAGGTCGGAAAAGTTCGGATGAGTTTGAATGAGTTCGGGGGTGGGAAAAACATGACTCTGGGTGGGAAAAACATGATTGGAAGGGGGAGGCAGCTGAGGAGCAGACTTCCTGGCACCAGGGGTGGTTTCAGGGCCAAAAATACCGATACCGAAAAAAATTCAGTTTTGATTTCTGTACCAATATCACTTTTTTGAATGTTCAGTCGAGTTTGGACAAACTGAACTCTGCCAAACCGAATAGCCGAACCCGAATTTGGGTTTCGAACCAAACAACCGAACATCCAAACGGCGTTCTGTTTGCCCATTTCTATTTGTCACTGTTCACTCACGCCATTTTCTGTCCCAGCAGGGTGTCTCCAGATCTTTCAGAGAGCTCCTCATCCTTCCACCTTCAAGATAGTCCTTTGTCTGTCCAGGCTTATTCCCCTTATACAAGACCCAGGTCATATGACTAGCTGATTTCAGTTAATGTTATCCTCTCTAGGTTCCAACTAACTTGCTTCTTCTTCCCATGCATTTTAAGCCCTCCCTTGTTAAGCTCTTTAGTCGTCTGTCTATTGGTGGCTTCATCTGATTTACTGGCTCATTTGTAGTGCTGAAATGAGAAGCATTTTAACTTCCTGTGAAAAATACCGATAACCCAAGAACCAGAACCAAAATGTTCTGGTACAAATTTTTGGTATTTTTGAGTGCAACAATAATATACATATAAATAACTGTGCATGTGCAAAATGGCCTCTAGGCCATTCTGTACATGTCATGCATAGCCCTGCACATGCACAGCGGCAGAGTCACTACCAATTTGGGAAAACAGCAGCCGATCTGCACATGTGCAAAATGGCCACCACACAGGAACAGACCGGCTTCCCTTTTCCAAAATGGTGGTGATACTGCTGCTGTCATTTTAGAAAAGAGCTGTATGTGTGCAGAATGGTCCAGTGGTCATTTTGTGCCTGCACAGTGATTTCCACCTCCCACCCCCATTCTCATTGAGAATTAAGCTGAGATGCTGACAGTTCTTGCTTCATTGTCGGATCCTGGAATGAACAGAAAACAAGCACTCTCAACAAGATCAAAACCAAAAAACAACAACCAAAAAACACCTAAGAACAAGCTTTCAACACTAGTCATTTGTGCTCATGCCTTATCTTCTCCACATAGCTCCCACCTGCTGAGTCCTTGGAACTCAATTACATGCCCTCCTTTTGCAACTCCAGGCGACTGATGGTGGTACTCCACATAATAATGGGCCAGTTTCTACCATTACTCACTCTCAGCAGCCTGCCAGAGATGGTCAAAAAGAAGAGCAACCCAAATCAAAGTTCTTCCAATGCTAAAAGAGACCAGTGCAGTTTGAGGCAGCATCCATAAGGCCCTCACATCATTGAGGAAATGTTATCCCTTGCCTATTTGTCATTCGCTAAAGAGGAACATATTTTGAGAAATGTGTTGAAAAACTGTAGTTACAAAGAAAAGCAACAAAAAGTGGTAGGTGAAGACAAGAATATGACTCTAGGAACACCAGTGAGATAGATGAGAGGAACAATGTGGTACATGAAGATTAATTAGGGTATGATAGCAAATATCATTAGGCTGCAGTATAGTTTCCCAAAGGGAACTAATTTATTTTTTCTATCAGATTTCTTTAATTCAACGAATATTGGTACTTGGCACCTTATGTCCAAATGAGGATTTAGATGAAAGATAATTTAAGCAGCTCCCCTACTTCTTCACTAATTTCCAGGAAAATTGGCCATGCGTCTCTTTCCAAATATCCCTTGTTGAGCTGAAAATAGAGCCCTAATAGGTTATCAAGATGTACCTTTTTAATTGGAAAGGTCAATCTTTTTCCAATGTTGGCTGCAATCTTCATTTTAGCGCTGCCTTTATAGTAGGCATAAAGGATGGAAATAAAAAAAATCAGGATATGGAGTTGATTTTCTGGGACTGGAAATTAACTTTCTGGTATGTGAAGTCAACTTTCTGTGATTTAAAGTAAAAAAAAAATATAGGTATCAGAAATAGATAAGTTGACATGGAAGTTGAAAAAGAGTTTTTCTACAAAAACTCTGATTTTAAGTTGTATCTGGGGTAAAAAGCAGACTGGCAATAAAACTTCATAAACTACTATTTCCATAGGGTTCAAAATGTGGAAATGCACATCATAGGTTCTTGGGGTTTGAAGTTCAAATGAATACAGCTGATCTCATTACAAGCACACAGACAACAGTAAGTGGCTGATTCTAGTTTACAGAACTAGAAGCAAGAATGGGTGTCAGTAATTCAATTCCCACTACTCAGATTTCAGGAAACATTTGCATGGAAGATGTCTGTTTGTTATTACTTCAGCCTATATTTATATTCTATAATAAAAAACCCTCCAGTTTTACAATAATAGTGAAGGCTCTCGCAAATTAAATCATGCTATAAGAGCATGGAAATAATAGTAAGTTAATGTCTTGCCTTAACTTGCGCGCCATGTAAGCAGTAAAGACATTGTACAGTCTCGCATACTGTACTTGATTCCTATAGAGTCAGGGTGGTGTAATGGCTAATTGAGCAATACTTGGATTGTAAAGTAGGAGGGGACCCCAGTTCAAATCTCACCTTAGCCAGGAACTCACTGGGTGTCTTTAGGCTGGTCACAATACTCTCTCAACCTAACCTACATCACAGGGTTGTTGTGAACATTAACATTGCATTAAATTGTTGTTTGTAAAGTGCTCCTAGTGTCATGGCAGGGGGGCACTATATAAAGAGTATTATTTTTATTGAATTCGACTTAGGCTCAAAGCACCCACACTTTGCACTGGTCTTTCAGTCGCAATCCTCTTTCTCTGCAGGTTGTGGGAAAACACTGAAGCTGGGGAATGAAGTGAGTGAGGGGGAAGTGGCAGAGCTGGGGGGAGCCCAGGGCTTGTAGAGCAAGAGCTGTGGGTGGGGACTTTAGGGCAGTGGGAGAGTTGTGTGGAGCTCAGGGCTTGGGAATCAGGGGCTTCAGGTGGGGACTGAGGGGCAGCGGCACAGTTGGGGAGGAGAGCTGGTGGAGCAGGGGCTGCCAATAGAGACTGAGGGGCAGCAGCACAGCTGGGAAACAGGGCTGGGGGAGCAGGGGATGCTGATGGGAATTGAGAGACAGCAGGAGAGCTGGGGAGAAGCTCAGGGGTGGAAGAGCTGGGGCTGTGGATGGGGATTGAGAGGCAGCAGCTGATCTGGGAGCAGGGTTGGGGGAGGGGAGCAGGGGATGCAGGTGTGGATTGAAAGGCAGCAGCAGAACTTGGGGGAACAAGGCTTGTGGGTGGTATTGGGACAGTGGCAGGACTGAAGTAAAGTCAGGGCTAGGGGACCGAGGGATGCGGGTGGGGATTGAGGGGTAGCAGCAGAGGTAGAGGGCAGGACTTGGGGATCAAGGGTTGCAGGTGGGGATTTAGAGGCAGCGGCAGAGCTTCAGGAGCTGCAGGTGAGATTGAGGGGCAGCAGCAGAGGTGGGGGCAGCTAGGCTATTGCAGCAGGATGGCTGTGGCATGTAGCTAGCGTGTTTCATGGTGCTCAGGCTGGTACAACAGCCTAGATGCCTCCCAGCTCTCCTGTGCTGCCCCTAAATCTCCACGCACAGCCCCTGCTCTTCCAGTCCTGGGCTCCTTCTGGCTCTGCTGCTTCCCTTTCACCCTTTCAATCCCAAGCTTCAGTGTCACCCCCAACCTAAAGAGGAAGAGGATTGGGACTGAAAGGATCAATGCAAAGTGTAGTTGTAATCAAACACAATATGTGAGACTGTTTACAGTCTTCACCACTTACATGGCTCCCAAGTGAAGGCAGGAATCTTAACTTTCAATTTCCATTCTTTTTGTAGCATAATTAAATTTGCTTAACTATTATAGTAAACTGGAGTGCGGCCTAGCTGCTAAGGATGGGTAAGGCAGACTGTCACCCAGCGGGAGATGCAAGCTTGGCCAGGGTTGCTAGGCGACCCTAGCATTGGGTGCAAAAGACAGGGTAAACATCTAGAAGTCCACCTCCCAGGGGGGCGGAGTTCTCCCTTCTTTGTAGGCTCCTGCTTCAGTTGTGGGCAGGAGCCAAATGAGCAGCACCCACCTTCCCCCAAAACACTGTGGGTCAGGCCAGTTGCCAAGCAGGGTCAGGAAGGAATTTTGATGGGAACCCTGATTGGGCTAAAGGTTCTTCCCGTTTTTTGCATTCCTCACAGTGTGGAGTAATTTATTCATTTGGTAGGCCCCTAGTGTCCAGGTGGTAGGTTTTGTTCTTGCTCAATCTCACATTGTCGCATTCTTGCTGGGGTCCAATACTGGTGTTTAAGAGGTGTGGGGAGGCCACACCTACTGAAAAAGCCACACCTACTGCAGGGTATGGCAAGCGACGGGGTAGCCTCCCTGGGAGGGGTGACCAGTGAGGGTGGCAGGAACATGTACGGTCCCCAGTCTTCAAGAACCTTACTCAGATCTGGAAGGACTTGTCCCCCTCACCCATGGAAAGCTTGCAGGAGGGTTGGGAAACGTGTTTAATAATGGGGATGGTAATCGAATAGAACCGTCCCCTGGGGTTAGCTTTGGAAGTTAAGTCAAGTACTGGACCCGAATTGCATTGGGCGATTAACTCCACCTGTCCTAAATGAAATTTGGAATAAAGAGTGTGGCCGTTAAAAACCCACCGTTGGTGTCCCTGTCTCATTTGGGATGTTACGACAATGGAATTTCCATTTTTAAAAATAAATACAATGCAATGCAGAGACTTTTCCTGCTAGCGCAGTGCAATATTAAGCATCATAACCATTATGCAAAATTAAACATAAGACAATATATACAATCTGTGAGTATAGGGGGGGGGGGGTAGGGATGAGCTCATGGGGATGTCCACCAGGTTCCCCCTCTTGGGCAGCAGAGTGCTGGGGACCACTGGCTGCATGGGACTCCTGCCCCAGGGTCCCCTCCGACTTCACCCCAGCCTTTCCAAGGCCAGCGCTCCTTCTGGTAAATGACTTTGAACTTATTTCAGCTGGGCCCAGTAGGGCTGAAGCGAGAACAAAACAAAACAAAATTCTTGAAAGAAATCTCAGGTGAATGAGAAAAATGATCAAGATCTCATTGGGATCTGAACACTTCAATTGAGTTCTCATTAGATTTCAAGCCCTTTGGTGGGGTGGGGAGTGCTGGGACCTAAGGGGCCCAGCTCTCCTAGCCAAGGCAACCCCTTGAAAGCCCCTCAAGTGGATAACGGGTCAGTTTCAGACTGAAATAGACCAGGAAGTCCCTTACAGTTTTGCAAGAGGCTCTCTGACTAGAGCCAAGTAGCCCTTTCTAAAGACAGCCTCCTGAGAGGCTGCCATAGCATTCCTGCTGCCAGGGCAGCACCTCCTGAACTGCCCAAGCTCCTTTGCTACAGTGCAAAGCTGTGCACAGGAGGAGGGGGGACACGGCTGAGAGAGGGATGGGAAGAATTATTCGCCAGAGAATTCCCTCAGCAAGCCCCCAGCCAAACCCCTTTGTATCCTCACTGCTGGTGGGCTGAGGGACTCAGATTGCAAAGAAGTGAACCAGGGTGAGAGATGCACTTATGTCTTGCCCCTGCTCAGCGCTTTGGAATGGGGGCCAGGGAGGATTCTTTCTAATGGTGTTTCTTTGAGGAGGTTGGTGGAGATCCCAGGGGGGAATCCCAGGGGTCTCCCACTGCCCGAGCCACTTGGGAAGTTGGCTTACACCAACAGAGCTACAAAAGGAGGAGGATTGAAGAACACAGAAACCATGGACAGTACAACATGAGGTACTTAACTGACAACACAGTTTCCCCAAGACAACAGCAAGAAAGCACAGAAAAAGAAGCAGTCAATCTACATATTGATCAAGTCAGCCTTGATCATCAGAACTGAGTTTCTTTTCCTCCTAGATTAAATAGCATTGCCAAGAACAGCTGCAGTGCGATTTCACTGACAGCAGGCATGTTAAAGGGACAGTACCATCCCAGTTCTGGTCAATGGAAGCCTCCTGCCTCCAGGACATTCGTATTTTGTAGCAGTAATGGTCAAAGGAAGTTTCCATTGGCAGGACATTCATAGAGGGAAACATCTGGGCTAGCTGTAATTCAGGGCCAGTCAATCAACACACTGATCAAGTCAGCCTTGATGACCGGTACTGAGCTTTTATTTGCCTCAGTTTAAATAATCTGCCAAGAACAGTTTAAACATGATTTCACGGATGGTGAGTGTGTCTTCTGGCAAACAGACCCCACTGTGCATGCATTGCATGAGTTCCGGATTGCATTATTTCCATAGGACAAAATGGGAACTTGAATTCTAATAACTTTAAAACTAGTACAGGGATTATTTTTTTTAAATTTTTTTTAAAGCAATGGCACCACTTGCTCCCAGGCTTGAATTTTGTAAGAGGGTTTAAGCTTGTGATACACAAATATAAAAGTCCTAGGCTGATCAATTTGAGATGATCGGAAAACCTCACAAAACTGCTTCTTGGCCTCCAATTTTTCAACTACTGTATCTTGGCCATTTTTAATCTGATTTGTCTGAAATTCAGACTCAGACAGCGCCTCTCATTCAAGTAATCCTCCATTACAAATTTCATAAACAAAGAATAAACCATATTGATTTTATAAGCAATACAATGTTCATTAACTATCCAGACACTCCTGTGCCTGGATAATAATTGGGTAGATAGGTAGACAAAAGTAGGGATATAGAATAAGTTTGTGTTGGGAAATACACAAGACTAGTCCGCAAGTTGGAAGTAATTTCCCCTCTCTGGAGGGAGTATCTCTTTTATCAATACATTTTAAATGTCCCCACACCTTTTAGGAGGGAGATTTTTACTGTATCATTTTGATGCATCTTTTCCACACTTCTCTAAAACACCCTTCATTAATATTGTCACTATTTGACTTAAAGTCTAATGCAACCACAAAACTGGTCTCGGGCAATCTTTGTCAAGAGAAACAGGAGCAACAGTTCTTGCTCACATAATGGCCTTTTTTACACGGACGTCACCGCTGGCCCAGCAGAGATGGGTGGGTGAGCACACCCAACCAACACCTGGTGCCACTGAGCTGGGAGACGTTTACACGGACAGCACCATGGGCGGTTGTGGGATGGAAGAGGAGGGCCAGCACACATCATCGGGCAGACACCCATCCCGGGGAACACCAAGCAAACACCTATGACATTTACACGGATAGCCATGACACCGACCGGAGGGGAATCCCTGCCCAGTGCAGCAATGTGACAACAAGGCAGACTGAGGGCAAATGAAGTCACGGCAAACAGTCCTGCCCCTGAACAGTCAGACCCCATGCGGGTGGGGTAGGAGGGAGCGGGGATGACAGGAGACACTAAGTAGCAGCCCCTGGCCAGTCCTGATACAGAGGCAAGACAGTCAGGTGCCATGGACCCTCCAAAGACCAGAACCCAACCACTCACAACAGGGAACATAGTCACACAGGGAATGGATGCATGCCCAAGGAGGCAAGGGGACCCCAACCTGGAGGCAGGGGGACCCCAATGCAGAGGTGGGGGTGGGAAGGTGCACCGGGGGGAAAGTCAGCACCCTGAAGCAACAGGGGGATGCACCACAAACCCCCAACCTCCCCCCAGCAACCCCCCCCACACACACACACAATCCCAAGGCCCAGATACAACGAGCCAGGAACAGGACACACGTGGTCACGGCAGCAAGCATGGATGTGCACACCACAGCTGGGTTGTCAGGGCACATTGGGGGGGAGGGAACCCCAGTCCACACCAACTGGCTGTGAGGCCACTGCTGCCCACCACACACCAACCATGGATGCACGTGGCTGAGGGTGAAAGAAACACCAAGGCAGGGAGGGGGGAAGGCAAACAAACAATGGACCAGGGGAAAGCCCCTTGGCCCAAGGGACCATGAGGAAGGGGGGGGCAGAGAGACAGGGCCGGAGGGGGCCAACAGGAAGGCAATAAATGCAGCTGAGAGGCAGCAACCCACAGTAAAGGGAACCAAGGACAAACCCCAAGCGATCAGTTAACACTACAGCACATCCACCGGGAGAGGGATGTCCAGTCCCTGCCAGGCAACAATGACACTACCACCTTAAGGCATCCACACCTTGGACCGGTACCAAGCTTGAGAGAAGGCCCACAAACTGATAAGGGACCAAAAGCACTTTATTACAAAAGGGAACTAGAGCAGAACACACAACAAGGACAAAGGGAGATGGGGGGCCGGCATGTTGTGGTTTGGTGATGCGGATCCCCACCATCAATAAGGACGCTGACCCCGTACCCAACTCCAGCAATGTGCCTGGGTGCGGTCGAGCTTGTGAGCCCATTGTAGGAGGTGCAGGACGAGCTGCAGAACCTCCTCCTGCTCCCTGGTCCAATCAGCTATCATCACCTGCACTAAGGGAGGTGAGTCATTAGGATGGTCCAAGAGCCCCAACAACATGGAGCCCCACACAGACATCATGGGAGAGGGCCCAGGACACAGGCAGGACACTCACTGATCTTCTCGTAGAGACGTGCCCCAGCACGGAGCTCCGAAGCCGCACACTGCAGCTACCCAGCCATCTGCCCCATGTGCAGCACAGCCAGGAACACAACCAGAGTAGCTATAATGGAGATAGAAGAGGGAGAAGGGGAAAGGGTGCAAGAACAAGCATGGGTTAGAAGGGGACCAATTTCACACACCACCCACACCACAAACAGGGATCCTGGGAAATCCATGCCATCACCTCACTGGCGTGGATTGAACGGGAATAGGAGCAGGGCAACTATTGGACCAGAAAAGGCTGGATTCACGGTCAGCAGCGTGTCACTCCTGTCGCCCATTCATCACCAACAGTGCGGTTGGTGGAAAGCAACAGGGGGCACCAGGAGCGGAGGTTGTTGGGGTGGTCCCAGAGAGGAGCCCAACCAATGGGAAGTGACTGCAGGACATGGAGGGTGGCGTGTGCCAAGGCCAGCAGGGCAACCAAGGCTGGATAGGGAGGGGTTGGGGCTAGCACCCAGCACCTACCCACACAGTGGTGCACAATGGAGAGCACTGCTGTGGGACAGCCCCAGCCCAGCCGTGCCATGGGCAACACACCCATGACAGGTCAGCCAAGTGCCCGAGGTGGTTGACAACAACCTCACAGGGAATATGTGGGGGCCACACAGAGGAAGGGGGTCCACACAGGGTCACATGCCACCAGGTGGGCACCGACATATCAAGGTCCATGCATGCGTCAGGATGAGCTAAGCCCTCACCACCACACAGCCCGAACCCATGATCTATGAAGGAGACCCCAGGGGAATGCTGAACACTACACGGATTGCAACATGACATATCCATTGATCCCGCAAACAATCCTCCCAAACTCAGAGAACACACACACACACACACAGGGATGGATACAGTCATGGGAGGGGCACCCTTAAGGGTGCCAAAGAACATTATCACCCATGCAGATAAAGTCCAAGCCAAGGTCTTTATTAGCAATGGGGAAGGGGGGAAAGCGGAACCACAGAGGCCAGTCAATGGGTGATCAAGGACCTGTGGGCATTCAACCCAACACTCATATAGGGTCACTAGGGACGGGCCCGGTCCCATTACCGGTACACCGGATTTTACCGGTTACCGGTTTCACAAAAACCGGATTCCCGGTTTAAATCCGGTATACCGGTACCGGATTTATTGCATTGGTTTCAATGGGGCGCTGTGTCCCCATTGAAACCAATGCAATAAATTAAAATTAATTCCCTCCCCCTCCCAGGCTGCGCGGGTGGAAGGGGGGACACCCCCCACCCACCCTGCCCAGCCTGGCTTTTTGTTGTAAAAGATAGAACAGCAACAGAGTGAGACCCCGAGGCGAGCCCCCCCCCCAGCACCAGCGGCCGCGGCGTCCCCGCAGCCGCAGGTAAGTATGACCCGATCCCTGGGGGGGGTGGGGGTGTTTAACACCCCCACCCCCCCAGGGATCACCCCTACAGCGCGCTTGCCGCTTACCTTGGGGAGCTCCGGCGGCGGCGGGCGGCCCGGCGGCTTCAGCGCCGGCTGTGGCTGCCGGCGTCAGGACGCTGTAGGCCTTCCGGTGCACTTCCGGGTTTCACCGGAAGGCCTAGAACTGGGGCTGGCTGGGGCCTCATGGAACATAGCTGTCCCACTTTGGCATGAGCGCCCTGCCCTGCAAGCGGTCTATGCAGGTGGGGGGTCATACAGTAGGCCCACTAAGTGGTGATATCACCCAGGTGCGCAGCACACACTCAAGGTACAGCACCAATTGATGGGCACCAATAATGTTCTACCAAGGTATATGCGTGTTCCAGTTCCATAGCTTGGGTGTGGCATGTAGAGAGTGGAGGTGGAGGTGTAGTGTGTGAGGAGTGATTGGGCAACAGAGCAAAACTAGTACAGAGGTGGTGCTGTAACCCCTGCACAGCCCTGCTTGTAGTCCTCTGGGGGTTCTATGGAGCCCCATGCTGCATGCCCTCTGCCCATCCCTTTGCAGTTTGTGCTGCAGCTCCTCCCCCCCCTTCAGAAACAGAGATGTGATCCGGCTTACCAGAGCTGGTGGGGCAGCTGGCATGGGCAGTACGTTACCTTGGGGTGCCAGGAAGCTCTGAGGAGGCCGTGGTTCCTGGAGGAGGGGTCTCGGAGGCAGAAGTTGAGCAACCGTGATGCGTGTGGGCTGGAAGGGCGGCCCCACAGAGGCTGCTGTTGTGGGGCTATGTGGGGGAGGGCGCCCTGGTGGTAGTCAGCTGCCATCCCTCCATCCATGCCTGGAACGCCCATGTTGCACTGGGGTTTCCGCTGCTGGACCCCCAATGCCTCCCACATGCGATCCAGGGCCCTTGCAGCTGTCCCCTCCAGCCTTCCATGGGCCCTCACCGTCTCGACCCTGTCGAGACTCAGCTCGCGGTGGAGGGAGGCAGTCTGGCACTTGTCCCACAGGTGTTCAGTGAGGAACCGGTTGAGTATTGCTGTCAATATTTCCTGTTCCCTATCCCCCTCTCCTCTTTGCATCTCCCTGGTGAAGGCGAGCTCCTGGGAGTGCACCTCGGCTAACCTTCTGGTTTCCTCCAGCAGTTCCCTCCTGAGGTCCTCTCTCCATCTCCAATTCTTGACTCGCATCTCCCGATTCCTTTCAGCACTGCCAGTGGCAGCACCCCTCACAGGACAGGGTTGCTTTTCTGTGGAAGACATGTTACTCCATAGGTTGTGTTGCTTACCATTAGTGTTCCCTGTACCCCTAGCAGTGCAACTGTTGTGCCAGTGGGACTGCCTGCCCCCTTCTGTGTCTGTCCCTGTGTGAATGGTGCCCGACAGGATGGTTTACCCTTATTCCCATCCTCTGTGTCAGACCACTGTGGTGGCACCATATAACTGTGCCTTATCCTGTGGCCGTTTTTTGCCAGCACCCCATTGTGGTCATGTCTCATTTTTTAATTATTTTTTTATTTATTTAAAATGTATATCCCACCCCTCCTGCCCTCAGGGCAGCCCAGGGCGGCGAACAACATTCAATAAAAACAATACAAATATTTTTAAACAATTTAAAAATACAATATGTGAGGAGCCCCCCCCCCCACCTATCCCTCGCCAAAAGCCTGACGGAACAGCCAGGTCTTACATACACACCAAAACAGCAGGACAGTGGAAGCCATCTGAGCCTCCTCCGGGAGTGAATTTCACAGCACAGGGGCAGCCACCAAAAAAGAGCTAACATCGGTGGCCATCCGCCTCGCCTGAGGAACCTCCAAAAAGGCTCCCACGGACGATCTCAAGGGTCGCACAGGCACATGGGGAGTGAGGCGGTTCTGCAGATAAGCAGGGCCCAGGCCGTGAAGGGCTTTAAAGGTTAAAACCAGCACCTTGAACCTGGCCCAGTACTTTATAGGGAGCCAGTGCAGAGTCTGGGCACTGGTGTCATGCGCTCCCTGCAACCCACCCCCATAAGGAGATGGGTCGCAGCATTCTGCACCAGCTGCAGCCTCTGGACTAGCTTCTCGGGCAGCCCCACGTAGAGCACGTTGCAGTAATCCAGCCTCAAGGTGATGAAGCCATTGATGACAGTGGCGAGGTCGGAGTCTGAGAGATACGGTCAAAGCCGCCGGACAAGATGTAACTGCCGCTACACACTCCCCACCACAGCCAAAACCTGAGATTCCAGGCTGAGCCGCAAATCGAGGCGCACACCTGGACTCCGCACTTGAGAGACCATGTGAGGGTGAACCCCCCAACAAGAGGAGATTCAACCACCCCCAGGTCCCCCAATCCCTCGCCCACCAACATCACCTCCATCTTGTCAGGATTCAATTGCAGATGCCTTGACCTCATCCAAGCCCTGAAAGCTGACAGGCACTGGGAAAATAAGGAGACTGCATGGCCTGGATCGATGGAAAAGAACTGGTGAGGTTGCAGCTCGTCTGCATACGCTCCCAGCATCCTCAGCTGTCATCGCTTGAGGACACCACGACTCTCCTGGGGCTTGGCCTTCCTGCCACCCCAAGTTCCACCGAACAGCGGGCCAAGAACTGGTGAAGTTGAAGCTCATCTGCATACGCTCCCAGCATCCTCGGCTGTCATCGCTTGATGACACCACGACTCTCCTGGGGCTTGGCCTTCCTGCCACCCCAAGCTCCACTGACCAGTGGGCCGAAAGGCGCGCGCCTTACAGGTACTTTTCTCCATTTCTTTTCTACTGTATTTCCCCCTCCTATCTTACTCACTAACATGTCTGCCCTATTTTCTCACCTTTTCTTTCCCTCCTCTCCTTCTCCTCTTCCTGTCCATCTTTTTCTCCCTCTACTTTTCTCCTCCCAGCTTCTTCCTCCCCCCAACCGATCACCACTCTCTAACCTCCCCCATACATCCTTTGCTCCCTTGGCTACTTTCTCTCATTGCTCCCCTTCCACTCCTGTCTCTAGCCTTCCTCGATGCTCCCCTTCTCCCAATCTTATCCCTATTCCTCCTGTCTCTAGCCTACCACGACGCTCCCCTTCTCCCAATCTTATCCCTATTCCTTGCCTCCCCCCTCATCAACTACCATTTTTCTGCTCCCTCTGGAACTGTCGCTCATCTATCAGTAAAGCTCCCTATATCCATGATCTTTTCCTCTCTCGCTCCCTCCAGCTCCTTGCCCTTACTGAAACTTGGATCACTCCCTCGGACTCTGTCACGCCTGCTACCCTCTCCTGTGGGGGTCTCTCCTTCTCTCACCAACCCCGCCCTGAAGGACGGGGTGGTGGGGTGGGCCTCCTTCTTGCTAAATCCTGTCAGTTCCAACCAATTTCTCCTCCCCCCTCTCTCTCCTTCCATACCTTTGAGGCTCACTCCGTGCGCCTCTACTCCCCCCTCCATCTACGTGTTGCTGTCATCTACCGTCCCCCTGGTCCTCTCTCTTCCTTTCTTTCTGACTTTGAGTCCTGGCTCACTTTCTTCCTCTCTGTTGATATCCCCACTCTCATCCTTGGTGACTTCAACATTCATGTTGATGACCCATCTCAGCCCTCAGTCTCTCGCTTCCTCTCCCTAGCCTCCTCCTTCAACCTCCACCTTTGGACCAACTCCCCCACCCATACTAATGGCCATTCTCTTGATCTTGTCCTCTCTAGAAACTGCTCTGTCGCTGATCTCTCCTTCGATCCTCATCCTATATCAGACCACTTCCTTGCCTCTTTCAACATTTCCCACTGTCCCCCCTCCTCTTCCCCTTCTCTACGCCCCTTCCGTGACCTTCAAGCTATTGATCCCCTGGACTTTGCCTCCTCTCTCTCTCCCCTTCTTCCTACAGTCTTCTCTTCCTCCTCCCCTGACTCCGCTGTCTCTGCTCTCAACGCCTCTCTCTCCTCCACACTTGACTCCCATGCCCCTCTCTCTTCCCGCCCTGCCTTCTCCCACAACCCCCGTCCTTGGCTCACCCCTAGTATCCGCCACCTCCGTTCTTGCACTCGTGCTGCTGAACGACTCTGGCGCAAATCCCATTCTCACGCTGACTTCCTTCACTTCAAATTCTGTCTCTCCACCCTTACTTCTGCTATCTCCCTTGCTAGACAACACTACTATGCCTCCCGCATTGAGTCCTGTTCTCGGGACCCTCGCCGCCTGTTCTCTACCTTTGACTCCCTCCTCAAGCCTCCCTGTCCTCCCCCTCCTTCTTCCCTTTCTGCTCAGGATCTTGCCTCCTTCTTCACCTCCAAGATAGACAAGATCCGCCTCGACATCGCTTCCCACTCCTCTCTTCCCACTCCCACCCCTCTCCCTCCTCCCCCTCCTTCTCTCATGTCCTCCTTCTCCCCTGCCTCCCTTAAGGAAATCTCCTCTCTGCTCTCCTCCTCCAACCCTTCCACTTGCCCCCTTGATCCCATTCCTTCCCGCCTCCTCACCTCCATTACTCCCACTGTCGCCCCTTCCTTCCTGCACATCATCAACCTCTCCCTCTCTACTGGCTCTTTCCCTTCTGCCTTCAAACATGCCACAGTCTCTCCTATTCTCAAAAAGTCCACTCTTGACCCCTCTGACCCTTCTAGCTATCGTCCTGTCTCACTCCTTCCTTTTGCTTCCAAGCTGCTTGAACGTGTTGTCTACTCCCGCTGCCTTGACTTCCTATCCTCCAACTCCTCCCTTGACCCCCTCCAATCTGGCTTCCGCCCCCTTCATTCTACTGAAACTGCTCTCGCTAAGATCACCAACGATCTTCTGGTGGCTAAATCTAAACGTCTCTATTCCATTCTTGTCCTCCTTGATCTCTCTGCTGCCTTCGATACTGTTGACCACTCACTCTTGCTGGATTCCCTTCACTCCCTTGGCTTTTGTGGCTCTGTCCATAACTGGTTCTCCTCCTACCTCTCTGACCGCTCCTTTAATGTGTCTCTCTCCAACTCCACCTCCTCCTCCTTCCCCCTCTCAGTTGGTGTTCCTCAAGGCTCTGTTCTTGGCCCTCTCCTCTTCTCGATCTATACCTCATCCTTAGGCAAACTCATTGCCTCCCATGGCTTCCAATACCACCTCTATGCTGATGACACTCAACTCTATCTCTCTACTCCCTCTCTCTCTCCCTCTGTTCAAGCTCGTCTCATCAACTGTCTCTCTGACATCTCTACCTGGATGTCTCAACGTCAACTCAAACTCAACATGGCTAAAACTGAACTCCTTATCTTCCCCCCTCATCCTTCCTCTCCTTCCTCACTGTCAATAACTATTGATGGAGTCACCATCCTGCCTGTCCCCCAAGCCCGTAGCCTAGGCTTCATCTTTGACTCACCCCTTTCTTTTAAACCCTACATTGACTCTGTTGCTAAATCCTGTCGCTTCTCCCTCCATAACATTGCTAAGATTCGCCCTTTTCTCTCTGTCTCGTCTGCCAAAACTCTTGTTCATGCTCTGGTCATCTCTCGCCTCGATTACTGTAACCTCCTTCTCACTGGCCTTCCCCGGTCTCACCTTTCTCCCCTCATCTCTGTCCAAAACTCTGCTGCCAGGGTCATCTACCTCGCCAGTCGCTTCGACCATGTGCAGCCCCTCCTCTCTTCGCTTCACTGGCTTCCCCTTCCTGAACGAATCCTGCACAAGCTCCTAGTCTTCACCTATAAAGCTCTTCACAACCTTGCTCCCCCCTACCTCTCTGCACTTATCGCCCTCCATACTCCAGCCCGTGCACTTCGCTCCTCCTCTGTCCCTTCTCTCACCCTTCCACGCCTTCCCTGCTCCCCTAAGCGCCTTCGTCCCTTCTCACTTGCTGCCCCCCATGCCTGGAACTCCCTCCCTGTCCACATCCGCCTTGCCCCCTCCCTTCATACCTTCAAATCTCTCCTTAAAACTCACCTCTTTCGCTCTGCTCTGTCTGACTCTTTATCCTGCTGAGCCACTATTCCTATACCTACGATCGGTTTACCCTTATCCTTGCAACATGGACCTGCCTGCTGTCATTCTCATCGTAACCAAGCCAAGTACGTGCACTTGAGACCTCGCATCTTCATGAATGTTAGACCCCTTGTCTCTCCCTCTGTTCCCCTTCCTAAGTCTCTCCCCCAGCTCCTGTCTCTCAGATTGTAAGCCCTAGGGGCAGGGACCATGTCTATTTTATTACTTTGTAAAGTGCCAGGTACACTGCTGGTGCTATATAAATGTTTGTTAATAATAATAATAAATAATAAAAGGAGAGGAAGAGCTGGGTGTCATCAGCATACTGATGACACTGCATGCCCTGAAACCCCCCCACGATCTCGCCTAATGGCTGCATATAGATGTTAAACAAGAGAGGGAACAGAATGGCACCCTGCAGGACTCCACATATGAGGTCCTGGGGGGGAAGACGTACACTCCCCCATGCCCACCCGGTGAGTTCTCCTGGCCAGGAATGAACAAAACCAGTCCAAGACCGTTTCGCCAATTCTGGCATGGTCCCACAGGCGAGTCACCAACACCTCATGATCAACTGTGTCAAACGCAGCCAAAAGGTCTAGCAGGACCAGTAAGGCCTGACGACCCTGGTCCAATGCCAGACAGAGATCATCAATCAAGGCCACCAATGCCATCTCCGCACCGTACCCAGGCCGAAACCCAGACTTGGAGGGACCAAGAAAACCGGTGCGGTGCAGATGTTCCTGGAGCTGCTGTGCCACAGCCCATTCAATAACCTTCCCTAAAAAGGGAAGGTTTAGAGACCGGATGATAACTGGCAGGAGCATCAGCGTCAATAAATGGTTTCTTGAGCAGGGGTCTAACCACAGCCTCCTTTAGGCAATCAGGTACTTGGCCCTCCCAAAAGGAGGCACTAACCACCCCAGCCAGCAATGGCTGTAATGTCTCCTGGCTAGCTTTCACCAGCCAGGACGAGCATGGATCTTGCTCACATGGTCCCTCCTCCCTTGTGACCCCACTTCTGAATGCCTGTCATGGTATGTTGACCAATGTAGTTATGTGTCCCTACTGTGGTGGCCCCCTGCCCTTTCCTGTCTTGCATAGTGGGTGTATTACTAGAGGGGCTACCTCTGTGTGCTATTCCATCACCCCAGCATCACCCACAACCCTTCCCTTGTCCGTGTTGGCCTAGCATTGTTGTCCTGATCACCGGGTCTCAGAAGTGCCACCGGTTCCTCCTCAACCACCACCTTCTGCACCCCCAGGCACCCTTGTGGTGTAACGGGAATAGTGATCCATCAGTTGATCCCTGCCATCCGGCTTTGGCCCTGGTCACTGTGGCCACCTCCACCCCCGGGTCGTAGTTGTGCTCCTACCTGGATGGTATTCCTCCACATCCTGGGAGGCGTCCTGGGCATCCATCTGCTCCATGTGCGCCACCCGTCCTCGTGGCCTGTCACCCTGTGGGTTTTGTGGGCACACATGGAAGGTGATGTTCCCGTGAACAGTTTCCTGGGATGCCTCCTCCCCCTGTGTGATGGGACTGTCCCCTCCCGCATCCTGGGTGGCCTCGCCAGGGGGAGAGGTCTCCCCCTGCTCTGGGGGTTGGGCAGGGTTGTATGTTGTTCTCACCCTCTTTCTGCCCCTGGTGAAGCAGTGCCATGTATGCAGGAGGCAACTATGTCCCCGTCCATACAGAGGAAGTGGTCCAGCTCATCATGGAACTCCATTTTGCGCATGGCATGGCTGGACTTGAGATTGTTGTCCTTGATATACTTATATCCAGACCTCAAGTCCTTTTCCTGCTGCAGGCACTGGATGACATCCCTATTGTACCCCTGTCACTGCATCTCCTGGACGATGGCTCTATAGACCTGTCTGGCCTGGTAGCTGTGCACCAGGTCATGCTGGACCTTTTTGGACCCCCACAAGTGTATGAAGTCCTGGGTCTCCTGGCTCGACCAAGGCTCCCTGTTTTGGGTACTGGCGGGGGGGGGGGGGAGAGCTTCCAGCTTGGTGTGTTGGGGCCCGCCCGGTAGCTGTGGTGACAGTGGATCTGGTCATCTCCTGCTGGAGGTATTGCATGGGGGTTAGCATCTGTACCGCAGCCCCCCTTGTGCTCCTTGTTTGTGCTCCTTCCCCTTTCCCTCTGGGGGGGCATTGCAGGGTTAAATGACTGTCACGGAGGCCCTCCTCAGCCATCTCACCAGTGGTGCATTGCTCCTGTGTATTGGTGCTCTACTGGGAGGGGGGATGACAGTTAGCTGCCAGCTTCCCACCCTGTGTTCCCTCGGGATGGTTTCTCGTGTTGGCATGACTCTTGCCAGGTTGTTGGGGTACCCTTGCTCTTACCTTGCTGTCGGTTGTGCTCCCATCCCTTTGCCCCGTGGCTGTGGTGGGATGGGGGAATGCGGGCAGAGACGGTGCTGCAGTTTTCCCTCGGCCCTGTGATGGGACAGATGTGCTGTGATTAGCCATCTCCCCCTACCCCCCCACCGTGATTTTGGGCATCCTGTGCATGTTGTGTCACTGGCTCCCTTCATTTTGTTGGAGATTTTCCTTCCAGACATTTTGGGAGCTGGCGCACCACTGTTATTTTTTGGTTCTCCTTTAAGGACTCCTGGCCAGGCGTCCAGCATCTCCCATGGTGAGCATGTCTGCTTGGGGGCAACCACGTGACATCTCTAGCCATCTCTCTGTGGTATTGGCAGACCTTTCCCTGTGGGTGTGGGTGTTTTGGTTTTTACATGGACGGGTGGGTGATGAACACCCATCTCCACCCACCTTCACTCATGAAGCATGCTGGCTCCTTCCTGGCTGTTCTGTGGGTATTGGTGGGTGGGTCAGGAACGCGCACCCACCCACTCATTGATGTTTACATGGATGCTCCCCCACCCATCCGATGGGTGTTCATGGGTGGGTGACATCCATGTAAAAAAAGCCAATGAGATATAAGACTGTCTTCTACAACGACAATTTTCAAAAAAGGCACATAGGTCTTGTGAAATGTTCTCCCTATCTCATATCTCAGACAGAATCTTTCCTAAGTAAGCACCAGACTCTCTATCCTTCTGTTGCTTTTGCTTTTTTCAATTAAACACTATTTGCTGTAGGGTTCACACTATGTGGCAATAGAATCAGTCTCACCACTAAATAAATAAATTAAATTAAAAATCCAATCCAATTTCTTAACTAAAAATACACTAAGTTCCTCTTCCCAGGGATAGGAATCCCCTCTGGCTCTTCCCCAGCCTCTTCCTCAACTTTCTGGCATTGCCAGGTGAGAGCACTCAACACAACTGCACTTCCATTAATTAATGTGTGAGGACTATCAGGCTCCTGGAGCAGGTGAAGCTTGAGAGCCTTCTAGCTCACCCTGCTATAGGTCCCTTCAGGAATAAAAATATAATTCTTCCTTTCCTTGTCGAAAAAGAGAGATCCAGCCTTGGGGAAATGTATCTTTTTTAACATGGAACTTATCTATGATGCTGATGTAGCACAGTGATTAATTCAGTCCCTATTCAGTAAAGCACTTAAAATTCAGCACATGCTTAATGCCAGTGGAAGTTATGTGTTTTGCTGAACAGATATATTAAACTGCTGACTTTCCAAAGGAGAAAATGTTTTCTAGTTACCATGGTATGAATTTACATCTGGAGTGGAAATATGTAACTGCTTTCCTAGGCTAACATCAACATTTGGGAATGTATTCTATTACTGAGAGAAACACTTAAGTGAAGGCCTCTTGTTCCCAGCTAATGGTCTCTAAGTTATTGGTTCAGTAGGCAATTTAATTTTTATATTTAAAAGTGCTTTTGTGCTACACAATGTAATTGTTTCCTTGAGTTTGACAATGCAGGGGTTACCACTTATGCTGTAACGTGTTTTGAGACATTGTGCATATTCATTTAGTCAAAAATCGTATGAAGAGATTACTGCAGAAACATTGACAGTTATTATCTAAGTCAAATAAATGTCTAACTACTTTGAGAGACCAAATTACATCAGATTGGAGGAGATGGGAGGCTTTGAGCTGAATTTTTTCTCATCAATAAGTCTGCAATCCCTTGCTAAGAAGATTTGCTCCTGAAACCCTCTTGGGGTTTGCTAAATGAATTTAAAGCAAAACAGATACCTCCCAAATCCCATTGCAGAATCCACAAGTAAGCCAAATAAGCTGGAAAAATTCTGTTAGCAGAGGAAAGCAATTCATGTTGAATTAATGAAAACAGAAAAAGTCGAAGTCTCTGGTTGCTTCCAGCTAGACACTGTAACCGTCCCTAAACAAATAGCTCTAAAAGGACAACAAGAGCCCTGTCTAAGTGCAGAAGGACAAACCGCCCCCAACCAGCCAGCAGAAGGATGCTCCATTGTCTGAGGAAGAGACCAGGAGGTTTAAGGCGTGTGGGATGGGTGATTGTTGCCACTGTGTGGGAGGGCACTGTGAGGGGAGGTTGAGGGGGGGCTTTCATTATGGCATCCTGATGAAAGGGTAACAATCCCTGCACTGACTATGGACAGCATGTACCTTGCTCATCAGCATCATCCCCACCCACCCCACAGGGTTGGGTAAAGCCATGGGTCTCATGTGCGAGACCCTGGACAACTGCCCCCATTCAACCCCCACTAAATGGCATCAATTTAGCAGAATATTTTAAAGTTGAAAATGCGTCTCAGGTAACCCGAACAATACTGCTGAAAAGAAAAATCTCTGCAAGTGCCATTTCCAACAAAAACAGCTCTTATTTTTATTTATTTTATTTAGAAACATTTCTCTCCCACACCCTCCTACAAAATAGCAGCTCTTCCACCTTCATTTGCACCAGGAGGAAATCTACTGGTATTTTTTTTTTTTTTTTTTACATTTTCTGTGATTTCCCCAATATTTCCCACCATTTCAGTAATTTCCAGTATTATCAGCAATACCAGAAATTACCAAAAATTATTGAAAATTACCAAAAAAATGATGGGAAATCATGGATGCTGATACCAACATGACCGGAAGTGGAAAATATCAACGAATGGCTGAAAGCTCTCCCCCAAAGTCAGTATTTCCCTACAGAACAACAGCACCTGCTCTCACTTCAGGCCTACTGAGAATAACCCATGGTTGCCCTTCAACTGTTACATTTCAGGAGTTGAGAGAGCAACAATGGGAGGATAAGAACATAAGCAGTGCCATACTGGGTCAGACCAATGGTCTGTCGACCCCAGTCTTTTAATTCTGATTTAACAGTATCTGGTAATTCTCACGTATCAGTCGGGTTCAGAATAGGATTGTTTAAAAGGAGGCTGGAAATATTGATATATTCACTCCTCCAGATCATCTCCCTGGTGGCCTGTAATAAATGTACTCCCACTGGAGCTAGGACTCCACCTACCCCGTACCCCCCACCCCTGTGCACACACACCCCCCTTGGGCCTTTCAGAGACTGGCCATAGGTTAGGGCTGAACTGGGCCCTGGTCTTGCACAGCTGTGGATCGTTGGAAAGGCCCTGGTAGGGCATCCTGGGAAGGAGAGTAGGAACAATGTCCAGTCCCCCAACCCAGAGTCAGACAGTGAGGGATGGGAATTCACATAACGTCTGTTATTTATGTGCAATGATTCAGTATTTTAGCAATTTTGAGGGGTTGAGGGAGAAAACTTGTAAGTTTGAGGGTGAAGGGAAGAGGGTGTGTTTTATGGCATGACCCCTCTGTGACAATGGGAGGTGGGGAGAGGTTTGTATGGAGTATATAGAGTGGGGGGGGGAAGGGATTGCAGTTAAGGTGGCTGGATTTTGCAGTTCTTTTACTGTATTCTTAAAGGGACTTATTTCTTGCATTTTAATTAGTACAATTGTATTTTTAATATTTAAAAAATGGGGAAGGGTGGATATGATGGGTGATTTGGGGTTTAGTGGGTGAGACCCCCACCCACTTATTTGAATGTTTATTCTTTGTAAGCCTTACACAAATAGTGCTAATTAGTACTGAAACAAAACAACCTCTTAATCCCTAAAGAAGGGTGCCATATAAATCCAATAAATATCCACATATTTGGCCTGGCGATTTGATTAAGAAGTTGTTTTGTTTCAGTACTATTTAGCACTATTTGTGTATGCACATTAAACTGAACAACCTAACCAAATACATTAAACATCTGGAAATCAAAATATCCAAAGCAGATATATGAATGGGTCAGGGCAGATTCAGTTCACAGTGGCTGAATTTGATGGGTAATATATTTGCACACCTGTAAAGTGCGCCCTAATTGCACAATGCATACCATATACTAGAACTGGTTGAAGTCAAAGTGTCTTTTAAAAATGGTTCATAAAGTATCAAAATTAAAATTTTGGATACAATTGCACTCCATTAAAAAGAAGTGTCAGCACTGTCATTAGGAATTCAGCAGAGCACACATGCATGCAAATTAGCTACATCTTTGGGTGATTTCAGACGTTACATGGTCCCGATTCACCACAGTGGATTCACAGTGGATTCCCACAGTGGTGAGCCATCCAACCACCCCCCGTGGTCCAGTAAGGCCCCGAAAAGATGTGACAGGACCATGGCAGGGAATCGGACAGACAGACCACAGCCCAGGGCAGCGCAACAGACGTGACACCGATTCCCAGCCATGGTCAAAACACCCAGAAGGCACCGTGGAGGGGCGGGACATAGACATGGCTGGCTGAGGTCAAAGGTAGCCAAAAGTGCAAAAAGGGAATGCCCACACAAGGGAAATGGGAAAGGAGGGGGAAGAGGGAGAAGAGCCACCGGGGCAGCGCACACAACAGGCACGGGGGAAACGAGGTCACAGTGGAACACACAGCACAAACACATGCCCGGACACCCACACACCCACATGGGAAAGGAAGGGAAGGGGGCACACAGCGGGATAGACAACACACATGGCACAATGGGCAAAGGGGGGAAAGAAGGTGGGGATAGGGAGGAGGGGGGGAACCAGCCCAGGAGTCAGGGCAGGACACGGGGAACCCCAACAGCAGCACCGTCTGCATGGGCACCCCCACAGCAACACAGGCAGTCCTGGAATGGGAGGACCCCCAGGGGCACAGCACAGTCACAGGGGGAAGCCACACGGACCGGGAACGGTCCAGGAGGCTGTCAGGGAACACCCACTGGCAAGGGTGCAATGGATGGGAAGGAGGTGAGACGGAGACGAGGAGCAGGGCAGCTGATGCAGCAACACACACCCACACCCTGGTAGGATGCCCGGAGGCCCAGTCTGGGGCCCAGAACCCCATGGTCACACAGGCACCTGGGGGGTGGGGGGTGTCCCGGGCACAGGAGGGATCGAGGCCGGAGCATGAAGCGCAGCGGCACCTGGGGCTCTGGGAGCCAGCACACAGTTCAGGACACAGACACATGAGAAGGCAGCCACGGAGGGGAACACCTGTTGCAGAGGTGGACGGGGGGGCCTGAGGAGGGGGCCCAGAACCACAGGCAGGGGCAGCAGAACCCCAGGAACCAGTCAGAACAGCAGCAAGCCAGGAACATCAGGGAGGAAAGGGGCAGTGACTCATGGCACCAGGGTGGAGGCGGAAGCGCTCACCGGGGCCAGTATCCAGCGCCCAGAAGGCACAGGGGGGCCTCACCGCCAGCTGCAGAGGGCCACGAAGGGCCCCGAGGCCAGGTGGCCAGCCAGGTGCATGAAGTGGGGCCACTGAAGCATGCCCTGATGGAAGTCCAGCTCAGACATGTGGTGGGCGACCAGGTAGTAAGCCTCGAGGGGATCCTGAGTGGAAAGCCCCACCTGCACATCGGATCGGGACCACACACTGGCCAGCGCCACCACCGTCACTTCAGAGGGCTCTAACAAGCCATAGTCAGCATCTGGGGGCCACGGAAGGTGACCCAACTCCAACAGGCGGTGATAGATCACCCCGCGAGACCGCTGGTAACCTCGGGCCCCATGAAAACAGCCAAAGAAGGTCACAGCCAGGACAGGGCCCCCCTCCACCAGACAGGCCATGTAGGCAGCCAGGCTGCACACAGAGAGGGAGGACATGGTCTCCACCGCCGACCACCCCACGTGCGAGCACCTCATCTCCGGGATGCGCCCATTGGGAAAGGAACACAGGCCCAGTGTCTCTGCATTCAGACGGCAATAGCGGGTGCTCACCACATGGCCATAGTACTTCAGGTCTGAGCTCATACTCTCGTAGGCACCTATGAGGCTGTCCAGGCAGCTCAGAAGCAATGGCACGGCCGGGGAATGCCACAGGTCACACAGGCCCATGGTCTCGCGGATGGTCCAGCTACGCGGGGTGCCTTGGGTGCTGGGACCCACGAACTCTGGGGAAGCATGGCCAGCCATGGCCCAGCAAGCACCTGATACTAACTGCAAGGAAAGGGCCCCCCCACAATCCCTGGAGGAATGGGAGGAGAAGCAGGGGAGCTCCAAGGTCAAGCGATAAGGCCATGGGCCTCAACATTGCACAGCTACAGTGCGAGGCGTGGGGTGTGAATGCAGCCCAGCTTCTAGAACAGAGTACACAGACAAGACAGTCTACACACTAACCAGGGCACCCAGGACAGCAGGCAGACGACACAGAGAGGTGGGAGTTGATGACAACAGGAATGCAGCTGCTGCCCACACGCCTGGCCGCAGGCTGGACTATTTGCCAGGCCCCCTGCAGGGCATGCCAGTGCATGCATTGGGCTGCCTACAGCCTCCCCACCCCGCTCGCCCTGTAGGAGCTGGGCCTCCTGGCATGGGGGGCAACTAGGGTGACCCGGAGCCCCGAGCCCAGATGGCAGGGTGTGATGGGGGGGCGGGGTGCCACAGGTCCCATTGTTTAACAGGTGTGGCTCACACCCTTTCGGAGACCCATACACCATGGAGCTGGGACAGTTGGGTGCCTGCAGGATGCACCTAGCCATTTGCGCAGAGTGGTACCACTCGCACACTGACATCCTGCCTATCCAGACGGCAGAGCGCTGGAGGAACCTG
Source organism: Sphenodon punctatus (assembly GCA_003113815.1). Lineage (NCBI taxonomy): Eukaryota > Metazoa > Chordata > Lepidosauria > Sphenodontia > Sphenodontidae > Sphenodon > Sphenodon punctatus. Next base: position 251,826 of record QEPC01013258.1, read on the forward strand.
GCCACCACAGCTATGGATGTGCATGGCCAGGAGTGCTGCCGGAGCCCGGAGAGCCCACCACGGGCACAGGCGCTCCCTGGCCCACCTCAGGGCCCAGCGGGTGTCTGGGGCGGCCCACCAGGCCCTCCTCTGCGCCCGGGGTCAGGCTGCTGTGCTCTGTGAGGCAGCCGGCCAGCTCCAGTGGTGGAGGGAGACCTTGGGGCATGCAACCCTGCTCACTATGCCCATTGACCGGTGGGTATGGGTCATGGAGTGGGCACAGGGGTGGTGGTCCAGGGCACTGGCCCTATGGGATGAGGCCACCTGGAGAGCGCATTTTCAGATGGACAGGTGCGTCCTCCTGTGACTCTCTGAGCTGTTAACGCCCTGGATGGAGAGACGGGACACCCCCATACGGGCTCCCATTCCCATGGTCCAGTGGGTGGCCATTGAGGTTTGGGCCATTGTGACACCTGACTCCTGCCACTCTGTCATGCAGCAATTCAGCATTGGGGTGAGCACCATCGCTGGGATCCTGCAAGACGTCTGCGAGGTGGTGGAGGGTGTGCTCCTGGACCGAGCGATCCAGCTGGTGGACCAGGAGGCCATGATGGCCGGATTCGTGGATGGAGGATTCCCCTGCATGGGTGCCGTGAACGGCACCCACATTGAGATCCTCTGTCCATCCACTGGGGAGGCCTCAGAATATGTCAACTGACACGGGTACCACTCCCTGCAGCTACAGGCGGTCGTGGATCACCGTGGGTGGTTCATAGACATTTACATCATTACATGGGCCACTCTGGGAGCAGCCATCATGCCCGGATCATGATCATCTCTCCCTTCTATGCCCTATGTACCACGGGGACTTCGTGAACATGCAGATGACCCAGATCGAGAGGATGATGATGCCCCCCTGCATCCGGGGGGACCCGGGCTATCCACTTACCCGCTGGCTGATGAAGTCATGCCCAGTCACCAGGAGCCCAGTGGAGGCTCTCTACAATACCCGCCTGTGCATGAGCAGGACTGTGGTCGAGAGGGCCTTTGGAGCCTTCAAGCAGCGCTGGAGGAGCCTTGCAGGTCAGCTGGACTACAGGGTGGAGACCTCAGTCCTGGTGATCAGAGCCTGCTGTGTGTTGCACAACGTGTGCGAGACCGATGGGGCTGCCCTCGACTACCCCATGCCCCGGCGCCCTCCTGGCCCCATGCCCCTCTATGTGAACACAGAGAAACCGCGGGAGTACCGGTACGCAAAGCGCATCGTTGCAGCCCTGGCCAGGTGGATCAGTCGGGAGGCCGAGGCGTGAGGGCGCACACCCTTGACTCCACCACCCCGGGGCCCCCACCAATTCCCTGGGAGCACCCCTCGACACCCACCCACCCCAGCCCTGGGTCCATGAACAGAACCACGGAGGCGACTGTGGTGCCCGTACATTTATTGGTACCACCACCAACATATGCCCCCACCACCACTACCACCCACCTCCATGTGCCATGCCCCCCACTCAGGCCACCCTTCCCCTTTCCCCACATCACTGGGTCCTCCTCCTCAGCCGCCCTGTGGGCGCGGTTGAGCTCTGGGAGCTCCCCTCCCCCGCGCTGCCCATGTCCCCAACAGTGTCCTGGGAGGCCTTGGTGTCGTGAGGGACAGGCGGTGGTGGGAGTGTGGGTGGACCCGGGGCCAGAGGGTCCCCCCTGGGAAGCTGGTCCCTCTGGGCTGGGGCAGGCAGGTTGCCCTGCGGGGCGGCTGCCATCACGTACGCGCTCATGGTCCCCATGTGCAGTAGCAGCGATGTGCCAATGTCATGGGAGCAGTCCATCTTGGCTGAATGCTCCCTCACCATCCTGTCTATTAGAGGTGGGACCCCGGGCCCATTACCGGCTACCGGATTTACCAGTTACCGGTTCTCTAAAAACTGGATTCCCGGATTAAATCCGGTATACCGGTACCAGATTTATTTCATTGAGTTCAATGGGGCACTGTGTCCCCATTGAACTCAATGAAATAAATTAATTCCTCCCCCCTCCCAGGCTGCGCGGGTGGAAGGGGGGACACCCCCCACCCACCCTGCCCACCCTGGATTTTTGTTTAAAAAAAGACTCAGAGGCAGGCGAGCCCACCCCCCAGCACCAGCGGCCGCAGCGTCCCCGCAGCTGCCGGTAAGTATGACCCGATACCTGGGTGTGTGTGTGTTTAACACCCCCCAACCCCCCAGGGATCACCCCTACTAAAGTTCAGTGCCCTTGCTTACCTTGCGGGGCTCCGGGTGCGGCGGTGGCGGGCGGTCCGGCAGCCTCAGCGCCGGCTGTGGCTGCCGGCGTCAGAGACGCTCTAGGCCTTCCGGGGAAACCGCCGCCGCTGCACCCGGAGCCCCGCAAGGTAAGCAAGGGCACTGAACTTTAGTAGGGGTGATCCCTGGGGGGCTAGGGGGTGTTAAACACCCCCCTCCCCCAGGGATCGGGTCA